>JADMLD010001473.1:0-447655 GCA_017589585.1 Phylloscopus whistleri | reverse complement strand
GGAGGGAGAACTGGAGCCAGGTACATACCCCAAACAAACCCCAGCGCACCCACCGCCAGCCCGACCGCCCGAGACACACGAGGCGAGGCGCTGCAACCACCATCGATCCGAGGAATGCGGCGGGGAGCGCTGCGGGCAGACATGGCTCCGGGACACCTTAAATTTCCAGCCGCTGCCTTTAGAGGCAAACCCGGGGCCTTCGCTGCCGCTCTTTGTGCAGCCGGAGAGGCGGCGGGGGGAAGAGGACGAGGAGGAAGAAGCTGCGCTCGGAGCGGCGGTGGCAGCGGCCCCTTCCCGAGGTGCGACGGGGATGGAGCCCGACCCCGGTGTCCCCCGTGTCCCCACGTGCAGGTACGGTGTCACCGGGGCGGGGTTCACCCCTCGCTGGCACGCACGGCGGGTGGGATGGTGGGAGCAGCCCCCCCGCCGATACTCCGTAATGGGGAGGGAGGGGAGCACGGCTTGGGGGGAGGAATGGAGGTGGGGGGGAAAGGAGGGAAAAGGGAAAAAAAAAAAAAATGTCGGCGGGCGAAAAATTTAACCCGTCCGTTGCCGGCGTCCAAATTTTTTTAAAGCGGCCGCATCGCGGTGAGGCGCTGCCCCCCCATCCCGCTCCTTCCTCCGCCCTTCCCCCGGGGCCGGGCCGAGGGAGGGCGGCGGGGCCCGGGCCAGGCGGGCACCCCGCGCCCCGGCCGCGCCGCGCCGCCCCCCGCGCCCGGCCCGGCGGGAACGGCGGAGGCGAATTCCCCTTTAAATCTCCCCGCCTTGCACCCCCCCTCCTCCTCCTCCTCCCTCCTCAGGTCTCCCTCTCACCGGCTCTCGCCGCCTCCTCGCCCTCCGCCTCCTCCCGCGAACGGGACTCCCAGCGCGGTCCCACAATGCACCGGGCGCGACGGGCTCCCTCAGCGCCGCCTGAATAGAAAATGCCGCCGCCGCCGCCGGGCACGGGGGGGTTAAACCCCCCCTTTTCCTCCCTTTCCCTGCTTTTCCCTCCCTTTCCCTCCCGCCTCCCCGCTCCGCGCTTCCCGCCCCCTCCCGCTCCCCCTCACACCGCATCCCACGCGCGTTCCCGCGCGGGGGCGCGCGCCGTTGCAGCGCGACATGTCGCGACACCGCCCCCCCTGCCTCCCCCCTCGGTTCAGCACGTGTGGGCAGCCGGGGTGTGTGTGTGGGGGGTCCGGTCCCTTCCTGCAATCACGGAATCGTCGAGGTTGGAAGAGACCTTTAAGATCAACCAGTCCAGCCCAGCACCGCCAGTGTAACCCCTTAAATACTGAACCTCGTCATCCAGCGCCTCTTCAACTTAACTCCAGGGACTTCAATCACCTGTCCCAAAGCCTGGCCACCCTAACAGTGAAAAATGCTCCTTTAATATCTGATCTGCATCTCCCCTGTCTCTGTTGAAGGCCATTTCCCCTAATCACAGAATCGATTAGAAATCGATTGGAAAAGAGCTCTCAGATCCAGCCCAGCCTATAACCAAACACCATCCTGTCAACCAGACCATGGCACTGAGTGCCACATCCAGGCTTTCCTTAAACACCTCCAGGGATGGTGACTCACCACCCTCCTTGGGAACCTGTTCTAGTGTCTAATGTCATCATTTTGTGGAGAAATTCTTCCTCACACATGCTTACGTTTCCCCTGAGAAGCATGAGTCTGCCTGTGGAACTCCTTGCTCTGACACCTCCTTCGATATGAAAACTTTGCGATTGGGAACAATTTGGGTGGGAAATTTAACCAGAGCTGAGGAGACCTGGCACCTGCAGAGCCAGGTCCTCCACCGATGCTGAATTTTGCCCAGGAACTGGACAAAAAGTCACATTTGATCCATGCCACACCAAAATGCCCACTTGGGCAACAAGTAAAGTGAGGGGGTCCGATGGACCTGACAATGGACAAAATTTGGCCAACATTAAATTTTTCTGAATGCAGAGCCAAGACTGTGGCCCCAGGGAGACAGAGGTGTCATCTCCAAGGGGTTTGATCAGTGTGTAGCCTGTGGAATGTTGCAGGTACCACAGCAGGAGCAGTGCAATGTGGCTGGGTGTGTCAACTGGTGACTTTTTTTTTTACCCAGAATGTATTTTTGAGCATGCTTCAGGAAAAATGTAATCCTGTTTTGCAGCAGGTGGTGATGGGTTCAGCACAACTCTAGGAAGCTGTGCCGTGTTTTAGTACCCAACAGCCAGGATTTTCACAGACTACTTGCTCAAGTCAACCCTTTTCCACCACTGATTTGCAAAGCATCCCATTTTTTTCTTATGCATTTAACATATAAATCACTGGAACCTAACATGTCTTTAACATGTCTGATTTCCAGCGTCTTCCCTGTTTATTTTTCTCCCTGAAAGTGCTTTTGGTGCTTCCAAAGACCCTTTTCCCAAACGATTAAAGCCAGAATTCACACGAGTCTCTTGCTTTACATGCGAGACAAGTTTTCTCTAGAAAGGGGGGAATTTCTGTGTTAGGGATAGCACAGGGCCAGTTTACATTTCCAAACAGATAAAACAGGCACTTTGCTTCGTGTAATTTGCAGCTAAGTACCTAATTAAGTAATTGCCTGTTAGTTCAAAGATTGCTCTTCGTGTGACTGTCTTTGAAAAAGTCCTGTCTAAAAACAAGCAGAAAGAGAAAAAATTAAAGTGTTGCTTTTCTTGCCTGATTTTAATTACTCTTTTTATCTCCCAGACAATGTAGTGCCCCAGGACTGTGGTGCAGGGGTCCAGGGGTGCATGGGAGCTCCCGGCACGGAGCACATTTAGGAAGTCACTAATATTTGTATAATTAATTGATTTTCAGGCTCCTCCGTGTTGCTCTCTGAAAGCATTTCAAGCTCGACACACAGAAGCTGTTTCTCCATGAGCAGCTGTGGGGCATTTGGCTGATGGTTTTGACAGCAGAGATGAATTGAGGACGTGGCATATGCAGTCCTGACCTGGAATTTGAACCCTTTAGTGCCTCTCCCTCCTCCCAGACGGAGAGGAGGCGGAAGATCTCGGAATCTTCTGATTGCCATCGATCTGGTTTTGCTGAGCACTGGCCTCGTATCATGTCTGTGTGTTCCTTCAGAGATGATTTCAATCTGAAAAAAAGCCCTGTAAGTATCTTGAGAGCAGGAAATCAATCAGATGCTCTGATCTAACATTTCTCCAGCATTTAGCCATTGCCTCTACAACCAGCACCTCATTTAAAAACAGACCAACAAACATCAAGCATAAGGAAAACAATGAAATAATGTTGCTGATTTTGAGCCCTGACTTATTCTTAGAAAAGAATGTTTTTCTTTTCTGACATTTTTGTAGGGAAGAGGGAATAGGATCATATTTTATCTTCTTTTTTTTTCCCCCCCCACATCTGTGAGGACTAGACATTTCTTTAACAGAGGGAAAAATAAAATAAGTTGAGATTTCCAGGTGTTAATGTGTCTGAAAGAAAACATGAATACATAGAAATTCATGCTCATTAGTACTGGCACAGATGTGACTCTGTAGAGCTGAAGCAAACCAGGACCAGAGTATAGAGATGAGAACTGCACATAATTGAAGGCCTGATTAATTAAAAGCAGTTTCTTGGCACAGACAATGGTGGAGCATCCTTGGGTGGATCTGCACGTGTCCCAGTGGACGTGTGCACCAGGCCCTGCTGCCTGTGCTGGGGTGAGGCTTTGTGTGGGCAGGCAAGGGGTAGAAAAGTGGCTTTGC
This sequence comes from Phylloscopus whistleri, assembly GCA_017589585.1. Classification (NCBI taxonomy): domain Eukaryota; kingdom Metazoa; phylum Chordata; class Aves; order Passeriformes; family Phylloscopidae; genus Phylloscopus; species Phylloscopus whistleri. Next base: position 443,951 of record JADMLD010001473.1, on the reverse strand, counting down.
CAAGAAAGCCAAGCCAAGAGAAGCAGTGAGCCACCTCTCTCTGCTGCACCCAGCACACACGTGTCCCCTGCCTCTCCAGGGGCTCCACCTTTGGAGCAGCTGCTGCAGGAAGTGTGGGATCCTGTGCACACAGGGGAAAGTCTTTTTTGTGCAGGATCATCAGCAAAACCCTGAAAGAGTAGTGATGGATCCAGCAGCTCTGGGGAGGGCCCACACTGCTGAAAGCACCAGCTTCATGGAACATTTTCCTGGAGTCCAATAGTGGTTTCCTAGAGTTAAAAATTGGTCAAATTTCCTTTCCTCCCTGCCTGCCAAAGGCTTTTTTTGTCATCTGTGTGCAAAATCTCCAGCAGAAACTCCATGATTGGAGCAATTTGGCTCAATGCCATGAGAAGGGACTGCTCTGCACACCTTAGGAAGTGCAAAAAGGAGAAGGAAAAGAAGGTAGAGCCCTCCGTGCTGCGCTGGATCGCTCATCAAAGCCAGCTGCCTCCTGTGCTGACTTGAGGACATGACAGATGTGTGTAGCCTTTACAGGTGCAGGGCCTGCATTTCATCAGTCTTTTTTCCATGGATGACCTGGAGTGGGGATTATTAGCAGCTCAGGTTTCTTTGGCTCAGGTTCTTTGTTGTGTACACATCCAGGTTAAAGCTAAGCAATATTTCTGATCCATGTAGGCTTCTGACTCGGTTCTGCATCTTTGGTGTTTACAAAATGATCAGAGTTCGAACTCCCCCTGTTCTGTTTCTTAAATGTCAGCAGAAACTTTTTTTTTCTTTTAAATAAAACAATGCAGCCTTCCCCTGCAGTGTTTGTAACCAAGAAACTGTGGCATCACAAGAGCATGAGGAAATACTGGCTGATTAAAACCAGGGTAAGAAATGACAGAGAAAGTGTTTGTCTTTTTTTTTTCCTCATTTCAGAATTCACAATGAAGTGGCTGGTAAAATGGGACCAGCTGGTTCAGCCCCACTTGGGCTGAATACCAGGTTTAATGTGCTGAAACTACTTCCACTGGCAAACTTTAGTGTGATAATTTAATTTCTCATGTAAAGCACATCTCACAGCATGACTTTTTTCCCTACCTACCTCTGTTTTGACAAAGTAAAGTAAGTTTGGGCCATTGTTGGCTTTCTTTGCCTTGTTTTTTTGTCTTTTTCCTGCCTCTCATTAATATACAAGTGGTATTAAATAGTAATGATGCCAGTATTGACCTCTGCTGTGCCTTCGTGTTTGCTCATTTTTGCTTCAAGGAGCAGATGTTCTCTGTCTTTGTTTTCTGTTGCCAAATGGGGACTTTGCCCCTTTAACCTTTGATAAGGTGCTTTAATAGTCTCTGATGTGAGATTTTATCAAAAGCCAAGTAAATCACACCTGCCTGGCAGCTTCTTTGAAACATTCCCATCGTGGTTTACAGCAGTTCAAGAAAGTGCAGTTTCCTCTGTGTTTTTGCAGGGTGTATTTATCCCCTGCACCCAGGTGAGCATCCTCCATGGAGGGAGCACCCATGGGTGGGGGTCCTGGGGTTCTTCTCCTGGAAGATGCTCCAGCACCAGTCCCTTGCCAGCCTCCAGCATGTAGCAGTCAAACAGGGTGATCTGTAAGTGATCAATGGGGTCTGACTAGACTGGCCTGGACCCCATTTTCCATCAGTTTGTGATGTGAGATGGGAAGGGTGGTGGATACACAGCTGCTGCTGGGGTCTTGGTGCTTGTTGCCTTGCTGTGTGCCCAGTGAGGAGCCCCTGGCTGCTTTTGCAGCAGCAGTTAAACACCACTGTGCTACAAAGCTGCTCTAACCCTTCCTATGAAGAGGCACCCTCACAACACCCATCTCTTCCCCATCCTTTTTGCAGCATTTCATACTTTGCTCCTGCACTTGGCCACCCCAAAAGCCCCAAAGGAAAGTCCCCATTTCAGTTTCTATTTGGTTTTTTTTGTCCAGACACTTACATGGCTTGTGCAAGCAGCCCTGGGCTGGGGTGGTGAGGGCTCTACCCAGGGTGGGCAGGCTGAGTTGTACCTCAGGTGGAAGCATGCCTGGCTCTGGGAAGCCTTGTGGGCACTTTGGGAAGGTGGCATTTTGTGTCTGAGATGTGCCTGTGTGCTCTCCCATGGCCTCTCACAGTGTTAGGGGTGGCTTCTGCTGGGGGATTTACACATCTCTCCAAAACTGCATTGGATTTGGTATTCTCACCCTGCCTTTGCTCTCTTGGCCTGTCACATCCTTGCTGTGTCACACCTGGGGAACATTTCATTGACCCCCTTTGTTCTGCCAGTCTGGGGCAGCAGGCACAGCACAGCTGCTCTTTGTTACTGGCCACCCCATGGAAAATAAAACAATCACACAGGGCTTAGTGATGCAGCAGCCTCTGCCACACTCTCGTCAGTGCCACTGCCTGGCCTATGTGGGAGCCACCTCCTTCCCCCTCCAGACATGGAAGTTCACCTGTGCCAACAACACCTGCATTGGGGACGAGCCTTGGGCCTTGCATTGCCCACTAGAATGCTCCTTGTGTCCTCCCTTTGTAGGGCTTCGTGCCCCTAAGCCACATCCCACCACGCTGAGCCTGGGCACCCCCAAACATTTGCCACTTCCCTTGGCAGCAGCCCTGGGCAGAGCTGCTTGCAGTGTGGATGGCAGGGGCACACAACCCCATCATCACCACCACGGCCCTTGGTCCCAAGCACAGCCTGTGCTTTTCTGTGCCAAGGCTTTTCCCAAGGCTGGAGCCCATAAATAATCCAGGAGTGTCTCCTCCTGCCCAGCTCTGCACTCTGCTGCCTCTCTCTTTGTTTCAGAACGAGCTGTGTGATTCTTCCAGCCAGACCTGCAGCCACCAGATACAGGCTCCCTTGGGGTGAGCCTCAAACACTGACTTCCCAAATTACTGTCTGGAGCGATGGGTGCAGCCAGGCTGAGCCAGCAATCCTGTTCCAGCTGCTGGCACTCACTGAAACATCTGCCTTGCCTGTGCTGTGCTTGTTGATGGAGCTGTGAGCAGCACCAGCATTTCATTTGGGAATATAAATTGAGTTCCTCCGAGCTGGAACCACCTGCTTCAGATAATTTCTCTGGCAAGGAATCTTCTGTCTTATTCTCCATCCAGGATTTTCCTGCTTTCCACTGCTGCCAGCCCTGTGCAGTAGCTGGGGGGGGGTTGGTACTGATGGGTGGGAATTTAGGTGGATCCACAGGGGAAATGTCCTGCTGCCAAAGCACAGCAGAGTACAAATGTGCTGTTTAAACCATAGAATTTTAGAATCATGGACTTGTTTGAGTTGGAAGGGACCTCTAAAGTTCATCTAGTCCAAACCCCCTGCCATGGACAGGGACAGCTTTTGATATATTGGGTTGCTCAAGGCCTTGAACACTTCCAAGGATAGGACATCCACAGCTTTTTGAGATGCCAGGCACTTGTTGATGCTGAACTAAGGCTGGTTGGATGCACAAGCAGGGAAACAAACAGCTCCCTGGGAAAAGAGGCTGCTGTTGCAAGGACTGGAATGACCTCAGCAAACCTGCTGGCTCTGCCTGCTGGAAACCAGGGGCATGGGAGTGAAGGATGCTGCTGCTCCTAGCTTCCTTTCCCTCCCTAGGGTGACATGCAGTCAGCCCTCCAGGTCTGTCCCTGCCCCTTCTCCTTCTTCTGCCCCAGCAGTATCCATTAGATGAGTGTGTAATTAGGATCCCCTAGACACACCTGAATTGTCTGTAGAAACAGAGCTGAATCCCACCTGGAATTGTGACAACCAGGCACTTAAAACTTGAGCAAATGGGGAAAAGTGGTTTATATGGGAAACAGGTGTAACATCAGCAAAGGGCTCTCAGAGCTGCAGGTGAAGTGACCTGGAAGAGACCAGGTGTGCCCAATGCCACCTCTCATCTCCTCAGGGATAACCACTGTACAATGGTGTGTTTTCCCCATTGGAAAGGCAAAAATAAACCAAACCCAAGCCCCTAAGCAGGGGGCTGGATGGTTTGATCTCCTTGAGGGGTTGGATGTGAGTTTGTTGCCATAACAGTCTCACAGCAGAGGAGGCACCAAAACATCTCTCCTGCTCCCAGTCCAGCTAGCAGGGGAAGTGTGGATTGCTGAGCCCACAGGCAGTGGCTCCTTCAAGAAACTCCTGGAAAGCCCCTGATTTACATGCACCAGGAGATGGAAGGTCTGTTTCAATGGAGTGATGGATCCTTGGAGCTGCCAGGAGGTGAGATTCCTCTGGTGGGACTGGTTGGGATGTGGGGGTGGATGGAGAAGGGGGTCAGGGCTCCCCATATCTCTGTACCCTCAAATGCAGCCCTGCACTCAGCAGATGCACCTGGCAGTAGTGGGAAGTGCTGTAATGTGGCGCTCCACATTTTCCTAAAGGGCTTTTTTCCCCCAGCATTTAAAAGTAAAAACCACAAAATCACACACAGAGAGATCACACTTTAAGTCTTCCCATTTCTCCATTTCTTTCCCATTCCCTGCATCCCACTGCGCCTCCTCCCCTCCCTGCAGCCAGATTTGGGTGTGTTTTCCCATGATTTGTGCCCAGCATTGGCGTTAAGCAAACTCTCCACAGCCTTTGCAGGACCTCACGCTTGAACAGCGGGATAAGGCTGTGGAAAGGGCAAATGCTCGGAGCGGCCTGGGGGTCCCTGGGCAGAGACATCCCTCCAGGTGAGGCATTTCCCTGTGCAGAGAGGAGGGCAAAGCCGCCTGATGGGCAGCGCCTGGGGAAAGCGAAGACCAGCGGACAGCCCCCGTGCCGGCTGCTTTGATTTCCAGAAAGGCAATTAACACCCGCCCGGTGCAACTCCATTCCAGAGGGCAAAGCAGCAGGAAATAGCCGCTCTTCCCAAATGCAAAGCATTGCCCCAAGCCCCGTCTGCTCCCAGCTTGAGTGATCCCTGTGGAGCTCAAGGAGTCACAGCAGAGCCTTTGTTTTTAACTCAGTTTTTGATTTAATCCAAGCTGCAGAACTACATCTCGCTATGACCAATATCTTAGCATATCCATATATCTAGAGTGTAACCAATGGGTCAGGGAATAAATGTGTGCTCCAAAAAATGGAGTTTCTACACTTTACTTTAGGGTTGGTTTGATCAGGGTGGCTCTGCAAAAGCTGCTGTGAATGTGGGAGGGTGAGGAGGAAGGCAGGATGGGTGGATTACAGCAGAGGAACACAGGGAGCCAGGGCTGGTCTGCTTGTGCCACTGAGACTGCCACCAAACATCAGCTTCATGTGCACCTCCTGACACTGAGCAGGTAACACTGGGGCCAAAGCAGTGAACCCTACCCATTCCTGGCAGTTTGGACCAAATCTATAGGCACTGGAATTTCTCTTGTTCATAGAATCACAGAATGGGTTGGGTTGGAAGGCGCCTTTCAAAGTTCCCTGGTCCAACCCCCCTGCTATGAACAGGGACATCTTCAGCTGACTCAGGTTGTTCAGAGCCCCAACAAACCTGACTGGGAATGTTTCCAGGGATGGGGCATCTACCACCTCTCTGGGCAACACCTTCTAGTGCTTCATTGCTTTCATTGTAAAAAATACCTGCCTTGTATCGAGTCCACCTTCCCCAAGGTGATCTTTGTGGTCATGGTGGTGGTCCTGCACTGCTGGTGGGGCCATCTTGCATTGCACCCTCAGCATCCCACCCGGGTGGGACCATGGGCATGACTGGGATGGCAGGGTTTGCTCCAAGGGAATTCCCACTCCCAGGAGATGCCTGCAGTACTCACAGGAGCCCAAATATCTCATTGAGTGAGTTGACTGCTCCTAGAAGCAAATACTGTGTGCAGGTTTGGGGACCACAATATAAGAAAGATGTTAACCTGTTAGAGAGTGTGCAAAGGAGGGCAATGAGGATGGTGAAGGGTTTGGAAGGGGAAGCTGTATGTGTAGGGGCTGAGGTCACTTGGTTTGTTCAGCCTGGAGAAAGTTGAGGCTGAGGGGGAGACCTCATTCTGCTCTTCAACATCCTCATGAGGGGAAGAGGAGGGGCAGGCACTGAGCTCTTCTCTGTGGTGACCGGTGACAGCCCTGAGGGAATGGACTGAAGCTGTGTAAGGGGAGGTTAGGTTGGATAACAGAAAAAGGTTTTTCACTCAGAGGGTGGTTGGGCACTGGACCAGGCTCCCCAGGGCAGTGGTCACAGCACCAGTCCTGACAGAGTTCAAGAAGTGTTTGGACAGTGCTCTCAGGCACAGGGTGTGACTCTTGGGGTGTCCTGTGCAGGGCCAGGAGTGGGACTTGATAATCATTGTGGGTCCCTTCCAAATCAGTGATATTCTGTGATAATATTTTAGAGGTGATCTTGAACAGGGGACAATATTCCAGTGAGTTATAGACCGAGGAGGCACAGTTCAGGGTAGAAAATTGCTTATAAGTTCAGCCATTTAAGATACCAGCATTAGTTTTGCTTCTAAAACTTCCTGAGTGTGAGCAAGAATCACCTCACCCACCCACACTCACTAAATATTTAGTCATTTTTAACAAGTTAAACAAAGCCCTTTGATTGGATTTATGCTAATGGCTCCTCCGTAGGCATTTCTGATTCATTTACATTTCATTTTAAAATTGCCTGTGTACACTGCCGATTCTCACCAGCACCATTAGCGGATAAAAGGAACAAGTAACGGGTCACAGACGCCACAAGATGGCAATAGTTGAAGAGCAATTTGTTTCTGGAGGAAGAGACGCGGGGTTCGGCGGCGAGCCCTCTCTGGGAGGGCAGCGGGGCTGTGCATTAACCTTGGCCCTCGCAGGGGGATCTGGGGCCGGCCAAGGCAGAGCGGTTCCGAGTAGGGTGGGTGGGTTCGCCTCCCCGCCTCGGGGGAGGACGGAGAACACGGGAGAGCCGCTCAAGGTCGGCCCAGCAGTGTTCTGCCTCGCGGTTTCAAGGACCAAAACTTGCAGCGTGAGGCGGGGAGGGTCTGCACGCCCGGACACGGAGCCTCTGAGCCCTGGCTCTGCGTGCCGAGGTTGGGTTTGGCTGGGTCAGAGCTTCCCGGGGCGTTGCTGTGCCAGCATTCTGTGTGCACCTACAGCACCTGATTTGCCAGGTCAGGAGAAGGGGTGTCAGCCCCACAGCACCCCTAGATCCAGCACAGAGGTGTTTCAATGGATGGGAGTGTTTCTGACTCCATAAAATCTGGGTGAGACAGGCTGCCACCTGATTACTCTTCAAATGGTGTTAGATCCTGTATGACCTACAAGCCAAAGCAGTGGGGTTCAGGGCCTCTGTAAAGCTTTTGATATGGTCATTCCCCATCACTTTGGCCTCTAGATGGAGAGGTGTGAGTTTGATGGAGGGACTGTTAGGTGGATAAGGAACTGGCTGGATGGTCATGTCCAAAGAGTTTGTCAAACATTTCATGTCCATGTGGAAACCAGTAAGGAGTGGTGTTCCTTAAGGGCTTGTACCAAAACTATTTGTCATCAGCAACTCAGGCTGTGGTTTCTGGAGCACCCTCAGCAGGTTTGCAGATGACACCAGGCTGAGTGGTGCTGCTGATGTGCTGGAGGGAAGGGAGGCCATCCAGAGGACTGGCACAGGCTTGAGGAGTGGGTCCATGTGAACTTCTTGAGGTTCAACAAGGCCAAGTGGAAGGTCTGGCATCTGGGTCAGGGCAACTCCTAGGGACACCATCCCACTGGGATGAGGCAGGAATCTCCACTGTTCCAAGGCCTCCCCAAAGGGACTTAAAATGAAAGATGGGGATGATGCATCATGCTTTGCTGCGTGAAAAGCAGCAAAGGAGCAACATGGTAGCTCATTTGTAATGAATGTTAAATGTAAAATCTATATTAATGCACTGGGGCTTGGCACTCTGTGCTGTCCAGTTGGTGAAGCTGGGAACATGATGCCCTGATGAGCAGAGGATCTAGGAGGTGGAGGTCTTGGAGCAGCACTGCATCTCTGTGGGATGCAGCACATCCACTGCCATTCCTTGGGGGCTGGCAGCAGCACCTGGGTGTGCAGGGTAGCCATGGGCTCTCAGGAGCCTCTGTCTGTGTTTGAGCCCCGGGGTAAGGAGTGAAGGCAGCAGAACCCCCAAGCAGGATGGGACTACATGGTGTCAGATCACATGTTGTTCTGTTGTCTAGCCAAATTGTGGTGGTTGGGCAGATTTTATGCAGGCAAAGGTTACTTCTAACCCTGAGGCAAACCCCATTCCCTGCAAGGTGTCCAGCCCAGTCTTGGTTCTCCTTACAGCATCAGGGTAGTACATGCAGGGCAGATGGAGATGCCATCAGGCCAGGGAGGTGGAGGTCTGTCAGTTTTGAGGATGGAGCCATCACCAGGAAAGAGTCAAGAAAACAAAAGGTGGATGATGTCCCCATTCTCACCAGCCAAAAAGTGAGGCAGGGCCTACCACAGCTGTGGTAGGAGGCAGTGGGGAGAGCTGGGCAGCCTGTGTGGGAACTCAGGAAAAGGGAAATCAGGAGGGAGCAGAGGTCCAGCTAAGAGCAGAGCAGTTTACTCACATCCCCTGTGCTGTGATGAATGGAGACATGAGATACAGTCGGCGAATCCTGAAATCTCTCAGGATTAAATGATTACATTAATCTTTGCTTTCTCTAAGCCGTGGTAATGGCAGTAGCCACATGCTGGTTCCAGTCCAGATCCATCCCTGCTAACTTCCCAGTGACTTGTTGGGGAGCTGGCACGGGCTCACACTGTCCTGACATGTAAATGCCCCTCTCATCCTTCTCTACCCCTTCACCTGATGTCTCCAGGGCACTGCAGGCATGGGGCAAAAGTAGAGCAGGGATCCTGTGGTGTGAGAGCATTGCTGCCAGTGAGGTTTTTTTAAAGTCTCCTGGAGTGATTTCCTTTCCTGGAGTGCACATGCAGTCTGTATGATTTGCTGAACCATCCTGGGCAGGAAAGGTCCTCCAGGCCACCTGAGGGTCAGTGGATGGCAGAACTATGTGGTTGGCCTTTTCCATCCACCCCGACCTGTCCAGGCATTTTCACCTGAAAATTACGTTTCTCCTGGGTGTGCTGGTGATGGACGTGGCCAGGGGACATCTCTGCCCATGGTGATGGTTGCCACCCCAAGTTGGCCCTGTGGCCTGGCAGGAGCCAAGGGCCACCATGGTACTCTCACCTGTGTGGCTCTTGCTGGGCAGAGGTGGATGAAGCTCTTCAGCCCACGCTTGCTGGTAGCTTCAGGGGCAGCTGTGATGTTGTGAACACTTTAAGATGAAGTTATGTTGGATTCCTCTACTCCTCTGAGGATCTGGGTGGAGGAAGGAGCTAGTGCTGAAACACAAGGGGTATGTCCCTCCCATTTCCAAACTGCCCCACTATTAGCTATTTTCTGCCCTTGTTAGCAGCTGGGCGTGACAACATACGCAGAGAGAGCGGGGAAGAAGCTGATGGAAATATTTCAGTTTTTTAAAAAACCTTTAAAACAAGAATTGATGTTTACACACCGGAGCTAAATTATTTATACACATAATGTTATAGGTTTCACATCAGTGCCTTTTATTAGCAGTCGGCGGATGAGAAATCATACCTGACCTACTTGTACAAACCCCTCTCGTGCCTCTCTGTGACGACAGTGTGGCAGGAAGGAGTGAAGGTGCTCACCCCAGCCCAGCTGTGGGGATGCTCAAGCAGTGGGAGAGCCAGTGGAGGGAGAAGAGATATTTCAGCACCTCCTACAAGCCATTTTGCTGCTTTAGATTTGGGGAAGAACATGCACAATGGGGTTATTTCTGAAAAGTCTTGCAAAATGCTGGCCACATCTGTTTCTCTAGGAGGATGTGGCCCCGTGGGCTTTTTCCTAGGACTGTGCCCCCTTCCCTTCCCCAGCAAAGGAGAAATGCACTTCCCAGCAAGGCCTCAGCAGAAAGTAGGCATTTTGGGGAGAAGGTTTCTCTAGAGGAGGGGTGTCTGCAGCAGGACCACCCATCCCCAAGCCACTCTGATGTGACAGAGTGTGTCTCCCCTGAAAGACTCAGCCAGCCGTTTCTAAACCAACATGTCACAGGCACTTGAGATGACTTTCTTCTTGTCTCGCAATTAATGCATTTTTTATAAAGCCCAGGCTCCAGTTTCCTTTCATGTTACCAGGAGGATATCCTTTTTCCTCTTCAGCTTCAGAAGGATTTTTTTTTCACCCAAAGTATTAATCTCCAGTGTCCTGTGCACAGGACAGAGGGACACACTGGCTGACTGGGCCAGCAAGGAAGCAGGAGCGTGGCTGGGGCTCAGGGCTGGGTGCTGGCAGTGTCACTTGCTCCATCCCAAAGCTGTTTCAACAGGTGAACCTGCAGCCTGGCAGCAGCACGTGCTGCTGGCTCTGCAGCACAGATGAGATTTAGTGCTGCACAGATCACAGCACACAGGAACACTTCTTGCTCATAATTGTGCCTTAAACACAATTTAAGGTGCTCCACTTAAACATTACAAGCAACAGTGTATTAATCTGGTCCCTGTTTTAAAAAACACAAGCCAAACAAAGCCACGCTTTAACATCCTGGCCTGTATCAGCAATTTGGTGACCAGCAGGACCAAGACAGTGATTGTCCCCCTGAACTTGGCACTGGTAAGGCCACACCTTGAATCCTGGGGACACTTTTGAGTTCTCCGCTACAACAAAGACATTGAGGTGCTGCAGCGTGTCCAGAGAAGGGCAACAGAGCTGGGGAAGGTTCTGGAGCACAAGTCTGAGGAGCAGCTGAGGGAGCTGGGGGGCTCAGCCCAGAGAAAAGGAGACCTTAGAGGGGCGTTTCAGTACTTAAAGGGGGCTTGTAAGAAAGATAGAGAGGGACTTTTTACTAAAGCCTGTAGGGACAGGACAAAGGACAATGGGTTTAAACTAAAAGAGGGTTAGATTTACATTACACATTAAGAAAAACAAATTTACATTGAGGTTGGTGAGGCTCTGTAACAGGTTGCCCAGAGAAGCTGTGGGTGCTCCATCCCTGAAGTGTTTAAGACCAGTTTGGACGGGGCTTTGGCCAACCTCATCTTGTGCAAGATGCTCCTGCCCATGGCAGGGGTTGGAGCTTTAAAGGTCCCTTCTAACCTAAACCATTCTGTGATCTGTGACCGAGATGCTCTTCCAGCACCCCCCAGAGGGGAGGGCTGGCACTGGCTCCCGTCACACCACCCGGATCAGGACGTGCACCAGGCTTCAGCCCATCTGGGCAGCCACTGAAATGTGAAGGAAGCTCTCCTTGGGACTTTTTACCAGCAGTGTCCCCATAGTGCTCCTCGTATAAAGCCCAAAAGGTGTGGTGAGCTGCTGCTTCACTTCACTTCACTTCACTGGCTCCTTGGAATTGATGGAAGATTACCAGGAACATGTTTTTGCAGAAAGTATTTTCTAAGGCTAAACATTTGATGAGGGCGTGATAATGAATTACCAAGCATATATCTTTGCAGCTACTCCAACCTATGAGTATTGGTTTGTCCTTCCTGTGTGTTGTTTCCATAGAAGCAGAGCTTAACCTTTTAAGTGCAGATTATAAAGGCACCTAATTCAATTAAAATTAGACTTCAAGCATATCAGTACTTAATACTCAAGAGTTATTACGTGATTGGATATAGATGTTGTTGTGATTGGCAAGGCAGTGTGGTTTCTGGCTGAACCAGCTGGAAAAATATTATTGTGGTGGCAACCTTCAGGGTTTTCCTATGTGTAGTCCACTGGTGGCAAAGTAATTCCTCTAAAATATGGGAATCCAGCATAGAACACAGGAACACACATGCAATTAAAGTTATTTATTGTAGGTTTTCTTTTCTGAATTGACAAAGAGGATTTCCCAGAGATTGGTAACACGACACAATGTTATACACCATTTCACAACTAGTCCCTTGTCGCTTTATTAAGAACATAGTAATTTAAAAATATCTAAATATTTACATATTAATAAAACATATATACAGAAGATTGAGACATTTTTACCTAAATATGGAATGATTTTTTTTCTTCTCTCTAATAAACCCTATAAAAAGATTTCTGAAGAAAGTCTGAACAGTAGTCACAGTAAGTAAACACAAATGCAATCTTCCAAATTTACAAAACGCTGATTTCATTGTTGAAGGGTTACAACACAACGGACCGGTGTCCCCTGCCCCAATGCAGGCAACTCCAAGCCATGAAGGAAGGAAAGACTCAAAATTTAAGGTTTGCAGTGCACATTCAATCTATTCCACAGTTTCAGAGAGAACATGGTCATTCCTAAAAGTCCATGGAAGGTGGGTGGGGAACAGCTGGGAGCCTGGTTTCTCAGGTGCCAAGAGAACAAACTGTTGGTGTTGGCCTCGGTGTTATTTGTGGGTATTCCGTGACACCTGAGAAACAGGCTTTAGGATTGTTAAAAAAAAGAGGTTGAATATTTGAAAACCATCCCACTCTGTAATAGCACTTCTTTGAGACACTCAAAGGCCAAATAGTTTCCAAAAAAAAAAAAAAGTACCTAAGATAAGATACACACAGGGAAAGGAAACACAGTGGCAAAGGCTCTAGCAAGCTCTCCCTTGAATTGCAGGAAACGTGCTCAAACTGCCTGGTGATCAATAGGTGTTGCAGGTAAGACCTTCCAGATTTCTTCACAACATTTTAAAGTGAATTTAGTGCTGATGAAAGGTGCAGAAATGAGGGTTCGTAGGGAGGGCTGCACATGGTTGTACCTTAGCCCTGACCTGAAAGGACCAACCCTTTCAGTGTCTAAGAGCCTAGTGCAATTTCTTGATCGATTCACTTGTCTTAACTGCTGAGATATCAATACAGTGCCAGTTGAAAGGTGACTTGGTTTTTTTTAAATAGGTGAGTATTGTTGCCAAGGACAGTGGCTGAAAATCACAGTGAGCAGCCCCTCTTCTTGGAAAACAGAAAATTAATACATTTTGAGATTGAGGTGGTAGAGCAAGCTGAGGGCAACAGTGGGGGGAAAATGACCACCTCCAGCAATCTGCACTACAAAGATGCTCGAGAGCCATCCCACTTAGGACCACGTAGGGAAATTGTCTGAGGAATAGCTTTCTCCTTGTTGCAGCTAGAAACCTGGGCACTGCTGGGAGAAACCTGCTTTATTTCCTCCTAAACTCAGTAAGGACTTTTAAATCAGCTCTGTGCGACTGGTCATTGTACTGCAGCAGCCAGGAAAGGAAAAGTGGGCTGCAGAAGGCAAGAAGCTTCAACAAACTCAGATGCTTCGTTAAGCCCCCGGGTTCACAGAGGAGAGTGACTGCCACTGAAGTTACCACGTTTTCAGAATAGGCTGTTTTCAGAAGCAAGGAAATCTTAAACTTTTCAAACCCTTGGCCTAAACGTGACAAGTATTGCAACACTCCTCGCTCCTTTTTCAAGGAAATCTCCCTGGAAAATAAACAGCAGAGCAGATAGGCTATTAAGCTGGGCCCCTGATGCTGCTGGCTCTTTTCAGGTCTTATATCTGTTAACCTTTCATAAATGTCAGGCTGAAAAGAAGTTTCAACTACATCCCAGTGCCAAAAAATCCCCTGCTCATTCTGCTCCACCACAGGCTTCCAAGCCAGCTGCACTGCTCCTGCAAGGAGCAGGGATCTGCAGCAAGGATGAGCTGCTCTCTGCCAGGGCTTCTCCTCCCACAACAAAACTGAGGCTGCACATTGCAGGTGCATTATCATAGGGACTGAATTTCCATGAGAGTTTCCACTCAGTGACAAAAGGGAAAAGTGTCACTACGAATTACAAAAACATGGGAAACATTCTACTAAAATCACTGTCATCTACTGTCTCCCAAGATTTCCTTAGCAATTTTCATAGATCTTGATGAAACTGCAATTAAAGCAAAAAATTGCACCTGCGTTATGATGGCCATACAACAGTTACTGGTTTATTATTGGCATAATTTACAAGTTAAGTTGAAATACAGAGAGTGTGTGAACATTTTCAGTATTTGCTACAGCAGAAAGATGGTTTTAATGAACTGTTAGTTCTCCACAATTGTTACTAATTACCTGCTGTCAGAAACAGCCCTACTCATCACTAAGATTTTTTTTAGTGTTTATAGACAGCAGTAAAACAACTAACATTATCACATATCAATTAAGAGTCTATTTTTTTTTCATCCCTTCAGCAATAAAGGCAATTTTCTCTTGGACAATGCTCTCAGGCACAGGGTGGGATTCTTGGGAATATCCCATGCAGGGTCAGGAGCTGGACTCTGTGATGTTTGTGGGTGCCTTCCAACTCGGGGCATTCTGTGATTTATGCTTTTAGGAACAGCAAAAACTCCTCATGCTAAAGGTGTCTCTGAACCATCACATCCAGAGCAGCAAAACCACATAGGTAACAACCACAATATGCACATAAAAAAATCCCCATTCCCAGTTTGTGACTTCAGAGGGAACATCAGATAAGGACGTGGTTGTTTCCCTAAAGCATTGGTAGGAATCAGATGCACTTTCTCCTTATCACTGAATAATCAAGTATTATGCATTTAAACTCCCCTCCTTTAAGTAGCAAATGAAAAATAAAGCAAATATTTCAGATTGATGTCCCTTCCACAAGAGCTTTCCCTGCACTAATAGCATAGTCCATTCAGGGCTGAACTATAACAAATGAAACTTAATATTAATATTCAGGAAGCTCAAATGATCAGAGGAGTACAGGCCTAAAGGTCAGCAAGAATCTTTCTCTCTGCATCCCCCTTCTCTCCCTTATATGTCTATTAAAGAAACAAGACAACAGAAAAGGTCATTTGTTTACAGAGGGTGTATTCATGCGGGAAAATGCAACTCCTCGAGGAGATGGTCAACACCAAAGTAACAATTCTTGGTTTAAAAAAAGAGAAAGAAAAACAAAAGGATAAAATCCATTTATATGTCACCCTGAATTTCTGACACTGCATTACCTCCTCCTCCCAAAAACCGAAGGAGGCAGGAAGACAATGCAGGGAATTGCTCTGATTTGAAATTGAGAGTTAATAACTGACTGTTACCCTGGCCTACTACAGAGTTAATAACAGGTGTAAACCACTGTGCTATTCCACTGTTAGAGCTGAAATAAAGAAGTCCTGAAATTTCCTGAGCTCCAGCTCCTTGGACCCTTAGAGCTTCCATCATCGCAGTTTGAGGATTTTGTTTATTTTCTGTGGCTATCACCTGGGCTAAGTTGTTCTCAAAAGTTGATATCCAGCAGGAAATCATTCCTCAGGCAGCAATTTGCCCTGATAACAGCTCCACTTTGCACATTCTTTTTGCTGATCAGAATTTGCTGGTGCTCGAGTGCTGCAGCACCAAGGCAGCAGAACTCACCTTGAGAAGGGGCTGGAATTGATTTTGTTGGTTATTACAATGTGGCAGGAGCTGACCTCACATCCAGCACAGTGCACAGTGTCATTTGTGCACACAGTGCTGAATTTGTTCTTGTTCTGGGATTCCGCTGCTTGGCAGGAATCAATGACATTTTGGGAATGACAGTTCTGTGTTACCACAAAAGCAAAGCAGTTCTGGCTTTACAGCAGAGGTGGTAATAGTGTTACTGCAGCTTACAACCAGACCGTGTCCCTCAGCATCCCTGCTTCATGGAATTCCTTGGGATGTCACACAGAATTTACTCTGTGCAGGGAATTCCTGGCAGCACGTTATGAAATACCAGAGAAGTGACTACAGCAGCTCATGAAACTTTAGGCACAGCACAGGGAGGAAAATGAACTTTGACCGTGTAGAAAAGACCATGAAGAGTGGCCAACTGCTCCAGCAAAATGGAGCAGCAACTACAAATGTAAAGCAATCAATCATAAATTATACTAGAACGGTAAAATTAGAGATATGCTGTCCCAACAGGTAATCTCCACCTCATCAAAATCCTTTCCCTCTGCTTAAGTTCAGCAGAAAAGTCAATAAAGAAACAACAACAACTGTTTGACCAAAACACTGATTTTCAGCAAGGGCTGAGTGTACTTCAAATATTTACAGCATTAAATAGCTCAGAACTCAGTTACAAGAGTTAAGCAGGGCAGTGCTCTTTCCTTAAGCCAAATGTCTAAATGAACACTGTGGTTCAAAATGCCTTCATGCACCAGTTGATCCCAAGTATATAAATTATTAATGGAAAAGATCTTAAAATAATTACTAGCCTGGTAAGTATAACTCCAGCACTAACAACAAGCACAGATGAATATGAACAACAATCTTACGTGGTGCTACTTACTGATAGTGTTCTAATTTTTTGTTTGTTTGTTTCAATGCTTGATTTATTGCTATTTTTTACTGAGTCACAACACTCTGAGCTCTTATTCTTGGTATGATTTTAGGCAGAGCAAAAAGTGATTTAGGCACATAGAAGTGGCCACCAGCAAGCTTGAAAAACACAACCAAGTAAAAGGATGTATTTCCGCCCCACCCCAAACCCTCAGTGCTGAGCTATTTCATCCTTCTGGCTGTGTGCTTATATTTGATGAAGTGAAGAGCTCTGTGCTGCTCCCACACACAGACAACAAAACAAAGGCACAGATTAAACACAGAAGCCTCAGCTTTATTTTGGTTAACTGGAATCTGACACACTGCCTGCTACACCCACCTAGTCCCAGATCATTCCCAGCCTGGACCTCCCAGCCTGGAGCTCAAATTGCTCCCAAGGCCCCAGGCACAACAGTAATTCCCTCAGCATGGTGTGCTGGGATAGCAAAAAGTTATTATCTCCTTATCACTTCTGAAATCACCATGCACTGGACACAAAGTCATCCCCTAACAAATGATATCGCTCCCTAAAAAGTTAACCGCCAAAAACTAATTTTCCTAAAAGAAGATGAAGCACATTTTGACAAGCAGGCAAATCAGGAGGGAGAAGATAAGATTCAACTTGATAAGGACAGGTTATGATAAAAGTGAACATAGTGCTTAACTTAGCAATTCTGAGATGCTGCAGATAGGGAAACAACAGCAGGCTGAGGCCAAGAGCCCTTTTTTCATCCAGGGAGATGAACACTCATGTATTTGCTCAATACCCCAAACAAATGCAAATATCAGGAAACAGAGATAATTCTCCATCTCCTCAGCAATGCCAGCAGCTTGGTTTATATATCCCACCTGCTGGTGGTCCTTGGGGTTTGACAAAGGAAGGAGAGGATGGAATGGCTTCTCAGTTCCTCTGGGACCTTACAGAGGGGAGACACCAGGGTGTTAATTGTGCCCAGTTATTCCTGGAAGGTACAGCAGTGAAATTTTGTAGGTTCTCTCAAAGCTAGACCACTATGCTTAGCTGCAGACACTGCCAGAATTTTGACATGTTTAAAAACCTCCTGGCAGACATAGAGAGAACAAAAATAAGCTTTTAAAATATAGCCTCACACTTAAGATCCCATAATTAATATAGCCTTTCCATTCAGCATATCCAAAATCCAAATAATCTACACACCAATAGTTAAGTAGGAATCTCACTATTTCTTTTTTAGTTTCCCTACCTTTCACTTGGCTCCACAAATAGATACAGGATTTTTACTTTAAGTCAGAAATTTGAAATGCTGGTTATTAAATTAGCAAGTTGCTCTTCTCTCTGCACATTAGCCACTGAGTAGATATCAGACTGAAATACATTTAATCAAATGATTCGTGAAAATGGCCAAGCAGAATGTTTCTGTACAGTTCACTGAGCAGGGAAGTGAAAACGCAGGAGGAAAAAGATTTATGAAGTTGAACTTTATATACAGAAATAATTACCATAATATGTGCATGCATCCAGCTAAGTGCTGCAGGTCTGGATTTGTCTTCCTGCACAGTGACCTCCTCCACACCATCCCCACCATCCTCCCAGGTCACCTCCCCCTAGCCAGGCCAGGGCTGCTCCTTCAGTGGCTGAGCACAATTAGTTCATGTTGCTGGATTTTACAGTGTCCTGGCAGATGTCTGAAATTGATAACAACCATCCATTTCTTGTGCTCAGAATAATTTTCTGAGGAATTATTGCCCTGAAGAGAAATGCGTGGTGGTTCCCATTCTCCCAGTGCTGCCATGAGGAGCTGAGGTGCCCCCCTGGTCCAGGGCCCTGTGCTGGTGCTGTCCCCCTTGCCTGGAGCTCCCAGGGCCATCTCTCCATGCTGACTGACTGTCCTCTGGAGCAGCAGGGCAGCCTTTGCACAGTGAGGTGCCAGCAAGGCCTTTGGGATGGCAGCTCTCTGCCAGAGGAAGCCTCCATCCCTCTGCCAGTGGCATTCCCAGGTTAACTCTCCCTCCAGCTGCCCCTGCCTGGCAAGCTCATAAAAGACCTCAAAAATGAGAACAAGCTCCTGTCCTCCTCTCCTACTCTCCAGCCAGGGCCGTGCCTCCACACAATTAAACCACAACTATGCAGTAATTACAGTAAGTTAACTCCTCACAGGCACGGATTCCCTGGCTTGTGGCTGAAGCCACATCCTCAACCCACCAGGGCTATTAAAAAATAGCAAGAATCTAAAGCAGCTTTAAGGAGCTGCCTCCTGCTCCTCAGATGTTCAGCCAACACTCCTTTCCCTTTATAAACACAGCCCTGAAGCTCCAGTGGTGGAGGACCAGGGAAAATTGGAGTACAAGGAAGGTTTTGTTTTCCCACTGCTGGCCCAGGAAGGCACTGTAGCTTTATCTTGTAGAAGTAGCTCCCAGTCAGGGAAGGAGGAAAATCAGTGAGTAGGCCTGACCCACACTTATTAACTCTTGGCATTTACGCCTTGTTCCCACGAGGACTTTGATTTAAAAGGAAAAAAATAAAATTAAACAGGACCCAAAGCTTAAGATTGCTTCTGAGGAGTCTTTCCCCAGATACCCAGGACATTTAAGTCTCTTGGACCATGAAATGTAACTATTCTTTTAAGCAATTCTAGACAGAAGAAATGACACCCTAGAAAGGTCAGGATCATCTGGGAAAGGGAAAATGGGGCTCATGAGCTCAGTCCACTGCAACCAGGTTTGCTGTGACCTTTCCCACCTGATGGGAATTGCATCCACACCCTTCAGCACGACTGCTGGGCTCTCCTTTTGCCTCAACTGACGCAATAACAAAAGCAGGGCTTTGCACAGCACAATAGCCCTAGGCCAGAAAGGATCTCTGACAGGAAATTTTCCATCTGCAGCAAACAGCACCTGCCTGTCTTGTGAGGAAGCCTCAGTATTTGTGTCAGAGTGGGAAAGGGGCCTTAACTTAATTCCTGTCTCCTCACAAGCTTTGAGAGGGTGGTTTGGTTTGGTTTGGTTTGGTTTGGTTTGTGTGGGGTGTGTGAAATGTTATGTGGGTACACAGGCCATTCCTCCAGTGCTGCTGCTTCCATGAAGGCAGCAGACACGGATGTCCCAGCCTGGCTGATCTGTCCCTTCACAGGATGGCTTTCCCAGGGATCTTTTCATTCTTCTTTTGCATGGACAATCATTAAATAGAGTCACCTCTGGGTGCAATGACTGCTCTGTGCAGAGCACTCTCACTGATGACAAGGGATGAAGGAGATCTGTATTTCTCCTGCCCTGTCTCTAAATATTCATTTACATTAAAAGCTTTTTGAACTTAGTGTTCCCAAACAATGTATGGGATGTGTATAACTAATGTGATGGTGAGAAGAACACAAAGCTTTGATGGAGCAAACTAAATACCATTTTACTGTAAACTAGTTTTTCACAGCTTGACTGAATAGACTTATTTCATTGTTTTCCATTTCAAAAGCACAGATCTGGCTCTTATTAAACAGCATAATTGACTTCTCTTTTATAAACACTATAACAAGGAAAAATGAAAACTAAAAAATGCAGTTAAATTCATATGGACACTTTTTTTGATTTATCCTTCATCCTGTATACATTTTTTAATCCTTTTCCTGGAACTCAATTTGTTTCCATTTCCATTTTTATTTTCATATTGAAATTTGCAAGAAGACACAATATGCCAGCTAAATGAGGATTTATGGGGAGCACACATCCTCACCTTGGCTATGGCAGGCTGCAGGTACTCAAAAGGGAGCTTAACTAGGAAGGAGATTCCAGGATTGCAGCAGGACTGCTGATGTGTTTACACTTAGAGATGATCAGGGATGGTGTGCTCAGCAGGGCCCATCTTTCCTGTTACACTTTTTAATTGTTCTATTTCCAAAAGTTTCACCACAGTGCTGAGGGTTGGGTTCCTCCCCCTCGCAGCAGATTACAGGTTTTTATGGCAAACCATAACTTTATGTTCACTGGCGCCAAGATGTACACAGCATCAATTTTCTTTCATTTCTGTGTCTCAAACACTCCACACAAAGACAACACTATAAATATGTGACATGACTAAATGATGAAGCTGCAGCTTCCTGCTGAAATTTTAAAGTGAGATAGACATTGTTTTAGCTGAGGAAGCCATTTAGATACCAGCTGTTCTCACTGAAAAGATGTGGCAGCCATCAGCAGAAATAAGAAATGCTCTCTCTGTACATATTGAAATGAGTTTTATCTTCCTCTCCACTCTGCTTTGTGCTCCTCCTGGTGCAAAAGACAAAATTCATTTCACACCCATATTTCCTCAGAAGCACAAACCTTGCAGGAGAGGAGTCTTTGCACCCATACACACACTTAGGTGAGATCAAAACTATGAAGCATATTCTGTCTGCAGAGAAATAAACTGCTGAGAAGTCTGGGAGTTTGGAATTGAAGGGAAAAGGAGAAACTTGAGGGCATCTCCTTACTAAAATTATTTTTCTATATATTTGTTTCTAGGTGGTATTTGTGGTTTATATTCTAATTAGAAGAAAATAACTTGGTTTGGGTGAGATACCACTGCATGAAAACGCAGAATCAGTATGGATAGTTCAGTGACACCTGAAAATAATCTTTCTTTCACTGGATCATTAGATTTAAGATTAGTACCAATCATTACAGCCACATTTTAGAAACTAGCATGCAGTTACTCAAAGGTTTCAGCTTGAAAAATACCATAGACTGTGTTTATCAAACTTTTCATATGACTATATCTGTTCAAAACACAATCTTCTGATGGTTGGGACAAAATATATGATGTGGTTTGCATCCAAAAAGAGGTTAAGAAGTCAACAGAGCTAACATTTCTCCCAAGAGATAGCATAAAAATCATTATATCATATTAAAGATTTTGCTTCTTTTGCCACAGGCAATCAATTCCAAAAATTTGATTAAAAAACCCCTTGCATTAGTGTGGTATTCTCAAGCTGCTTCTTATTAACATTTGATTGTAGCATACTCTAACGACAACCAGTATCAGCCCTCATTATTCTAAATAAAGAGTACAGTCATTTTCTCCTTAATGACTGAAGAGAAATGTATCCACAGGGACATTTTAGTTTACTCTCTCACACAATGTAATATTGTCATTATTAATACTTCTTGAAGACTTGTAGACCAAAGTTATCTTTGCAGAGTCACCAGATTTTAATTTTTAATTTTTAAATATGCATAGCCTCAGCCACATGCAGTTTGATTCCTTCCAAGACAAATAACACCAGCCTTGAAATGCTGCAATGAAACAATTCACATTATGATGCCTGTGACAAAAACAAACAACAACAAAAAATAGAAGCAAATTAAATTTCACATCCTTGTGAAGGAGGTAATTGCCACAAAACTCAGGTAAAAGAAAGATTATGATCTTCCTATTGCTGTGTTAGCCAGTGAGTCAAATACAAAAGGAGAACTGTAAATAAAGTTCCTTGGACTATAAACTGCATGAAAACAGGAACTTCCCTTTTGGTCAGAGCTGAAGGCAGTGAAATCCTGAAACATCCAGGATGCCTCTGTATATATGTACTTCAGCATAAACAGACAGGGAAATAGTTCTTTCCCTTCTCTTTCAAAGCAATGCAAAGAAAAAAAAATGTATTTCCTCAAGATATTAACCAAAGGTCTGGCTTTGCAACACAACTGGAACAATCCAATAGACACCAAAGGAGCTGCCCCAGTTCCACAAGCTGTCCAGACAAAACTCCCACCCTTTGCAGGGCTTGTTCTCTCTCTGGACCAGGCCATGGAGAGGCAGAAGAGTCACACCCCAAGGGTTTGGGATTTAAATTACCTGGCTATGTTTATTTTTTCAAAGGAACTTTAGAGCCAAAGAATGGAGGACATGCTTGGGGGTGTAAGGGAGTGTTTAAAGGAGGCTGGAATTGAACCCCATTGATCCAGACAATCCTGCCCAGTTCCTCTACCCTCAGAGTAAATCCTCACCATGCACCTCTTTCCCTCTGTGGTATGTGACTAGCTCTAAAAATCCCTTCAGTGTAAATTTTCATGAAATCAGTGGTTGCTCAGGACTATGGTAAACATCAGTTAGAAGAAACATCATTCAGAAAATTAAGCAGAGCCTGGGGAGTCTGGCTTTTTTTCATTATTCTTGTCCTTTGTTCTGAACCACTCCTAAAACCTGAAAGACCAGGAGCTGGTTCTTCCCATGGCAGGCCTGCTGCAGCTTCTCACAAGGCTTTTACAAACAGGTGGGAACTGATGCCTTGGAGTGGCTGCCTAGAACAGAGGCTAGAGAGAGTTAAAAGAGTAAAGCAGGTATTGATTAAAGCCCTTCAATAGGTACACCTTGGGCAGTCAGAAGCCTCCCAGAGGGTACACCCAAGATGGACAATGGTCACGAGTATCTCAGACAATTATAAGTTTGGTTCATTTACATGCCTGGTTACATGCAGTTCTCCAGTTACAGCTTCAGGTAATGAAGCCATGTTCCCCAGTTTGCTTCCCCCTGATTCACTTTTGTTTACACTTTACAGGGCCTGAGGCTGTGATGGTGACCTTGGATCTCAGGCCCAGAGGGATTGTTTTGTCTGACCAAGATGTAAAGAGAGTTAACTAACACTCTACATTGGAGTTCAGAGTTACACACTGATGCAGTACAGGATCTGAAATTATAAAAGCTAAAAGCTGAAGGCATCAGAGCAGTCAAACAACTCAACATCCATCAGCACCCAAATTCCAGCAGCCACCTTCTCAGCTGTCTCCCTGCCAGGTGTCCTCTGACACATCAGGCTTGGCTCAGACCCCCGGCCACACAAAGCATCACCCACCAAAGCCAGCTGGGATGGTAGCTCTGGGAGCCCCAGCTGTCCTTGCCCCTTTTCCCATTCCAGCTGCTGCTCTCACTAATCCTGACTGGCACAGGGAAGGGCTGCACAGACAGTAACAGGCACCAGCACCCCTGCCTGCCACAGAAAATATCCTTGCTGAAGTCCACACTTGTTTTGTATTAAATACTGAATTTTTAGCAGTCATGACTCCTTCTGATGGTATTTGAATTAAACAAAACTTTTTTATTCCCTGAACAAATATGTAAGTTTTGGGGGGAAAATGAGAAAGCCATGGTTTGAATGCTGTGGAAAGGCAGTGCCTTTCCTCCTGTTATCCCATGGTCTCCAGGAGGCATCCAAGGATTTTAATCATCACTTGATTTGCAGGGTTAGTTTACATCTGTAAACTAACATCCTTTGTAACATCCTTTGGGGTTATTATTGTGCTGCTACTACAAGTCTACTTAAACCCAGTACCCATCTTTATAAAACTCAACAGCCTATGAAGCACATCTAACACTGAGGAGGAAACAGAATAAAAAAGGTTGAGGGGGAAAACAGAATAAAAAAATATAAAAACTACATGGTAACCAAAGAGGGTCATAAATTGCTAAAAGATGCCACAGGAAGCAGTGTATTATATTTTCTGATACCAGATTAAATGTATTTTATTATCAAATATTAGAGCTTTTAAGTATCTAAACCCTAACTAATCTGGGAATCACTAGCTGAAAGAAAGCTGCTTTAAGGCCCTGAGCCTACAAGATTAATTTTGACTCCTGTTGGGTAAACAAGTGGATATTCTCATCAAACACCCTACTGTACCACCACACACCACAAAAATTCCCACTGGGGTCAGAGAAATGTCCACAATTGCAGGGCAGAAAGCTGTGGCAATTAATGGAGCTATAAAACATGACATGGAAGCATCTCAGCCTCAGACTTTCTCCCATGCACAAATCACCAAAAGTTGTACAAAATTTCTTTGGAAGAAGTATCAGACATTGGATGTTTTGAAGAGCAGAGCTCTGAATTGCTTTGTGTCTGCTGGGTTTATTTTTATTTTAGAAGTGTGGCCACCACCTGACCAGCTGGACATGTGGAAACCAGCAGGTGTGGCAGAAATCAGGGCTGAGTCCTGAGATTTTGTACTACTTTTACTGCGCCACAAGTGAGGCTCTAATTTGGTTTTATTAAAAAGTAATTGAAAGTAATTTAATACCGATTGATTGTTAAGGGGATACATTTTGCAGTTTATCAAGTCTATAGAAATGCAGTATAATTAACTCCAAACTGCATAGGCAATAATGTAATTATAATCTCAACAACTTTAAATTTCCAAGCATTGTTTAAACAGTTAATTAAAATTTTAAAAGATAGTGCTCTGTTACATGTCTATAATGTTAATTGCTAAAAAATGCTAATCGATATTTGTTAAGTAATCCAATTAATTGAGTAATCCAATTTCTAGCCTCTCTGAGGCTAAATAAATAGAGCATCATGGCTCTGACTTACAAACGATATAAATGGCCAGATATTGATTTAATAATCAATTACATATTAAATGATTGCAAGTTATTTATTAGTTATAGACGCAGGTCCAAGTTGGAAGCAAGCAGATGAAGGTTTCAGTTTGATCATGTTCAGCAAGCTGCACAAACCCACAGCTGAGCTCAGTACTCTTGACATTCTTCTTCTGGATATGTTGGGTGAAATGTTGTTTGCCACGTTGGCTGAGTATCTTTCTGTCAGCCTTTACAACAGGTTAACTCAGCTGAGGCACAGAGCTGATGTTCCTTCAAATGAACAGCCACAGGGGCCACGTTCCCACCTGCTGCTCCCAGGGGAGCCCTCAGTGCCCAGGAGCTCTGCATTTCACAGAATTCCAGTTTTCCAGCCCCTCTCCTGCTTCCTCCTCACCACCAGAGAGCTCCACGTTACACAAAGGGACCTTCCCAGCACAGCAGAAGCTGCTTTCAAAATCCCTGCTTCTCTGCTCCCCTACTCTGTGCTGTTAGATATTTACCATGGAAGAAAATACATCTCTTTATCATTTTTCTGCTTGCTATTAAAAAAAAAAAAACTTGCTATCCACCCTGAGATGGCAATTTGCACCTGGAAAAAGCTAAATCCTAAATGAGGTATCAGCTTGTGTTTACTGGTGACAACTGGTGGCTGTTCCTAGCTGCTAATTTAACATCCTTGCAATAAACCATGATTAAATTATTGAACTCTTTTCTTTTCCTCTCATCACTGAGTTCTATGTTTGTAACACACTGAACACATCTAAAATAACCTTTGCTACCCTAATTAGGTACTTGCTCATTAAACCTACGTCAGCTCTGGCTGGAGGACTCACCAGGGCAGAGCCCACCTCATCAGTTGTGTTAGCAGCTCTCAGCACAATGTCAATATTTCCCCCAAACCATGGTTTCTAAACAGCACCACAAACCTCAGCTTGACTGGATTTGACAAAACAGTGCATCAGCACGAGAAGGAGTCAGGAGATATTTTTTGCTGGATCAATTCTTAAACAAATGTGTTGTGCAGGTGAAATCAGGGGCTGCAAGGATAAGGACAGCAGCTCAGTAAGAGATGGTATTTTATTTCTGGAGTTTAGTCTTGCAGTCAAGCCACATTCACTCTTCACATCCTTTCCCTGAGGTTCAGTCATCACGGAAGAAATTTGTTACCAGAGCTTCTTCATGCAAATGAGACAGAGAAAATTGCAGGGTCAGAGTGCACATGATGGCAAGCTTGATAAAGGTGCCCAAAAGTTTTCACACTTCAATTTTATGTAATAGAAAAATAAATAAATTTAACAATCTTTCTAACCTTTGGGCTTGTTCCAGAGGCAAGACAGTAAATAGATCACTGTAACATCTGGGCTCACTGATTCCTTTTTCCTTATTCATTTTTGAATTGCCCTCTAATGGACAAAGGGTTAAAATAAATCATCAAGGAGAGGGGAAATGAAAAGAATGTAAAACTGCATCTGGATGCTGCACTTAACACTGTCCACAGCTCAAAGAATTTCAAGGGTGTGTTGTCCACACTGTATCAGAACCAGGGCTCCTTCTCTGACAGACTCCTCTAAAAACTGTGACAGTTTTCACTGTAAGCAACACTGAAGGACAGGATCTTGATTCCATCATTTCATGGCTGTCAGC
Organism: Phylloscopus whistleri; assembly: GCA_017589585.1. Lineage (NCBI taxonomy): Eukaryota > Metazoa > Chordata > Aves > Passeriformes > Phylloscopidae > Phylloscopus > Phylloscopus whistleri. Next base: position 417,804 of record JADMLD010001473.1, on the reverse strand, counting down.
CCCACAGACAGGAAGGTATATTTTAGGACAACATACTCTTCAGCAGCTGCTTGCATGAATAAGAACACACTTCCATCATTAGTAATTTAGCCCATACAATGTGACAACAACATTTATTACACAGGCTCGGAGATTCATGACAGTAGCAAGAATCCAGCATTGTTCTTTATACAATTTGCATGTGTTGGGTGCTTCAAGGAGACAAAGTATTTGAACATCAATAACATTTGTCTTCCTGCTACCTTAATTTACTGGGTAGGGCTGAGGGAGGATTGACTCCCAAGGCTTCAGAACCTTGGGATGAAACTCTGTTGGGTCAAAACCCCACTGTGATTCCAGGGTCTGGCACAGGAGACTCAGGGTACAATTCCCTTTGAAAGTGGGACCAAAAAGGGCACTGATTTTAGCCAACACCTGAAAAATAATAACCACTGATGAGAAAGATCTAACTGGTTTCATCTAGGGCATGGGGAAAATTCTGATAACAGAATTCACCCTCGTTCTACCCTCCCAAGTCCACTCTGCAGCAATACCCAGCCTTTCCCAGGTGCCTCTCAGCATGCTCACACACTTCCATGCCTCTTCCCTAGGATCTCCCTTTCCCTGGCACATCTGCATGGAAAGGCAATGACTCAGCTCTAAGTGCTCACTTCAATCCAATTGCTTTGCTGCAGCCTCGATTCCATGCCATCAAACACATGAATATGATACATTTGGGTTGATCCTGCAGTATTTGAACAGCACAGCTGAAGGAAGCTGTGATGAGCAAACCCTTGAGTGAGAGCTGACTGCTGCAGAATTAAGGTGGCAATTGAAGTGTGGGGATTGGTGTGTATTTACCTTGCAGCTTTCCACCAGGATCTCTGAGCCTGGTAAATACACACCAGGCACGTGGAGAGGCTGGGCTCTGACAGGCACATGAGATAAGAGTGAAAGCCAAACATAATCCACTTGGATTGCTGGAACATTCCAATCAGGCAAGTGAAAGGGAGGAGATGGCTCAGCACTACACAGACTGTGCTGGGTCTCAGACACAGCCTCTCCTTCCTCACCCACAGCTCCTTTGCACTTCAGTTTGCACAGGAAATCTGAATTATATACCCAGACTGGACAGGGAACCAGCTCACTGAAAAACCCACCCCAAACCCCACCAAGACTTCTCTGAACAAGCACAAAAGACTAAGAAGGAGAAAAATCCTGGAGTCCACATCCGTATGTCCAACCCTGCCATTGCCTGCTCATAACATTCAATTAAGAGAAAATCCTTTTAACTGCTAATAGAAATCATGTTTCCCAAATCTCAGTTGTTCTGTGAGCATCAGTCAGTGCCAAAGACCTGATAAATTTATGTTGCATCTCATATACAATTCAAAATATAGTTCTAAGTATGAAAACAAGCCACACTGCTTGCCATGCACCACAGGGTTTTGTGTTTATTTTCCAAACAGTCATGCCAGAGATGCTTCAGGCCTACTAGAAATTTCTGAACATCTGATGCATAATGAAAATATTTAATGGAGCATAAACACTCCTCTTTTCTTCCCCCCCTCCATTTCTTAAGTGGTAACCAAATCTCTGTTTTGTTGCACATAGATGAACAAGGATTAGTTCCATTTAAGTGCTGTCTAAAAGATCTTGGAACCAGGACTGGAGATTTCCTACCTGAAAACAGAGGGAACTGGAATTGGAGAGAACAGTCCAGCAGAAGGAGCCCAGGTCAGGGCTTTGCAGAAGTACACACTTAAATCACAACAACATTGGAATCCCAGGATTTCCTCTCCCACTCCCCAAAACTGCCCACGTTTCCCTTCCAGAGGAAAACCCTTCTGACCCTTCCAAATGAAGCCTATAAGACCAGGCTGCCTTTCAGAATTCCACATCATACGATGCAAAAAAATGGTTTACTGAGGTTTTTCGTGCCTATGAGCATCACATTAAACAGTAACTTCAGAAATTCAAGGTTCTAGTGACCTATATACTGTCAGCTTTTAAAAAAGCATAAGAAGAAACATTATGGAAACAGCTATGTAAATACAGTTCATTTAATAAAAATGTAAATAAGATTCACAGAAGAGACTTAGAAACCTTGAAATATTTATTTTAAATGAAAGGGATTAATTCTTCAAGGTAAGATTTGTTTCTAAACTTGTAACTCCAGTATTCTAGGGCTATTATGCTTTCTTTTATTTATTAAAGGGACAGTTCTTATAAAATAAATACATTAAGCTACTCTAACATACTTACTGCTACTTTTTATTTCCTTTCAAGGACTTGTGATTGTTGCTGCCCTGGTCTGAATTCAGAATATTAGAGGAGAATTATTCAATATCTCATCACTGGTGTTTTCCAGCCTTAATCATTCCCACAAATACATTTGTCCTTTTGCATTCATACCTGGTTTGTCTTGATAGCATCTGACACAGAAAATCTGACTGAAGAGGAAACAAAGAAACAAGAAGAAGATCTAAGTAAGCATCATATAGAATTTATTTGCAGGGAAAAAAAAAAAAAAAAGGAAGGAAATGGAAGTGTTATTTGGAATTTCTTTACCTACAAAACAGAAACAAAGATTGATGATCTCAGCCCCTTGATTTACTGACAACACAACACCAGCAATACTTAAATAGCATCTCACTTGTACTTTCAATGATGAACCAGCAGTGAAAGTGTATTTGTAGTCTAGGAAAAGAAGCTGATGCTTTTAGGAAATATTTATATGGGCTATGTGAGGTTGTTTTTCTGCATCCATTTTTACTAACTCCTTCTAACATGGAAGTCACCTGTGCTTCCTGCTAAAGCATTACTCAAGAAAGAGATTGGTATCTGCCTTCTAATGTCAAAGTTTCTCTGAAGATCTGGGAAAAAAATGAAGGATTGACAGGAGAATTCTAAGGAATGGATGAGGGAGATTCTACCCAATGAAAAAAATAAACCTTGAGCAGATTTTTCAACTACAGAAAAACTGTACAACTTTTTGTCCCTCAAAATATACTGCGGGGAGCAAAAAGTAAGAAATGAGATGTAGAATCCCAGAATCCTTGAGGAAATCATTCCGTCATTCATGGAAAAGCCCTCCCAGCCCATCCAGTCCCAGCTGTGCCCCATCCCCACCTTGTCCCCAGCCCAGAGCCCTCAGTGCCACCTCCAGCCCTTCCTGAGACACCTCCAGGAATGGGCACTCCAAACCTCCCTGGGCAGCCCCAGCCAAGGCCTGAGCTCCCTTTCCATGGGGAAATTCCTGCTGATTCCACCCTGAGCCTGCCCTGGCCCAGCCTGAGGCCGTTCCCTCTGCTCCTGTCCCTGTGCCCTGGGAGCAGAGCCCGACCCCCCGGCTGTCCCCTCCTGTCAGGGAGTTGTGCAGAGCCACAAGGGCCCCCTGAGCCTCCTTTTCTCCAGGCTGAGCCCCTTCCCCAGCTCCCTCAGCCTCTCCTGGGGCTCCAGAGCCTTCCCCAGCTCCATTCCCTGCCCTGGACACCCCCAGCCCCTCCAGATCTCTCTGGCCAGGAGGGCCCAGAACTGGACAGACAATAATGAGTTGTGCTATAAACAAATGTGCCAGATTTCTAACAGCAGGTAATTAATGTCACATGGGTGCACATTCATCAGGACAAACTAATCCTTATAACCTTCCTTGCCTAACTCTTCCCAGACTATTAAGGTAGGCAAGAAATAAAATATTCAGACAGGATCAATATTCAGATAGGATCAATATTCAGATAAGATCAATAAAGCATTTAGCTCAAAGCTACAGTGCTGATGAACTTGAGTTAGGGAATCACTTCTGTAAGATCTCTCCATGCCAGTTTGAGCCTGTTTCTAACAGAAGTAGGTAAGCAAGGAAACTGAGAATTGCAGTTATCAGACTCAGAACAGAAAAAGATTTGACTCAGAACTTCATGATCAGCGGGAGACAGAACTAATGCTCCAACAGAGGAGATGTTTCTCAAATGCTAACGAGAGACCTCAGAGACTTCAGGTACTTGAAGCCTGAAGGCCGAGGCAGAAATAACCCCAAACTTGTCATTATCTGCATTGCCATAAACTGCTGGTCATCAGAGCCAGCGTTTGTGGGGTGGATTTAAAAAATGTGCAGGACTGAGCCCAAATCATCCTGAGCATTATTTTCCCAGAACTGCACTGCAGGTAATTACACTCTTTATTCTAGCTGCAATGCAAGCACAAAGAAGAAAATGCACAGAAGCTTTAAAATATTTACAGCAGCAGCAGCACCATTTCTATAGATCCTGATCCTCAGATTCATGCTGGATTTTTAATTAGAAGTGGTGTTTTCTGGAGAAGCATTTATTAGCTAGAGGAAATTATGAGCAGGTAAGGAAAAATTAAATTGAAACCCCAAATAACAGATGTCCCAAGCTCCTTTGTTCAAAAGCAGAAATTCAGTGGGATTCAGGAGACAAATACTTCTGATAAATTTTTCTCACGCTCCTCCTTCAGATTATAAAAGGACATCTCAACTCTTAGTATGCATTAGTATTTCTCAGCTTCCCTGCTCAAAGTAGTAACAAGGCTGCTGATTTATAAAATTTTTATAGTAGAAACTTGTATTGTGGTAAATAAAATCTCCCCAGTTCAGCAGGACTTCATGGCACAAGGAACTCGACCTGACTCAATTCAGTTCAGCAAATACCACACATCACAGAAGGAATCAACACACAAAACACTCGACATATTAACTCAAATTGACGTGCCAGGATTTGATCCCAGCTGCCTTTCAGACGACACTGAGCTGAATAATGCAAATCTCAGTTAATAAATAAAGCCTGGGAGTGCCCACAGGTGACCTGGGGTGCCTCATCTGCTGCTCTGTCCCTGTAGAACCTGGAATGTAACTGAGATTCCAGCCTGGATCCCTCCTGAACCTCTGCAGGGTGGAACTCCCTCCAGAATTCTAGCTCCAGGCTGCCCTGGCACAGTTAATTTTGCACCTGGTATAACCCTGGCACAGAGGGAACAAAGCTCAAACCCCATCTGCAGCAAGTGCTGTCAGCTCTCCCCAGGTTTGCACCAGCCCAAACACCAGCCCAGGCTCCAAGGAAAGTGTAATTCAGATTTATGAGAAGACATTTCACATCCAATATAATTGATTACCCACTGTAATGTGAACAGAACCTAATTTGTACTAATGAACCTGTGCATGATACAGCAAAGCATTTAATAACACGGAGACCACAAAATGCCACGCCAGATGTCATTGATGGGGAGGATAATTTCCCCAGATGGATACGTTTCCTCTCCATTCTGCTGCCTTCAGGTTGGAGAAGGTGGCATTTTACTCAGGAGATGGCTCTGATCTTCCACAGGCATTGGTTTCATTCCATCACAGCCTGTGTTCTACACCCAGATACTTTCCTGTCCAGTGAGGGCATGGAAATGCTTGTCTGCCCTGGCAAATTTTGATAAATGCTACATCAGATTAAAAATCATACAACTGCACATGGACAATCTGAGCAAGATTGAAGCTAACACATCCCTTTGGGTCTGTTACAGAAGAAAAACAAGATTAAAAATCTTGAAATTTTTAAAACATTCAGCCATGGATTTGGTGTGGAAATGAAAGAACACGTAGGTGTTATACCAATAAAAATGTGCCTTGGTAGGAAAAAAAGCAAACTGTGTAGTGTTAAAATTATTCCATTTATTTGCTTGATTTTTAATTTTTTACATACTAGAACTGGTTATGAAATGAACAAATTGTGGATTATTCCATGCAAAACAGCAATCAGCATGAGGGACAGCTATGGATTCCTGCCTTTGTAACAGGAATATTCCTTATCCCCTTTGCTAAAATAATGAAGCCTTTTCCCAAAATGTCAGAGTGTGCCGTAAAAAGACAAAATTGCTTAAACTATAAAATTAAAAGCTGAAAATCAGCTTTAGATGCCAGAATGCAAACTCAGATTCAAAGCAGTCAGAGCCTGCAGCACAGCCCAGCACAGTTATTTTGGTGGGTTCATTCCTGAACACACTGAACTCTCTCAATCAATTATTTTTCCAGAAGACATCCTGCACACCTTCTGTCCTCTATATGCAATCAATCCCAGTGAAAAATTATCCAAAGCAGGTTGCAAATAGATCCCCTGATTTTGCAGGCTTCACCAAATTATACAACTAAAATGTGAAAGGAGAACAGTAGGTCTGGGTGGCAGACGAGACATTGCTGTTAATGAAGAAAAGGCAAGTATTTAAATTGAGAAGGCATCTTGATGCCTTCTATGCAAGCTGAATAGAAGAACATAATAGGAAAATAAACCAGCTATCAGCCAAGATAAATAGGAATCCAGCAACAGAGACTGTACAGAATTAGAATGGCGCAGCAAGAGAAGCAAAGACTTTAGAAGAATACACTAAAATTTTTACTTTGCATTATAATGACATCTTGGAAGCAGATGGAAAAATGCCACTAGAAGAGGAAGATGTCAAGAAATAATAGTGTCAGCAGCTATATAAAGAGCTAAAAGATGCTCCAGACTACCTTGTGTTTGTAAGGCTGTGCTTTACAAAGACTTAAAATAATTTCATCAATGCAAGCAAAACCAGGAAAGACACTGCAAACCCTTGCCTGGCCCACCAGTCACTTTTAAAAACAGAATCCGGGTTCAGGAGCAACCCAGATTCAGGAAATAAGGAGAACATATTTCAACATATTATAAAGAAGTATTTTTGTCACAATTCATTACAAAGTAGACACAGCTCAAGACATGCTTAGGGTTGTTTATTAAATTTGTCATGACTAATTAGGAATTGTTCAGAGGAGTTTGTAGAGAGTGATTTGGGAAACACATGCTTTAAATGTGAGGGCCAACATCAATGTTATCAATAAATCCTTTGTGTTCTCTAATGAATTGAAAATGAACTAAAATATGGGTCTGGGAGCATGTAAGGATTCAGAATAATTAATGAAAGACCATTTGTGGAACACCATAAGTCTCCCAACCTGCCTCCCTCACATTCCCAGGTAAGCCCTGGGTGTTCTGCAAGGAGCAGCTCTCAGTGCCAGGCAGTGGAATTCACATCCAGTGGGAGAAGGGACAGGAGATGAGAAGCCAGGAAGGGAAAATGCAGCATTAACAGCAATATCTGCTCAAGGAGGTCTGGTTGTTTAGCTCAGTTGGTGGGAGGATGGCCCTCGAGGCAGGAAAGAGAAAAGCTGGAGAAGGGATGGAGAGAGAGCTCCCAAAGCCTCCCTGCATGCCAGTACAGCCACGTGCCAGAACAATTCAAAGGCTGGTTCTGGAGGGCCTTGGGAATAAAGATGAACAATTTCTCAATTCTGCAGCCAGGATGTGACTCCAAGGAATCCTACACAGCACCAGGACTTGTCAGACAGACCCTCAGTACACACAGTTTTGGCTTTCTGCTGATTCTTTGTAAATTTGTCAAATCAAGACCTTATCACAGACTTCCTGAGAAATACTAATGCTAGGTCTGTCTTTAAAATTAACTCTATTTATGACAAAACTAAAAACATTTCATGTTAAGTTGCACATACAACAAGTCTTTTAGTTCTCAAGTTTTTATTATTTTATAGAAATCGGAGCTTGTCTGACTGACAGAGCACCAAAAACCAGCATGATGGGCTCAGTGCAGTCTGGGGACACAGAGTAAAGGGCAGCCCACAGCATCAACCTCAGCTCCCTCAAACCTGCCTGCAGGAAAACAAACCAGCTGAAGCACAAAAAAACCCCCACCCCAAAAAACATCAGCCCCAAAATACAATGTTCATTGTAGTTATTGGTATTTTACACTTGTGTTCTTTCATGCACCTATTTGTGCATTTGTATTTCAAGCAGCTGGGAACAAGTCCTTAACTCCCAGTTGCTCTGAGGAGGTTGGATGTCTCCAGATGCAGGGAACTCTGCCAAAACAAAAGTAGAAGTATTTTGCTGACTTCAGCAGACAGAGTTGAACTCTCTAATTTTACCATTTTCCATTTATAACCTGGGGGTTGTTAGATCATTTGGGTAATAAAACACAGATTGTTGACTGGATCAGTTATTTTAGGGATAGAGCACATGGAGAACATATATTTCAATTTATTTCCCCAAAGGCTGTAAAAGCAGCCATAAAGCAATCAGAAAGCAGGTAAAGGATGACTTTTATGGCAGGCTAAATGAATGATAATTAGGCAACAAAACAGGAGGCATAAGTAGATGGAAGTCTTTGTTTCCTTGTTCCATCAAGCTTTTAGGCTTGAAAATCCTGCTGACAGTCCTGGAGAGTTTGGGTAAGTAAGGATTGGCAGGGACACATTGCCAAAGCCACTGGGTTGGAATTTGGCAATTTAAACCAATCATTACATCCAGGAATGACTCATCAGGGCAATAAATCCAAGGGGAGGGGTCTGGGAGGGAAGTTCCATCGCCCAGCAGAATTCCCACATTGGAAAGAAAAATTCCCACTGTGTTGAAATACACAAAAAAGCTGAAGGCACAAAGGTATTGAAGGCCTTGAGCAGAAACCCCTTTCCTCACCACTCTCACCTTTGTATCTTGCAAAAACAAATACAGATTTTTAACCCCCTTTAAGAGAAATCCCCTTAGCAGGGAGAAAATAAGAGCACGTGACATTTTTATATATTATTGCATTTCCCGTGTTACTGTCTTTTCTTCAAGATTTGTTCTAAACTTCTGCAAAGTCCTGCTGGTGGTTTGGGGTCACATGTTTGAATTAGATGCTACACAAACCCATTCTGGTGATGTTCCACTACACTCAAATTGAGAGCTCCAAACTTCTGCCTCAGCTTTTTTGGAAGGATTCCTCCACTCAGCAGATAATACCAGTTCTAGAGTTTCACTGCTACCTTACATAATTTTACCACAACTAATAGCTTTGGAGCCTAAAGTTATTTTTATTTTTAAAATAAAAATAAATGCATTGCAGCATCCTTCCCTATTAACTCTTTTTTTTAGAAAGAGAGGTAAAAAAAATTAAGGGCATTTCTAACAGCCAAGGCCACAAAAGTGAAAGACAGAGACTTTTCCTCTTGAAATTCAGCCAAAATGTGGTGTAATATATATATGTAAGGTGTTGTGTCTGGACATAGAAGGCATTCAGTAGAACAATAGCTTTTGAAAAAGTAATTTGCACCCTATTTCACAACATAATGAAGAGATTTATTTGTGTTGATGTTTTCAACTCCACAGAACAGACCTTGCACATAATTGCATCCAACTCCTCACCTCCTTTGTAATAATGGGCAATAATTTCTCCTGTATGGTTTGTATGGGTTTATTCTGCCCCAAACTGTGAATCTGTATCAAACAAACCAAATTAGCAATCCTTGTGTGGTTGCCATCAAGACATTGGGTAAAGCAACTTTAAATAATGTTTTGCTCCAGATTGGATTGACCCCTTCCCACCCTGCCACGCTTCAGACAGGAGTCAGCACAGCTGAGGGCCTGGGAGTGGGGGGTTTACCTACAAAACAGGACTGCCAGGGCAGGGGCTGGCTCACTATCCAACATGAACCATCAAGGCACAAATCTGGCAAAGCGTGTCTGTGAAATTGTTTCATATTGGCCTCGCTGGTGGGTTGGAAGATGAGTGTTCTACAATTCCTTGCATGGCTCCACATCCCGGGTGGAAAAGCAAAAGCAAAACAAAATTTCTGCTGCCTTCTGTCACAGACAACTCGTGTCAGTGTGTGTCATTCTCCTGCTCAGGTTTGTTTAATGCCAAACAAGTATCTCAGCTGAATGATCTGCAGTCCTCCCAAAGCTCTGCCCAGACCCTTAAAAAAAAGGGTCCCACAATCGACCCTCCAACCTGGAGAGGTTGCTCTGTACAGACCCCACTCATTTTCCTGAAAGTTGTCAAAGGAAAAGAAAAGATGTGAGTTTCTCTAACTGTGCTCTTAATTATGGGCAATCATCTAATTTCTGAGAATTGCCACAGAAGAAAAGCAAATGAGTGAACTTTTATTTTGCCAGAGGCAGACAGGCTTTTTCAAGGCAGCTGGTGGCACAAGAACTGGAACCTGAGCAGGGGAAGCAAGTCCTCAATAGTAGTTAAACAAATAGTTTCAAACAAAGGTTGGAAAAGAGCTTGTAATCCAGGAAAGCTTGCATAAGTCAAAGGAGGTTTGTACAGCAAGGGACAGCCAAAAACCACCCGGTCTTGCTAAACCCATTTGACACCAAGGATGGGAATTCTGAATTACAGAAAGGTTCTGAGTAAACAATGATCAGAGGAGGAACACTTGAAATAAGGGAGGCAAAACAGGGGAGATCCTGTCACATTAATATCCACTTATTGACCTGCACAGTACAGAGTGAGACCAAGAAATCTGGGAGAAAAGTCCTAACCAGTAGAGTAGCAGTGAGAAAGAATGAAAGAAGGACCTACATGAGGAAATCAGAGAGAAAGGATACAATGAACTGGTACAAGAGCACAGAAGTCTCAACAGGAGAGGGTGATGATTTCAGCAGAGTGATCTTTAGCAGGAAGAGTGGAAAGTACAGCTGGAATCCGTGCATAATTATCAACTCTCCTCCAATATCAACATGAAAATTCCAGCTCAGCTTCCCTAGCCTTTTTTTTTTTTTTTTTTTTTCTTAAGGAACTTATTTTTCATTAAAACAAGAAAACATAAGATGGAGGTGTAGGAAGGCTGTATCTGGCATCTGGTATTTAATCATCTGATCTTCTGACACTGCAAACTTCATTATATTCCCCCATAATCTTGTCTGGTGTCACTGTATATTACAGCTTCTGTTCTCAATGAAAGGATTGTTTGAGCTAACACTGCCTGGATGATCTCCATGAATTTATGCTGACTGGCCCAAAACCAGCTCCAGGTGCCCCTTGCCTCCCACTTAATAACCCCTGGTGCTGCATTAACCCATCCCCAGCCTGATGATGCTTCCACTATTGCCTAGGAGGCACAGAGACCTCAGTGCTCTCTCTTCACACTTTAAGAGGCCCAATCCTCTTAAAATTACAGAATTATTTCAATTTCTCAAACTCTACTAATTGAATATGTTCTTCTGTGCAGTTTGCCCAGAAAGGTGGGGAGCTCACAAGAGATTTCACATGGGAACCTGCTTTTGGAAAGGCTCTGCTCCATGGATAACCTTTGTCCCAGAGTATTGGCCAGGTACCAGAGTCACCACTCAGGGGGTGGGGTCCCCATCCCTGGAGGAGTCCCAGGAAGGGCTGGAGGTGGCACTCAGAGCTCTGGGCTGGGGACAGGATGGGGATCAGGCACAGACTGCACTCCACGGGCTGGGAGGGCTTTTCCAGCCTCAGTGATCCTGGGATTCAGATGGACATTGGCAGAAGAGAATATCCCAACCACCCTCCAAGACATATTACACATATATAACACATATTAGACATATAACACATATTTTAAACAACCAATAAAGGCAGAATTTTGTGATCAGCACTGCTGATTCAGTGACTGACTCCCTTAAACGATCAGGTTTTGTCATCTGTGCCTGAGCTGGTTTACACAAGTCCACATCCATGACACCTATTTCCATTAAAAAGTCAGATCTACTTCATCTTCTCCAGACAAAACCCTGACCAGCTCCGAGGCCTGGTCTTGTTCCAAACAGCAGCAGGAGGGTCTAAGACATCCCAAAGCACCCTACAGTGACAAGTACTCTGATGTACTAATAAAATAAATGAAATTCACTATGTTCCTACTTCTACAAACAAAACATTGATGATTAGTCCATGAATAGTGTTAGCATTGCCCTATAATGCCAGAGTTTACAGGCCTCAGAGCCTATTCAAACACAGTTGAATATTGAAAATTGAACAACAAAGTCTATCTCTCTATTTTCATCGTTATAACTTTGAGAAAGGGATTATAAGTTTTTTTAATTGCAACACAAGGTTATTTACTAAGCTGGGTTTTATGGTTTTGATTTGTTTTTGGTTTTTTTGTTTTTATTTTTGGTTGGTTTTTTTGGTGTGTGGGGTTTTCTTTGTTTGTTTTGGTTTATTGGGGGAGGGGGAATTTTTTCTTTTTTAATGGAAGTTTTTGGGGTTTTGGAGGGGTTTCTTTTGTTGTTGTTTCAATTTTTCTTTGTTTTTCTTTTTTTTTTTTTTTTCCTAACTTTGCTTATGCCCTACATGATGCTAAAGAAACAGGAGAGGGAAAACCAGCTAAGTTCAATTTACACCAAGTGTTTTCCTGGTGTGGTCCTGGATGAATTTAGCGTTGGAGCTGAGCAGGAGAGCCCATGCACTCATGCAATAAGGCACAGGCAATTACCTCTGCCCAGCTCCCTGCTACCCAAAATAAAGCAATTCCCAGGCTGAGGCTTTAATCTGCTGTCCATCACCCGTGTTCCTGAAGTTTTAACGTGTCCTGAGAGGCAGTGGGAGAGAGAATCACTGACCTGCAGCTCGTTCCCTGCCCAGCCCTTTATAAATCTCAGCTGGTAATAGGGAGTGCAACATATTCAGAAACACACAGATTATGGTATTGATCCTTCCCTCACATTGGATCATGAACATCTCTCTCTTCTACCTGATAATATTTCAATTTAAAATGTGCTTAAATCCACTTTTATATGTTCCTTTGGTGGTTTCACTGAAAGGCCAGAAAAAGGAAAAAAGCCCTGTTATTTCAATATTACTCAGTAATGATTTCCCCCAAACTTTTGCTTTGAATTAGACTCCTTCAAGCAAAAAAAAAAAAAAAAATAAACCCAAAAAACAGTGAACACCAAGCCAGATACATATGACAGCAATCCCACTGCTGTGCACCCCTAAAATGATCAAATGCCAATTATGTCAGTTATTCCCAACTTTTTTTCCAGAGTTCTTCCTGTTTTTAAGCAAACCTGTCTGCATAATATGCATATTTATATGCATATTATGTCTGCATATAAAGGAAGAAGACACCTCTATTGTTCTGACAAAGGACTGATAAATACATTAAATATATATATGGATGTATATGTTAGGATAACAGGAAGTATATTGCACCTGAAATTAGGCCAGGTGACCAAAAAAAAAAAAATTGTAAGAAACATTAATTAAGAAACTATTAATTTAGTATTAAAACAAACAGAATAATCATCTGAGTCTAGCTAGTATTTACCTACAAATTCTAATACGGGGCAGTTGAAGTGCTGACTAAAATAGGAAATTCATTGTTTAATCTATCAATGATACTAAAAAAGGTGTCACCTAAACTTAAACAAGACCTCCAAGAAGCAAAGGCCAGTAAAAATTCTTCTTTGCAGACCATGTCAAATGGTCACATGCAGACTACAAAAATGAAATCCATACAGGAAAGAAACACTAAACAGTTAGGACTGCTTAGTGAAGAAAAAAAAGGGAAGATATTGAATAACCTGCACTAGGATATTTTCAGTTCAACATAATCATAAGTGATCAGGAAATGTGTATATAATAATATGAGAGAAAACAAATTAAATGTATATTAAATTAAATTAAATTATTTAAATTTTGCATATTAGTTTTCTAAAAAATTGTAACTATCACCTCACAGAAGAGCTACAAGAAGATGCATGAAATTACAGAACCATGGCAGGTGAAAATTAAATAAACTCAGTCTGGTTGCCTTGTGAACGAGTTCTTTTTTTGCATGAAAAGCATAGACCCTTATCTATCACATTTTGGAAAAGAGAACCAATTCCCCACCTTTCTGGCTGTGAATATATCCCACATAATGTCAGGAATTCAGGAGAGACAGAGGGGTAGGACACAAAGCATGCTTAGGCCTCCAACCATTGTGTGCCCACAATGTCTCAAACACCTCAGGCTCATCCCCACTCCCAGCTGCAGTGACCCAGGGAGCAGCTCAGGGGATGCAGAACAAAGAGTCTGATCAGAGGAACGGAATGGATTTCACAGAAAGCCAACCCCATGCAGTAATTTTCGAAAATAAGTGGCTGAGGAGAAATATGATCGAGGTCTATAAAAGGAGGAGCAGCACTGAGACAGTGAATAGGCAATGATTTTTCATTATTTGCCATTATTCAAGACATAAGTGGAATAAAATGAAATTATGAACAAGCAGTTCAAAACAACCCAGAAGAAGGACTTTTCCTTCACAACTCGTAATTAAATCATCCAGCTCATTACCCCGGCATGGTGCTTCTGCCAAGAGTATAAATTTTTTCAAAAGGAATTAGATAAATTCCTGGAGGGAATGTCCACCCTCAAAGCACTGGAAGCAACTGCTCCATATATTAGTGGAGCTGGGAGGATATCATGGAACAGGTACACCCCCTGAGGTGTCACATCTGTCACCCAGGCTGGGGACAGGGCCCTGGGGAACACAAGAGTGCAGAGCTCGTGTTCTCCTCAAGCCGTCCCATCATCACCCGGCAGAGCCTTGAGTCCCTCAGCTTCCAAAATATAGAAGAGGGAACTAAATGAGGCTTATGATGTTATGGTTAATGTCTCAGACTCTCAGATTGTCCTACACACACAGAAAATATATTTTAGCTCAGCTATATCACTTTAACAAAACAAAAAAAAACACCAATGCCACCAACCAGTTGGGATATAGAAATTTCTTCAGTGGATTTAAGATGACTTTAATTTCACAAACACTTTGAGGGACAACCTAAAACATTTTAATATTTAAATTAAATATCTTTGCATTAAACACCTTAAGGATAATGGGATGTTTGTGGCCACCTGAAGGAAACACTTGGTAAAAAACTAAAATGGGATTGCAAAGGTGTGAAAAATCCCTTTGTTCTCATTTCGTGTCCCTGAACATAAAAGCTTAAATTGTCACTGATATTTCAGTTTCTGGCAAAACTGAGGAAGCTTCTCATTGGCAGAAATTTGATAATCCTTGAGCAATAAACACTCAAACTCTTCGACTGTTGAGATTACTGCAACTCCATCTTCCATCAAGGCACAACACAGGTCAGTGACAACTCTGCCACCACCTTAACAAAGAGAGAACTCCTGCACAAAATTCTCTCCTCTTGCAGGAGAGCTGTTCCTGTTCTGCCCAACAGTACAGAAATGGACCATTCGTGCACTAATGTGAGAAATCCCCACTAAGAGTGCAAGACCAGAAAATAACCTGCAGTATTTCCAGTCTGGGAGCCTACACTGCAGAGGGATCAGGCTCAGGAGAAACCAGTGCAGGGTGAAACTGGTGGATCTATAACCAATAATATTTCACTCAGATTTAGCTCCTGCTGCTCTCCTGCACTGAAAATCCCCTCCCAAACCTCAGCTGCAGGAATGTTGTGCATCTCCTGCTGCCCTGTTGAATCCCAAGTGTACCAAACACGAGAAAAGGCTGACTGGGCTCTTCACCTCCAGCCACTCAAACAAAAAAGAAACATGGTAGAAAAATGTTTATTTCAAAAAGTGTTTATTTCAGTGAGGTCTCTGTAGCTCTCTTCTTTAGAGGTTTTTATCCTGACGACCCATTTATTGATAGCAAATCTTGAGAGCTCAGGAAATGTAGATTAACTCTGGGAATTGTCTGCCTCAGCTTTCTTGTTCTATTTTCTCTTCCTTTCCCCCCATTTCCAGTCAACTACTTTGGTATTTCTGTCATTGACAAAAAGATTAAAGCCAACTTGAATGCCTATTTTCCAAATTTACTTTGATTTGAGAGGAAAGTACTTCCAGAAAGATAAATCTACTAGATTGATTAATTAATGTTCTTATTCATTAACTGATGGTTAAAATAAAATAAAATAAAATAAAATAAAATAAAATTATACTATAATAATGTGGTAATATCCCCTGCAGTTAGCCTGCTGTCGAGGAAATGCTTCAAGATTAAGAAAATAAGCATTAAATATTGTTAACATCCACCCAGAATGAGAATGAGATTAATTAAAAACCCAACAATATCACTATTTCCAATATACTCTAATTCTGTATTATCCAAGATTCTAAAAATGCCCCTCAATTGGTTTGTTAATTATGTTAGGTAAACACCAGCAATATATTAAATTCACACATGATAAATTCAACATAGGGTGTTAAGGAAAGTGCATAGAACTTCTAATTAGGCATTTTAAAAGTTTTAGATGTGCTTTCATGATCAAACAATGCGGTATAAAACAAATATTTAACACTTAAAACACAGCTACTCCGATAAGCATAATTTGGAAACCTTTAATGAATTCACCTCAATTAGCCTTTCATTAAATAGCTCATTAAAAACTGATTTGAATATTGCTCCAGAAGAAATCCTGGTTCAGCTGTTATGATGGGATAGGGAGTCAGTGGAGGTGAGGTTAAACACATGCTTTGGAGCTGTCTGAAAGTCAGATTTGTTCCAGGGAAAAAGCCCTTAACCTCCTATGACATCAATATCAGATAAAACGATCACGTGCCACAAAACCGAAAACGTAGGAATTAGATTTTTCTTGTTTAGTTCCATTCAGAAGGAAACCAGACCAAGAAATAAACTGAAATGTGCCAGGTTCTTACCACCAACTCCATTCTCATCTGTATTTTCAGAAAAACAATAGTTTTGTTTTGTTGTGTTTTTTTAAATGCTGATTTTAACTTGTCTTTTCAGTGGAAACATCACCTTACAAACACATGGACAACAAATCCGGGGCAGGGAGGCATTTAAAAGAACAAAAACACTCAGGGGTGCTTGAAAAACATGGCCCAACCCTGAATGTATTTATTTACGGGGGCAGTGTTGAGCAGCCATTGTGGCTTAGGGACACAGAAAGGAGAATTTATTGCAGAGGTCGACATTGTTTTTATTAAACTAATTGATCAGATGAGTGGGAAAATTCCCCTAATTGCCTCCATGCTATTTCAGTTGATCTAACAAAAGATTTTATTCCTCTATGACCTTCACTCAGAATGCAGCTCAAGGCTTTACACTGTTTCAGGTCAAGTTAACTTGGAAACTTTGGAGAGCATTAAGCGGAAAAAAAATCGAGACCCAGAGAGAGGAACAACAAAGAGTAGGGCCAGGCTGGAGGCAGGAAAGAGACAAAGTCAAAACATGCCTTTGAATGAGACTTTAATAAGCACACAGCATGGAAGCACTCCTCTTTCTTTTCTTTTCCCTTGTGCTTCCCTGAGAAGGAAACCAATTCAGGGACAAGGCTGTGTGGTGCTGGCTCGGCCGTGTGTGCAGAGGTTTTGTTGTGTTACCTGGAAGAGGTCACTGAACAGTCGGACATGAAATTGTCTAAATCCAAGCCACATCCTGTCATCCACAGATTGCAAAGTGTGCAGAACCCACAGAATCCTTCTCCCTGCCCAGGAAAAGAGCTCAGGAGCAGCTTCTGCCCCTGAGCTCCTGCCTGGTGGCTTTGGGCAGGGACTGTGCTTCTCCCTGCACTGCAGAAAGGTCAGGGGGACAGCAGCCTCAAACAAGGGCTGACAGCAGCCCCAGCCCCTCGTGGGCACCAGGCAGCAGCATCATTAGCATAGAAATCCAGTCCAAGGCAGAGTAAACACCAATAATAATGTTGCAGCCATTAATAATTTAAATCAAATAAAACTAGCACCTCCTGAGCGCATGTGAACGTTGCCTGTGAACGCCTCCAACTCAGCTCAGCCTGGGAAGGCATTTCTGAGTCCTTCTGCTTTGTTCCATCAGTGATTAATCCATATGGATGGACACTTCACAAGGCACTGACATGGAAATCAGTGCTGATATTCCAAGCCTGGGCAGTGATGGATAACTTTTAACAATATGTGCATTTCCTCTCCTGTCTCAGCACACCAGGGCTCCCAGAGGCACCCAGAGGCCACTGGAACAAATCCACTGGAGGAACTCTCAAAGGCTGCTGAGCACCAACACATCACCTCTGGGTCAGGAGATCCAGGGATGCTGGCAGGCTCATGGGGAGAGCTGGGAGGTGCTGATGCACTGCTCTTACAGGATTCCCTACAGCCCTCCCCATCCCTGCAGACACTGCTCTGATTCACCCCAGTGCTCTCGTGCTGTTTGGACCAAAACAAGTGCTGAGCACTCTATTTGAGCAGATAAATACCAATGATCACTCAGGAACAAGCATTATTTCAGGAAGGCTAGTGTTGCCTGGCAGACTGACCTGTTCCTCTGCAGAGTTCCTGCATCCCCAGGGAGCATTCCTTAACTCCAGCTTGGTACAGTGATGCCTTAGGATTTTAGCTTTGATGTTTTTCATGTGTTTGTCATCCTGCAATTCTTCAGTGTGTAACTCTAAACTCCACACACAGTGTCAGCTGCTGCTTTCCCACTTTGGTCAGACACAACAATTCCTCCCCAGGCCTGGCAATCAAGGACACCTCACTGCCTCAGGCCCGAGAGATGGAAACAAAAGTGAGTTGGGGCAGCAAACTTGGGGTGAATGACTTCATCACCCAAAGCTGTAATTGGAAGATGAACCCCCAATGTGCAAATGGACCAAACTGATCAAAGTGTGAAACCCCTGACCTGGGGTCCAGTTTTGGGTGATCCCCTGGGGGGCCCTGAATGTACCTGAAGGCCCTTCCATAAACAGAAAAGCTTTTTATTCCCTTAATTCTGTCTGGCCTCTGTTTCAGGTAGTCCCAAAAAGGCATCAGTGGGAGCAGGGCTGCCTCCCCTGCAGGCTCTTCCCATCCCGGGCACTCTCACACGGGCTCCTGACCTTTCATTCCATGGAGACCGAGGGGAAAAAAGCCTTCAGGGAAGCACCTTCCTTCTCTCCTTGTCAAGGCCAAGACTGGCACAAACACATCCCACTGCTCCCCAAATTCCCCTTCCTGCCCTTTCCTCCTCCCTGCCCTCCACTCTCGGGGAGCACCAGGGCTCGCAGGCAGCTGCACCTCACAGCAGCTGAACCCCCACACCACAACCACCTCACAGAGCCCAGAGCTTCTCCTGGAGGGTTCATGACTTTAAAATACTCCAGATGTATTTGAGATTTCTCTCTTTTAAAAGAAGACCTTCAGGTAGATATGTCAATAAGTTACAGTGGAAATAAAACAAGGAAGTGACTTGTTGATGTTAGAAAGTTACCTGGGCAGGCTTGATAGAATAGGACATAAAGTTCAGAAAAGAATTCACAGCCCTTGCTCACGGGATGGAGCTTAGCCATTCAGACAGAGCCACCATTCCTTTACCCTCTGGTCACTTCACAAACCACTATAACTTCATCAACAATGAAACCCCTCATGAAAAGTAATTCAAAGCCCAGGCCAGCCCAGCTGATTGCAATGACTGCTGCATTTCCCAGGAATAAAAACATCACACTTGCCCTTCTCTGAGAACACTTTGGGTAGAGGAGGCAGCTCCACGACTGAAGAACATCATCACTGACTGTAAGCATCTTCAAAACTGTTTATGTGCTTAATTACTCTTTTTAATTTGTATTTCATCCTCCTGGCAGCTCTGAAGAGCTGTAGGCAGGTGTGCTGATCACAAACTCATGCTGAGGGGCTTCTGAACATCCCAGCATAAAGCCCACTCCCCAAATCCCCACTCACAATAATTAAAGGCTAATGGGAGTGGGGGAAAAAAGTAAAGTAGAAATCACAGCCTAGAAATTACTTAGGGACAAAAATGGAGAAGCAAAAGGATATTTTTGACTCTTGTATGCCATGGAACAATACACAGAAAGGTTACTTTGCAACCTTAACAGGGAATGAGCAAGATGACAATCAAAATATCTTATAAACCAGAGAGAAGCAGAGATCGATAACCAGACACTACAAGAGAATCCACATTAACCTTAGGAACCAAGACAAAACCTCAACCTACAGCTCTTCAAACACGTATCTGTAGGGAAAAACAGGCAGAAAACACAGCAAGTCTCAGTACCCTAAAATCTGTCACATCTTTCCTTTTTGCAGCTCTGGACAATAATTACTGTTTTAAAATATCGCACGTTTTAAATCTGTAAATTAATTTTTCCTCACATCCTCCAATATACTCAATGGACATGTCTGTGCTCTGTTTATATGGAGCGACCATTTGATTCCACACCTTCCCTCCCAAGTATCTTTTCCTACCAGATTTTATCTGTTTTGGGTACTGTAGGTTTGCATTCAGATGTTTTAAATCCTGAACTGAAACAGTAGCTTTTGTAAGGGGAAATTGTTTGATGGCTGCATTCCACTTCAATCTGCTTTGTGAATGAGTCCATGCCCAGAGAGAGGCTGGTGTTTTGGGATCTGAGAATTCCTGGAGGTGTTCTGGGGCAGGCTGGATGGGGCTCTGAGGGGCCTGCTCTCGTGGAAGGTGTCCCTGCCCGTGGCAGGGGCTGGGATGATCTTCCAGGTCCAGCACAAACCCCTCTGTGACTCTGTGATTGGAGCTGTAGGGCTGGGAAAAGCAGGCAGAAATATGCAGGGAAATGCTTTCCAGAGCAGGGTGGAATTCAGGAGCTGCCACAACCCACTGCAGGGACACAAACTGCTGCTCCTACTGCAATGCCCCCTCTGCTTCCTCATCTTGGGGCCTGACATGCAGGAAAAATCCCCCCACTAAAGCCATTTCCTTCATGTGGCTGCATTGTTGTGTTGATGCATGAATAAAGAGCTTTTATCCCTTCAGCAGTGTAAGCCCAGACAGGGCTGGAACTTTGCTGCTCCTTGGTAGCTGCTCCTGGGGCAGAGCTGCTTTGCAGACACCCCAGGCTGTGCCCCCCATTGAGGAGGGATGGTCCCAGGACGGGTGGAGACATAAAACAGGGCAGGAACAGCCCAGGGGTGACACAGAAGAACCTGATGGAGGGAGAGGAGCTCAGCAGCACACGTGTGCCCCGTGGGTGTCTCCAGTGTGCAGGAATCGTGCCTCATCTGCCCATTGTCCCCCTGTTCTCCAAAAGTGCCTCCCCTTCCTCTCTGCTCAGGGCAGGCTTCATTATTCCAATGCTATTTTACAAGTGCCCTGAGAAATTTGCTATGTGCTTCTAGGAGAGGGGACTTCCTCTCCAAAAAGGCAGATAAAAGTGAGCTGAACTCCTCGGAGGAGCTGTGAGGGATCAATACACTGACTGCTGCAATTTCTGCAGCCATTTCAGAACTGAAGCCAAGCTGTGCCTCCACCAGCAGCAGCTCTGAGCTGATGTTGGAGGAGTGATTAACCTTCCCATTGCCTTCTCATCTTTCATGTTTCATACGTGCACACACTGAAAATGCCCAGCGCTGCATACCTACATAACACTGAAAATAAAGAGAAATTCTCAAGCACTTTTTCCATTTATCAGTGGAAATGTGGAAGTCTCCTGCTAATATACTCTTTTCCAAATATTTTTCACAGATTTTTTTTTTCCTTTTGCTTTTAATCTTCATGCAATTCAGACAAAAGATGAAGAAGCATCCAAAGATTATGATCCCTGGTGGAAATCTGAACTAAATTGTCTCCTGGTGTGTAACAGTGACATTTCTGTGGCATGAGTGGAGGTTTGTCACTTATATTTGAGCTCAGAATTTGGTCACACATTTTTTCAAAGCAATGCAACTAAGCCTGTTTTTATGAAGCTGCTATACATGAGAGAGCTGCCACTTTCTGAGGTAAAAATAATCAAGCCAGCATTGAACAAACAAAGACTTGCACGTTCTCTTGTTATCGAGGTTTTATACTTCTCCTCTTTTCTACTTCTTTTGAAACTGCTCCCACTTGCATCATAATATTCTTCATGACACAAAAAATTATATTCTCTTTTTCCCCAAAGTTCTGTTTAGTAGTAAACACCTGCAAGAGTTCTTCAGTTTGAAGAAAACAGTGTCTAAGTGACACGTCTTGGTTGAAATATGTCATGATTAAAGATTAAGTCCTCACCATGAAAAAAGCAGTTCTTTGTAAGATGCTTAGGAGGATAAAACTTTTTGTGTGACAGATGTCACAATAAAACAAAGTAAAACTGTAAGATCCAGAAACATATAACAGTATTTTATTCTTCCAGTCACTGATGATAAACAGGGGAGGAAAGGGAAATAACTTATGCACGTTTATCTTGACAGATCAGCTTTGGTGCATACAACACTTTAAGCACTCAAATGTTAAAAAAAAAAAAATCTTTTCAGGCCTATATCAAATGGATTTGTCAATGCTTACTTGAGTTATATTACAAATTACTGGTTCAGATTAACATGTCTCTTGAGATTTACTTGTGTACCTGCAATCCTCAAGGAGGGAAATATTTTATTCTTCCATATTCAGCTGTGGCAGAAAAATGCTAATTCTGCCACAATTCCCTGTCCCCAAACTCTGATAAATTCCCCAAATTCCCTGGCACCACCCTGGTATCACTTTCCATGCCAACACAGAGGCTGCACCAAGGTGAGATTGTGGCCACCACCCCCTGAACACACCCTCAAAGGATTCTGTGATCCTTGTCCCTTCCCACCACCCCAATCCCCCTTTTCCTCTCTCCCCTTCTGCCTCCAGAGGGCTGGATGTGCACAGATGGGACTCCAGCCAGACACCTTCTGCATTTCAAAAGCTGCCTGAGGGATGCTGGACTGAGGGCATTTAAAGAGGGCAAGCCCAGGTTCAGCAGGGCATGGAAGGGCCCTGACACCCTCAGGTGTTCAGCTCTGCTGGCTGGCCATGAAAAGTCAATTCTTAATGCACAGAGTTGTGGTTACACAAATATTATCCAAGTCCTTACAGCTCATAGTACATGTGTGCCAACAAGGAAAAAATGCAGTAAGAATTTCCTAAATTACATACTTCAAAGCTTCTTTTTTATATCTCTTTAGATTAGTGGGAAAGAATCAAGCAATAGCAACAAAAGGCATAGAATTCTAGTGCAATACACTGACAACACTTGTGCCTTCCTTTTTGAAGGCTAACTTTGCATTTGCCTATCAGCATTGAAGAATAAATTATTGTGGTATTCTTACATTCTAATGTTCTTAAATTATTGTAGTGTTCTCACCTCTCAGGGGCTGTAATGGAACCATTGGCCTTCCCCCTGGTTTGCAAAAAGATGCAAGATGCTTTTGCATCAGACCAGACACATTTTGAGCTTTCTCCTGCAATGAAAGTGGCCCACTCTAAGAATATTCAATACTTTTCCCAACACATAACCCCTGACAACAAAATGTTCTTACTCTGAATACAAAAAAAAAAAAAAATACTTTAAATATTTCAGGGTTTTTTTGCCTTTATAGCAACAGTCCACACAGAAATGCCAAAGGCAGAAGAAATACTTTATTTTATTTACACACACAGAGCACCAGCTCCACGACGGAAGGAATAAAACCCTCCTAAGCAGCCCTGGCATCTATCACCCCACCCCTACCCCCTGCCCCAGGCACTCCTGGAGCTAACTCTTGCATGGAGGCTTTTTGCAGACAGCCACAGCCTCTTTAATGTTTGACCTGTTAAAATAAAACAACCTGGCACAGGTCTGCAAAGCTGCTGGGTTCAGCTCACAGCCAACCAGTCAAATGCAAAGGAGAATCTTTCCCTGGGAAGAGCTGCTCATTCACAAGGAGCCACTGCAGGTTTTTGCCCTCTCCCTATGGCATGTGCAGGAACTGCATAACTAAATAACTGACCACCTAAGGAATTTTTCCTTTGGAGTCAGACAAATCTCTGAAAGCAATTTATTGCATGAAGGCACCCAGGACCACAGCAAGGGACAGCCTGACCCTAACCCTTGGAACCCAACCCAAGATCATGTGGTTTATCTATTTTCACTCTGGAATTAGAGAAATTTCCAGTGATGACATAATTTTATTTGCACTTTTATATTTCATGTTCTAAACACAAGATGACTTTTCCACCCACTGAACTCTCTTCTCCCTGGTCAGTGTGTGGGCAGCACTGCAGGAAGATTTCTTGGAGAAGCAGGACAAGCCAGGGTGTTTTTGGTCAGAGGAGCTGACCCATCAAGCATCCCATAACGGGGATTTCAGGCTGCCCCACTGGAGTTCACCAGTGCCCCAAGGGTCTGACACACCCCACAGCAGCACCAGCAGCTCCAGCTGCAGGTCTGCAACACATCCTCAGCACGAGGCTGAAGGCAACAGGAGACTCTCACTGATTAATGCACTAATTGCTCAGGACTCTCATGGAAAACCATGCAGAACCATAGCTCAGACCTCACCCAATCTGCACGTTTTGCAACCATAGAAAGCATCCTTCTAGGGACAGCTTGACCCAAAATTCCAGCAAGCTAAAATAGGACTCCAGCAAGTTTTTAAAGTCTGGATGTGTGCTTTGAAAAAAAAAAAACCACCCCTAAAAAGCAAGAGAGAGGGGCTGTTCATTTCCAGCTCTATTGACTGCAGCCTTTTTTCCCTCTCTCCATGAAGAATTGATGTGTCTGTCTCTCATTCCTAGCCCTGTTCACATGAACAGTGAACTTGCCAGGATCAGGGAATGCATCATTGAAGAGCTGTTGTTTTCCTGTGAGACACCTAAAATCCTGTCAATCCACAGATGGGCAAACAGAACCAAGCACTCCTCAGATCCAGGAAAAAGAAAAAAAAATGTTGAGATTTAGAGCAAATACAGAGTAAATATTAAAAATACCTCTAAATCATACCCAAAACTCTGGTGATCTTCTACTAAAACAGTTGAAATACTGCCTGTATTTCTCTCCAGTTTAGGACAGAAAGGAAGATTTGCCTGTTTACCTGGAGGACAAATTTTTAACAAGTCAGAATTTAAGAAAAATAATCATTCTGTTTCTGCTAAAATTGTTGAAATCATGAATACAAGAATGCCTGCCTTTAAAAGCCCCTCAGATTAAACCCTTTTTGTCTTAGTGCAGAAGTGACCTTTGAAACATAAAAGAAATGTTTTCCATTTTTCAGCAGCTGAACAGATTTTTTTTTCCCCCACCTCTCATCCAGATTCTCCTGCTCTTTGAATGCCTTGAAACACAACTTTGGTCAACTTCTCCTTTTCAGTGATTTACACACATTTCATTTCCTGGTGTGCTTTATTCCTGCTGCTCACCTGAGGGGAGGCAAGGCAGACACACAATAGCTCCTCTCTTTTCAAATATTGCTGGTGATTAACTGAAGGATTAGATTTCTGCTCCTGTAACGATTTCATTTTAAAAATCTATTTGTGTGTTCAGACCCCAGTGCTTGGGGAATGGTTTTCCTTGCTGGGGAACAGATGTAAAGAGAGAGCATTGACAGTCCAATTTCTTCATTAATATTAAAGGAGCTGGTACAGAGTGGCTGCATTCCTCAGGTGCAGCTAAACTGCATTTTTCTCTGAATTCTGGAGATCAGAGCAATTGAAAATAAGCACTGGGGTCTTTTAGCTTGAGCCAAATGGGGAGCAGCCTCAGAGCCCCCAGCTGCAAGGCAGGGGGCTCAGTGCACTGTCAGGAGCCTCTCCTCTGGGTAAGTCTCCTAAATTTGCCCAGGATAGTCCCCAGAATTATCCCAACCCTGGGAATATTTCAAGCAGTAAAGCAGAGCTGGGCCCAGTGCCTTTGGGGAGTGTGTGGGATGGCTTTCCCCAGTGCCACCAGCACAGCAGGGACTTTGTCCAGCGGGGCCTCTCTTCAGTGAAATAATTTCAATTTAACTAGAGGAAAACTTCTTCATAAAATGAAAGTCCTAAACCACTTACCCAGTGACATGGCATCCACACCTTTAACACCCCCAGTTTTCCAAATGAGGCAGAAGATTCCTTTCCACCCCTCAAACCCCTCTGTTCCCCCTCCTCTTCTGCACAACAAAAAGTACACCCAGAGCCCATAGAAAACTTCCCAGGAAAACTCAGACCAATTATGGTTTCTAACCCTTTCTGACATCCCCTGTAAGAACAGGTAAGAGACTCCCTCAAATCTGGGACTACCTAATGGAAGCCAGGATGTTTTCCTTGAAATCCAAACTTGTTGAATTTACGCTCACAGGCAGGGCCACAGCTCTGATTTGAAATATAATTGCCAACACTCAAAACAGCTTCACCATTACTCTAAAAGTAACAACTACCAGAGTAATAGTATAAGTGGTTTGTTTTAATATTATTTTCACAATGCAACACAATTAATGATTTTTGAACCATTGCACTCCTCCCTTACTGAGGAGATTGTGGTGCCATTATGTCAGAGATAATTGTTTGCTCAGTTACTGAAGTTAGATTTAAATAATATAAAACAACAAATTGACAGGAAAAAAACCCCATATTTTTGTGCATAGAACATATGCAAAGTTATTTATCATATGAATAAATAAAAATCAGAATATAATCTTGGTGAATTATATCTTCAGAATATACTTAAGGTGAAATGAAAGAGATGAATCAACATTTAATTAGCTTTGGATGCCTTTTCATGAAAGAGCTGATAAAAATTCTCTCCTTCTTCCCTCCCACGAAAGCTTAAAGTGATTAAAACATTTTTGGATACTTGGTGGTTTGATCAAAATCTCCCAAAAGATTTTCCAGTGTCTCCTTTATTTCCTGTACTTTACATCCAGAACAACAGAAAATAAAATATTACCAGCTGAACTAACAGAAGTTAACAGCCTTGCTGTAAATGCCAAGAAATTTTTGAGAACATTTTTTTCCTTAAGCACCTCAGCCCTCCACCATCTTTGGTTTGTCAAATTTGTCATATTTGTCAAAGTACTGATTTTTTTCCTAACAATAGCTATTAACAGAATAGCTAATGACCAAACTAAAAGTGAGTCAATAAGAATCCAGCAGAGTTTTTATTAGGTATAAGCCCTCGTAGATTGCCTAAAACCAGGACTAATTTGGGCCCAATCCCAAATCCTCCCAAGGCTCTGACTAAAGCACAGCTGGCTCCAGGCAGAGTGGTTTCATTCCAGGGAAGGGCCAGGGCTGCAGGCACAAGGTGGAGACCCATGGAGAGCCTAAAGCTGCTTCCAAAAGGGATAAAGGTGACAGAAATTCCAGTTCCCAGCCATCCAATGCCAGATCCCAAACATAAAACAGAACCATTACATTGCTGGTCCCCACAGCAAGCAGAAAACAAAGGATTCTTTTACCTGCTCCTGTCCTTACATATTACTGAATTTAGGTCTACAAACTAAAGCACTTCTTAGGTTTGGTGGATTTTTTGCACTCTCTTCTGTTTATTTCCATTTCCATCCATTTTCCATTGTAGTGACTTAACCAAGTCACTAAAAACTCTCATTTGCAATCATTAAATATATTAACACTTCTCTTCTTCTCCCCCAACCTAAAGAATACCTAAAGATTCTCTCTTTTGGACATTGACCTCTTAGATGAAGGTCAGTTCTAACATTGTCTTACCCACAGGCTACAAAAATCAAGGAAAGCCAAATATAACAACATTTTCCAGAAAAGTATCACAGCCAAATAACCCTCAGAGACAGGAGAAAATTCTCTGTCAGGTAATTTGGGATTTGAAGGGAAGTGTTGACATAGTTCTTATGACAGTGTTATCTCCAGATTTTGCAACAGAACTTGATAGGTGCAGTAAAACTTTGTGTTGTGGTAACAAAACAGAAAGACACCAGATCTCATCACCTACCTCACAGCCTTGAATTTTCTAGTTGCTGGTTCTATTTTCATTTACCATCTTTAATTGAGAAATAACCTAGAAAAACTCCTCAAAATAAATTCTCTGGCAAGAAAGAAAAAATTAACCCACTCACCCTACTGGGTGACAGAGGCTGTCTTTTGGAGACCTAGTCTGATCTCACATATTCATAAAATAGATTTGGAACTGGGAGTGGTAGGAGGTCCTACATTAGGGGAAAAACACCTTCAAATTTGGAATGCATTCAATTAGCTGTGCTTTAAGATTTAAACCAAATTTTGCTAATGATCGAAATCCTTGAGCACCTTCTAAATATTCTGATTTAGGTGTGAAGTCCCAACCTAGGAATACTTAAAAAGACCCATCAGATTTGAGATCAAGTCTCACTAAAAGTGAAAAATAGTGCGCAAACACACACACACAATGATGGTGGCCAAAAACACCATGCATGCAAGAAATCTGAAAGGCACAAAGAGTTCTTTCTGCTAAAGTTAGAGAGCCTGCAAACCATCAAATAACTTCAGCTTTGCATTTTTGATAGAAATTATTCTGATTGAAAGCAGCACAAAAAAGTTGCTCACAAAATAATCACAAACAAATGTTCAGAGAGATTAGGGCATGTAAGAGAAAAGATTTGTTAGTTTTAATTTTAATAATAAAATAAAAAATAGATATATAAAATAAAGGAAGACTAAAATGAAGGAGGGCATGTTAGACTTCCAGTGAAGTGGGGGATATCCCATCCCTGGCAGTGCCCAAGGCCAGGTTGGACACTGGGGCTTGGAGCAGCCTGGGACAGTGGGAGGTGTCCCTGCCGTGGCAGGGGTGGCACTGGAGGGGCTTTAAGGTCCCTTCCAGCCCAAACCATCCTGGGATTCTGGGGCTGCCCCAGACCCAGGTCAGGGCAGCAAATTTCCCAATGGGGAGAGAAGGGCTCTTGGGCTGCTGCACCCCCTGTTCAGCCCTTCAGGGAGGAGGTGAGGGGTACAGGAGCTCTGCCACAGCACCTGCAGCCAGGCTCTGGCACAGCTGGGGCTCAACCCCCTCGCTGCTGTGGCCAAGACAGGGGAAAAACAATCCAAGAAAAAAACAGCAGCTTCTTCACTCTGAGTACCAAAATTATCATCTCAGTGCTCAAGGCAGACAGGTTCTCCAGATGCAACCCAATGTTGCAATGTCTCCTAAAAGTTGCCAAGCACAGGGAAGTGTCTCTCAGACTGAGTAAAGTCAGTGACGACAAACACACGGAGCCAAAGTCTGCAGAGCAGTGCAGGGATTGGATTGGAGAGCTGTGCTCAGCTCCCCAGATGACTGTGGTGCCAGGCACAGTGTGGTTGGCACACTTGTGACTTCCCTTGAAGAGGATTTTATTCTCTCTACCAGGAAAGATTATTCCTTTTGGTTCCCTTCCTGCCATTGCTGTGGCTGTCCCTGCCAGGGGCTGTGTGCACCCACAGTTGCAAACATCCTGGCTTTGCAAGAGGTTTAGGACATGAAAAATTACACTCATTAAAAAAATAGATTAGTTATGTGCATAACAGTATTTGTTTGCAAGAAAGACTTAGAAAGGGCTGGGTCAGAAGGGATCTTAAATCCCACCCAGCCCCACCCCTGCCATGGGCAGGGACACCTTCCACTGTCCCAGGCTGCTCCAACCTGGCCTTGGGCACTGCCAGGGATAATCACACATTTTAACACACACTGGCAAGATGTTTCAAATTATCCAGCAAGAAATCATTATTCAGAAATGGCAAAAACCCCAAGCAGCTTGAAGTTCTTCTAAGGTGAAGAACAAGGAAATCCGACAGCTTGGGGGTTAGCTTATCTTTATGGTCATTTAGCAAATAAATCCTGAAAAGGTGTTCTTCCAGGAGTCCTGAAGCAGAGCTCTTCTGCCTTCTTCTATTGCTTTATTTTGCTTGTTTCTCTGTAATCTATTAATACGACCCAGAAGTTTCAGCAGGAAATAATTCTTAACAATGTTTACCTGATGAGAGTGAAAATTGAACAGAAATGGAACTTCCCAGTTTCTGCCATTTCTTCCAAAATGCCTAGCTACTTTTATTGCAAGACACTCTTGAGCTGTGTAGAGTGTTTTCAAGGCCATTTAAGACTTCAACACAAAGGAGATCTTTGCTACTAAGGAAAAAAAAAAAAAGTACAAAATAAAAGAGAAAGAAACAGTACATCAAAATCAAAACCCACCTTTCAGTCCAGGCATTTTCTGTGCACAGAAACCCTGAGAAGCCCTGGAAAGATGACACACAACCCAACAGAGAAAAAATATGACTCTGTGACTCTTCAAAAGCACATGGCCCTTTTCTTCCTTTACAGAAATCTATGTTCTTGACCAGAACAGAAGTTTTTGAAAGCTGACAAATCAGATTTGGTAAGGATTCAGATGCTCAGTGTGTGCCACTGCTTAAGCAATAGCAGAAGAAAGAATGGTAATCTAAAAAAAGGCACTGGATTAACAAAAGTTGGTGGAGAAATGTTACACTGCAGAAGATGAAAATACAGAAAATGAAATGTATGAATTATTTAGGTGAATGAGCAGTTGCTAAAAAAACCACAAAGTGTCAATTAATTCTAAAACTGTTTCTATTCTTGTGGAAATTTCATTTTTAGGCTACAAGATTTCAAAGATTTGTAAGGCAAAGTCAGTTACTTACTGCACGTAATGCAAGACAGAGTGAGCAACTCAAAATTTGCAAGACTACACAAAATTTGAATCTTGAATTTGGCAGAGGAAACTTCCTCTACTTGTTTTACATTTCTCAGTCTCTGACTTTTTTGTGGTCCTTTTTTTCTCTGTGTGTTTATGTAGGAAAGCATGTGTATATATAAATATATATGTGTATATATAAGTTTATATATACACATATATAAATATATATATTCATAGATCTATAAACATTCATTGATTCATAATGATTAAACACTTCACAGCTTGTGCACAACGGGCACAAACTTCATTAAATAACCTTGACCTATATCCTACAAGTCCACCAACACACACATTCAGAAAAGATGAAACCATTCATGAGAAGGCCAAACAGAAAATCTGTCCAAGTCTGTCTGGTGCCACCATTTCAGGAAGAGTGGAGCAAAAATCCTGTTGAGCTACTGCAGAGCAGAACTCAGCACCTTCCAATGAGTTCCACTGTGTCTCTCAGGCTGTGCTCCAGTGTGATGTGATGTGATATGATATGATATGATATGATTGATATGATATGATGATATATGATATAATGTGATGTGAGGGCTGTAATCACAATTAAAGGAAGCACAGTGCTTGACAAGGGCTGCTGTAGGAGCTTCCCCAACTGATCTCTGCTGTGTATTTATAAATTCTGCAAGAGGCTCTTTACTATGAACAGGTGCTTGGGAAAATGCCCAAATCATCCAGACCCAAACATTCTGGTGCTGTGAGTCTCTGTAGCTGTGTGAATCTCTATTTGAGCATACCAGGACAATCCAGCTGTGTTTCCCAAGCAATTTAACCCAAAACATTCAGGCTTCAAAGCATGTGGGTGCCCTGCTCCTTCCCAGGGGAGGGAGCAGCACCTGCAGCCCCTGGCTGGACAGGGGGGTGGTGGAGCTCCTGTGCATGGGGAACCCTTCTCCACAGGGGAGGCTCTTGGTTTGGTGATGATCAAGGGATTCAAGGCTGCAGAACTGGTGTGCAGACCATAAGCAGAGATTTGGGATGTGGTTGAAATCAGTAAGGAAATTGTTCACATTTTTAGCACTGTGGTATAAATCAGGGCTGGTTTTTAAAAGCTCTTTTCTGAGCTAGAACAGCCCCTGGGACTAGCTGGGTTCTTAAAGCAGGACTGAACAATTTAAGCCAGCACAACCAGGCTCACAGTCTGGTGGCAGACTTGCATGTTATAGTGTAACAGAAATCAGCAGGAGTTTCAGCAGAAATCCTCCCAAATTTCCTTTAGCCCTACAGTAATTCCACCAAAAGTGATAAAATTTGTGCAACAAATGGGTGGCACTTTAATGTTTCTTTAAAAGTGACTTTGATAATGTACACTGCTGATTAATTACTTCAAGATTCAAATTATTAATCTTCACCTGGACATCAGGATAAGTTCTATTTAAAAACATATTCCATTTATAATTGCAGCATGGAAGCTTCAATAAAGGAAACCACTGGCAAACAATGATCCAGGAACAATTTTTCAACAAGTGTTTTAATTTTGCTAACCAGGTTTTCAGGTGAGATGAAGAGACACATCCTCAGACAGAAATCATCTCACAAGGCTCCCAGTTCAAGGCCAGCTTTGACTTTTTGAGTTTTCCAAACTATTAATGCAAGGTGCAACTCTACAGTGGAGCCCATGTCAAGGCTGAAGGACAAAGCAGGTTTGGCAGGGGTTACCTGTGCTCTGCAGCCTCGGGAAGGATCCCAGCCTGACAAGACAGCAAGGAAAAAGGCAGAGCTCTTGGCTTTCCTCAGCATCCTTCTGCTCATGAGTCTTGAATGGGAAACACCAATGACTGCAGGGTCAGGTGAAAGCTGTACAAAGCAGCTCTGGATCAGCAGCCTCCAGCTGTGCTGCAGGTGATGCTGGATGCTCTGGGAAGGTGTTTGCCACATTTCTCTGCCACACCAGCAAACAGGACAGGGTGTGGTGACACTTTTGCCCCACCTGTGGGGATCCTGACTTGCTGACTGCAAAGGAGTTTTGCTTCTGGCAGAGGCAGAAGCATCTCTGCACCCACAGAGCACGAGGGACTTCTCCCAGGATGGAAGGAGCCACAGAACAATTATCCCAGTCTCCGATTACATTAATAACCTACAAGTTAGATTTGCTCTGAGGAGCATAACTCTCCTTTATTGCCTGCAGTCAGAAAGCTCTTTGGGTCTGCAGGAAGTGATTCCAAAGTCAGACAAGCAGGTTTGTGCCTGGCTGAGCTGTGGAGCAGTTCCTAAGCAGGCTGCAGGGTTTGGAATATTGCTAGGTACCCCTCTCACATCCCAGTGCCAGCTTTGGGAGGCTGCTGCATCCAGGCACTCCCTGGACTGCAGATGGCAAAAGCTCTTTCCCTGCAGTACCTCCCCGTGTCCTCCTGAGCTGTGCCTGGGCTGGAAATGTGAAACAAAGGACGAGCCCTGCTGCCGATGAAAGAGCTGGAACTGAGCTGGTAGGAAGTTTGCACATCTGGTTCTTTGTCTCCATTTCTGCTGCTGGTGCTATTGCAGAGATTATGCACTGTGTGAGTCACATTGTAACTTCTAATATTAACAGCCTGATTTCCCACACTTGCTAGGGTTTTTTCTCTCTAGAAGCATGAATTACAAAAGATTTCTCCTTCTCCTTCACTTTTGAAAGCAATTAAAAACAAACTATTTAACAAATCACTAACTGCCAAGAAGTGTTCAAATTAGATCTTTTCATAGCCTCCTTACTTTTGATTTGGAACAGAACCAATTGGCTTTAAGATCTCTCCTCAAAAAGATACTTCTGCTAACATTTCAGTCTATTGAAAGTTGTAAAACAAAAGAACTTTTAATGTTTTACAGTATGGCTTCAAGGAGCTAGAAGAATTTCTAAAGATGTACATGTACACCAGGTACTGTTTGGATTTGATTCCAATGTCATGTTCCTAGATTTTAAAAGACAGATGAAGGTTTGCTAATATCGTTCTTTCCTCATTATTCAAATAAATGTTGATGCAGAACAGAGGCAGCAAAGAAAAGAGAATGGAAGGGAAAAAAATCACTCCCTATTTCTTAATAGTCTGGATAAGATGGGTTTGTGTGTTTTGGCTTTCGGTAGCAGAAGCAGAATTGCTCTATAAATGTCAGTTTGGGCAGAAAGATCCAACAACTGGCTCCCCTACCCCCACCACTTAATTCTGATTATTGCCAGACAGAACTGGCTCCTTCCAAGCAGCTCTTGGAGAATGGTCCCATTGTCCAGGGGCAGAGTGCTCCTGCTCCAGTGGAAACTCTGTTATCTCCCAACAGCTGCTTGCAGTTAACTGCAGCCCAGCTTAAAGCCTTTAAAGTCTGCTCCTTGTTTAGTCTTGGATGTATGGGAATGGCTTTGGGGAGATTAACCTGTTGTGGGCTGTGCTGAGCCATGGAACTGAGAGCTGAACAGGCTTCACCACAGCGCTCCCAAACCTTGGGAATAAAACTTCTTCTGTTCTCTTTGCCTTCCGCAGCACTTGCAGCTAATGGAAAGTGAAAATTTCCAGGGCAAAGTCAGCAGATGCCTATCCAAAACCATTTAGACAACCCTTAAAAAACCCCACACGTAATGTAGAGCTTTTGATACTAAAACATGAGAACTGGAGAAACAAAAAAAAATGAATTCTTGTAGTTCTCTCTTTTCTCTCCCAACAAAATAAAAGGCTGCCTTGTCAGGTTTGAATTCCTTTTGATTTTAAGCTATTCCTTGCAGACAAAAACCAATAGTTGCTTAGGATTCTTTCAGAAAAACAGAAGATTTCTTGCCAGCAGTACTTCTCCCCTGTAGATTCTTACAAACCTTAACAGGGAATAATATCACCTCTCAAACTGCTCCCTGCCACTTGGCTGAATTGTGGCACACCCGGAAGGAGGCAAAAAGGTCTGGCTGTAATTAAAACCTGCTGCTGCTAACGGGACACAACAAAGGGAAGTGGGAGAGGAGGAATGCTCACACACACTGCTGCATCTGCAGGGGAGCTGCAGCTGGGCTGGCAGGACAGACCCTTCAGTGCCACCTCATTGCCACTAACAAGCTGGCTTTTTCACCAGCACCGAGCACAGTTAGGACACTTGGGGCTTGCGTGACCCTAATTCGAGGTTGGAAGCCCCAGTGGTCCTTATCTTGCCTAAGGGCAAGCTGCTCTGTGAAACACTCAGCACCAGTGACTGCCCCCAGCAGCGTGTGGCAATGTTCAGGGGGACAGGGATGCTGCAGGGCTCTGCTTCTCCAGCACAACCTCCACAGCTCTCTCCAGATGGGAAGGAAGAAGAGGTTCAGTGTGATTCTGTTGTTTCTCTGCCATCTCTTTCCATATTCATTACTGAAGCATCTCAACTGATGTGTTTTTACCAAGCAGACCTCGTGTGGGCCAATATCCCTAAAGTTTAGGGATATTAACCAGAGTGTGCTCTGGTTACTGTAATAATTTACAAACTGTTTTGAGCAAGCAGTTGCAAACAAACAAGCAAGTTACATTTGCTAAGTTTGCAGACTCCTGTGACAAATAAGGAAAGGTGGCTGAGTCTAGCAGAACTTTTCCAATTCTTACATTGTAGTATTCCATTGATTGTGAGCATTCTTCAGTACTCACTCCCATCCTCTCCACTACAGCCAGCAGGCAAAGTGGCATAGAATTTTTTATCAGATTTGCCCAGGTTACAGGGTAATGTTCTCTTCCTTTGCTCCAGTCTCTAGCAGAGCTCTATAACACAGTTAGACAGGTCTACCAGCCACTGCTGCCCTTGGTTTTAAGTTCAAAATGATCTTGAGCTATTTTGCATTGCTTGCTCTTCCTGAGAATTATTGAATGGGTCAGGAAATTGCCCTGAGCACCTACAAACCCTCTCCTTATGGTTTGAAAGTTCTCTTTGGCAGCCTGGGATTTGCCAGGAATACAACTCTGGGGTGCTGAGACTTTTGGGAGTGGCTGAGCAGTGCTCAGGGCACACAGGCCGTGGCAGCACCGTGGGGGAAGGCAGAGATGTTGGACTGCCCACCCCAGGGAGCAGGGCTGGCCTGAACTGCAGCAGCCCAGACACCTGCTCAAGCAGGAGCTCGAGTTTTGTGCTCCCAAAATAGTCCAAAGTGGGATCCACATGCCTCAAAGTCTAACACAAATGTGTACTGAGCTCTTCTATCCTCTCTCTTCAGTACAGCTGAGCACCTTTTAAGCTCAGCCCCCAGATTTTAAATTTACATTTTTACTACTTACACAATTAAACAATGGAAATTCTGTATGGGTTAAAAAAAACCCCAACACAACACCAAACAAGAAGGACATGTGCACATTTGGGTGCACCTCCGGGCAGAAAGAGAAATCCACATTTCTTCTGGGAGTTAAAACAATGCCCCAAAATTGGCCTCAGGTGCCCAGTGTGGGTTATGATGAATGCAGAACACTGCAGCCTCCAAAGGAATGAATTGCCTTCAAACAGAGCAAAACTGAAGGAAGTGATGTCTGATCCAAGAACCAACAGCAGCTACCCCCAGCAGAATCTGGGGAACATCACAAGCCAGGATTACCCCACTTACACAGAGATGGACTTTCTAGGCTGCAGTAAAAGGCCAAACAGATTTGGAGAGAGATGAGCTTTTTTTGAATACAGTGGGAAAGATTTTAAGAATTTGCTTTCAGCATGACAAAGAGCTGAAATACATCATCAACCCAGGACACAAGCAAATGAATTGCTCCCAGAAATTTCCTTCCAAGAGATAATACTAAGGATGAGACAGAGGTTTTCTTTAGTTTTTCTTGGAGCAGTCAGACTGATGTCAGGCTGCCCGGACAACAGTTCAACTACCAATTTATTTTCCACAGGGTTTCACACCCCAAGAACACATAAAACCAGTTAACTGAGGGCCTGGATGTCCTGTGAGATCAATGCAAAGGTATCTGCTGACTTCACTGAGTTTTACAGCTGGTTCTTCAATTCCTTTGCTGTTCCACAATGAGTGTTGTTTACAAGGCAGGACATATTTTTAGTTTATAGATGCAGCTTTTCTCAACACAACATAATTTTGGTACATTTACACGGGGAAAAACCCCAATGCACTAAATCACTGCAACATCCCCACAGAACGAGATAAATGTCTCAACATCTTCCCCTTGCAGTGATGTTATAGTAATGAACTTTTCATTCCAAACACAACCCTGCTTGTAGGAAAGATTTGCCATTGAGAATAATGAAATTAGGCTTTTAAAAATATAAATAGTATAAATATACATAAATATAAAAATAGACCTATAAATAAAAACAGAAATATGAATGTAAATATAAATAATATAAATGCATATATAGCAAGTGAGCTGTGCCTTGTTTTATTTCATGTGCACAAATTGGTCCAGTGCTGTTTGTCCAATGTTTGTGGAAGGATTAATTAGAAAAAAGGTGGTGGATTCAGAGGAATCTAATGACAGCCTCCACAGCCAGCAGAGCTTACAGAGCATCCTCCAGAGACTCCTGACAGGACATTTCTGGCAGCCTTTCCACCTCTGCTGCTGCCCTGTGGCTGCACCCAAGCACCTACACATTCTCTGAACCTGAGGGGCCCAGAGCTGCTCAGGGTGCTCAAGGTGAGGCCTCAGCAGTGCTGGCAACAGCAGCATGACCATGATCTCATCATGCTTCCAAAATAGAAAGTGTTCCTTAAATATTATTGCAGCATGTGTTTTCATGGCTATTTCCATCACTTCTCTCATTTATCTCATTCTTCCCCCTGTGACAGAAATGCATATTATATTAAAAAGAGTGGGAAGGATCAATAGAGGTTGAAAAATCCTAAAAGCTTGGGTTTGTATGTGACTCCTGTACAAGAATTTTAGCTAGATTTATCTGAATTTTTGAAAATATTATTGGACTCTTAAGACTACTCTTATCCTTATATAGCTACCTCTGTTCATGGATAAACAGAGAAACTTGTTAATTGAAATTTTTCACACTACTCAGATATAAATTGTTGCAAGCAGGGAAATATTTTGACTGCAAAAAGGAATTTTTAGTTAGAACAGCTCTGGTGAATCCTAGCAGCTACCTTGCTCAGGATGAGGGTGCCCTGCAGGGTGAGAGCATCCTCAGCCCTGGCTCAGTTCCCACCTGTGCTCCCTGCCCCAAAAACCACTGAAAATTTATCATCAACTCAACTCAAGCCCTCCTGGTTACCAAAAAGCCATGATGTCTCAAAGGCTTTGATGCTGCCACACCCAAAGTGTTTTCAACATCTGGATGATCCCAGCTGTGCCCCAAACCCAGCCTCACCCTGCCTGGGCTCCCTTTCCAGTGACTCCCATGAACAATAAGCATTTTCTCCCTTCACCCCCCAAAACCTTCAAAGAATTCATTTAAATTCCTGTGTGAAATGGAATCAGAGTGGTAAGAGGTCACCTACAAAAAGATGAGTTTTGCTTTCAGGATCTCTTTCCATTATGCTAATTCCAAAGCTAAGGTCCATGACCATTATTAGCCCACACTTTTTATTCCTGTAATGCTGTGCAGCAGGGCATTAAAGAGCCTGCTAGCTAATGCTGTGAGTGTGGGCAAGTAACAAAACTAAAAAAGCATCTTTAATAATGCTATAATGATCAAAATTCTGGTCAGGACTGTAGAATATACACAGTCACTAGAGCAGCATCAAGCCATTCAGTAAACCTTTAGTTCTTCTCATCTCTCTGCCGCTGTGTTGGTTTGGGGTTTTATTTTGAGACCTTTTCATTTGTTTTTGTTTTGCTTTGGATTTTATTTCTGTTTGTTTTTAATGAATATTTTTTTCTAAGAATTGTAAAAGATTTTATAATTATTTCTTAGCTCACATTATTTAAAGGAACTGAGTTTAGTTATACTCTGGGCCTGTAAATAAGTGGCAATCAAATTACTACAAAAAGGCTTTCAGATAACATCCCTACAAAAATAAATTCTCAGTTTCAAATTCCCTCCGACTGAAACTCAGTCCATATTTTCTAAAAATTCTGCAAGCATAAGGGTTGTTCCTTACCCAGGGCTTCTTTCAGGATTAGAGGCCTAAATTAGCTACTCCAATATCAGAGTTGCAGTTGCTCAATTGCATTTCTACGGGAGTCACTCATCTGAAGTGAAAATCCACGCTGGGGAGGCAGCTCCAGTGGAGGAATGTCCACTAATGCTTCCAGCTCCATGGAATCCTCAAAAATCGGGACAGGCAGGCTGTGGGGAATGTGTCTGCACACAAAAAGTGTCTGTTGTTGTCCTCAGACACAGCTTTGGGTAATCTTGAAAAATGTGGAAATAGCCTAATGAATTGTGGTTTGTTATCCTGGGATTTAACTGTTCAGAAGTGGTAAAATATCAATTAACATTTCCAGGGCTGATTGTGTGTGCTGGCCCTTTGTTCCCCTCTGCTGGCCTGAGGCAATCCGAAGGCAAGAACAATTTCCCAAGTTAGGAAGAGGGATGGAACACATTAGTAATAAGGTCAAGAATAGAAAGATTGGAATAGAAGAAAAAGATTGCTAAGAGATCTTAAAAAAAAAAACAAAAAAAACCTCCGCAACAAATACCACCAATATCTGCTGAACACAGCAATGCACTGTGCTGGGTGGTTGAATTCTGGTTTGTGGCAGTGAGTTAGAAGGGGATGCACAAAAATATAATTTTCTTAAAAGGCAGCAAGAGAGGGAATTATACAGATCAGCAGTATGTGGCATCTCAAGAATTTATCTTGGATTCAGAAATATATTTAAATAGAGTGGCACCAGCTGTACCCAGTGCAAGACGAGGTGAGAAATTATAAAAAAGTAGGAAAAAAGCCATTTTCCCTTCCAGTTTGAGTGAAGTGTCTCCTAAATGAAATGAAGAGAGGAAGGGATAAAGCCCTTGGATAAGTTCAGATTTCGGAACAAGTATCTTTGATGGTTTAGGGAGCTGAACTTAGGGAAATTGTTCTTCAGGATGTCCCATGGCTGCAAGAACCCATGGGGGCTCATCCTGAGCAAGAGCAGGACTCTGCACCAGAAATGCAGGAGAAATCACAGTGCTGACACCTCATCCTCCTTCAGGCAGAGTCACTCCTGCCTGCTCCTCTCGCTCCAAGCTGAGGAACACGAGTTCATGGGGATAACAGGCACTAATAAAACATGTCCAAGAAAAGTGAAGTAGGGAATGCCCAGGTTCATCAGCACTGAGCTGGATTTTGAACCCCAACAAAATCATAAAGACCAAATTTATGAACAACTCTCTGCAAACACAACAAAGGGCCATGGCCCACACAGTACCCCACTCAGTCCTGCTGGAAAAGAACATTCCATTGCCATCCCAGCCCCTGGGAGTGGGGGTTAGGGAGCATTACAGCCAAATCCGTGAGTCTCCTGAAACCCCTGGTCTTGTCTGGCACCTGCCTTCCTTTTGAGATAATTCTACTTTACTCCTCTGCTTGTGACAGAGTAAATGAGTGCTTCAACCTCTTGAAAAAAATCAAAGCATGTACAAGGCTGGCTTGGCCTGGCCTGTGCAGCCTTCCAGGGATGCTTTCCTCTCATACCTGGAGAGACCAGCACCTAGAGGGCATTAAAAACTCTCATTTCCCCTGCTGTAATACCACAATCTCTAATAGGGACTCATCCAAAAATTAATCTGCTAAACTTATAATCAAGGTAAATCTGTGCAAGAAAACCCCAGAGGACACACAAACTATCCAGACTGCTAAAAACTGATTTTGCTGGGGCTCCCTTCCTAATTGCTGAGGTGTTCATACAGTAAACCTTTCCTTGCCAATAATACTGGAAACCAATTATGAAAACAGCCACTGTAGTTATTCTCCCTAATATTTTACAAGTTTGTGGGTCTTTTTTTTCCTCCCCACAATTTTACAGTGTTGTCCTTGTGAAGATAAAAAGGCAGGACGAGTAGCTGAGAGTGG
This sequence comes from Phylloscopus whistleri, assembly GCA_017589585.1. Taxonomy (NCBI): domain Eukaryota; kingdom Metazoa; phylum Chordata; class Aves; order Passeriformes; family Phylloscopidae; genus Phylloscopus; species Phylloscopus whistleri. Next base: position 377,822 of record JADMLD010001473.1, on the reverse strand, counting down.
TGCTTTTCCAAATACACAATTAAAGAGAGCTGTTAGGAGACAGGTGAGAAGGGGATGCTTTAGGTTTGAAATACGATTCAAGCTGAAAGAACAGGATTTCCATGGAAGTGTGTGACACCTTTCCTTGCACTACAGCTCCTGAGGGACATATGGGGGTTTTACAAGGCTTTAAAAATTTATTTATAATACATTTACTGTTTACTGACACAGTCTGACAGGTTTCTGACAGCAATCTTTCAGTTTATTTACACAGTCAATAGCAATCTAACTTACCAGTATATATTTTTAATCCTCCCTATCCATTCTTCCAGAAATCTCAGCCTTCAGGTTTTGCTTACACCAAGTTTTTCTCCTGAAAACTCTGGAAGCTCTCTCAACTAATTAGCATTGATGTAAGGCTGTCTTGTTTCTGTAAATGATTTACAAGATGTGCTCTGATTGTTCTTCAGTACCTGATGCATTCCCTTCTACTCAACCACATTTAATGCATTTCAATAAAGACACGAAATTATCTCCCCAGGAATGTGACTCAGCCAACAATGTCACGCACTGTAACACTGAAAGTTTTGTTCCATTCTGCATTGGTTAATTATAAATGCTTTTTCCTAATGGATGCATTTTGGAGACTAATGAAGAGAAGGGATTCATTTCTCACAGAGGGTGACAGCAATCATCGTTATGTGTTGAGCAGACATCTATAAAACCAGTTAGCAACAACAGGACTGTGAAAAGTTTATAGGAGACGCTTTTTCAAATGACTGTCTGTTGTAGCTGCATGTTTAAAAGATTCCCCACCTCAGATACACTCTGGGCAGCCTTTTGAGGACAGATAGATTTTCTCACTGTCACAAATACACAAATCTGGCACACAACTTCCTGGCCAGCACATGGAGCAAAAGATGTTTTGGCAGATGTGACCCTTTGAAATGAGAAAGAGCTTGAAAGAAACCATCCTAAAAGCAGATCTGGTGATGGTGGCCAGATGTAAAATGGCATCCTGAGAGATCGCTTTTTGTCTGAATTTGGAAAAAAAAAAAAAAAAAAAAGCTTATAAATTTTAAAAATATACAGATAAATGAAAGAGAAAAGAACTCGTGCAGGCAAGCTCTCTTCTACTATCATAAAGGAAATGTTCATGGGTTTGGGTACTTGCAGTGAAATGCTGGATCCAGCAGCAATGCTGGGAACCTGTGAACTGAAGTTTCCTGAGGGGAGGATTTGGTTACAAAACCTTGCTTTGGACACCTGCTCTAACCAAGACTGTTGTTAGCAGATCTAAAATCCAGAGGGAAATAAGAAATAACCAAGTCCCTGGACTAAATGTGGCTGAACAGAATTAAAAAACTTCAGACCAGCAAATGTATGGTTTTAAACCTGGTTTAACACATTCTAGAATTGTGATTATTAAAGTCTCAATTTGGCCCATATTGCCAGGGATAATAGTGCTTTATATCCTGTGCCTGTGTTCCCAAATCCTGAGCTAATCCTCATGCCATTCCTTGATCCTGTTTTATCAGCAAGAAGCATGATTCAGAATTAAACGTATTTGCCAAATCTGAATCTGTCATCACCAGCAGATCATCTGTCTGTCACAAAAAAACCCCATAAATCTTACAGTGAATATTTCTAGAGCACAAATTTGATACAAAAATGAACTAATTTTTTTTTAAAGACATTTGGGCTGGAGCACCCAGTACTAGGTCACTTCCACCTTACATTCAGTAATTGCTGGTCAACAGGTACGGATCGTGCTGGAGACAAAACCCATGTTTATTTACTCTTTGAAATGTGGATTTACTGTGTTGTATTGATCAAGGCATCTCCCTTCCTGAAACAGGAGGGCTTAGACTACAACAAAATACATATTTATATCCTGGTAATGCCCAATCACTGCACAGACAGCAGCAAATAAGCAGCTCTCAAATCTCCAAGAACAAGAACTGGTGGGCTTTATAGGCAAAGCTCTTAGGAGAAACCAGGGAACAAGAGAAACCTCAAATCCCAGAGCAGAGCACAGCATGATGGGAAAGCAGCATATCCATATCCAGGACACAAAAGCAACAATCTCTTGTCAGGAGGTTCAGGAGAAGCAAATGACTCTGTGCTTCTGCTGACAGGGCACGGGGAAGAGCCAGGGCACAGGGGAAGAGCCAGGGCACAGCTTTGCAGGAGGAACAGCAAGGCAATGAGGGATCAGCTCCATTTACGCCCCAGCACCCCAGAAGTGTCACTGCTGGGTGGCCAATCACTGATAAAGCCCTACACTGGAACTGGAAATAAAGTATTGCAAAGTTATTCCTACAGCCTCAAATACATATTTATGAAGGAAACTAAAGAAAATAATACATCATCAGTTTTCAAGAGGTTTTATAGCAACCCTTTATCCCATTAACCTCTGGTAATTTATAACAAGCTGTCATATCATTAACACAATAAGTCAATAATTGCTGTCACTACATTTCCAACCCTGTGCTCACAGTGCTCCCCCACTTCAGCGAGAGGGATGATTAATGAAGCTTTTGCACAGCCTCTGATACTTGTATTTATCTTTCAGCAAACACTAAGTTCAGTTGATCACAGCACATGGAAAATCGACTTTCTTTTGCATCAGTTGCCAAGAGAATCAGGATGGCCATACCTGGAAAGTTATTTTATTTCATAGTAGAAGGGAAAAGGAGAATAAGAATCAAATGCTTGCCAAGGTCTTTTTAAACTCACATTTTCCTCATATAACTGTTTTCTGTCAAAACAAACTTTCATTCAAAAATGAAATTCGCTCTCTTCACTGGAGAAATAACCTTCACTATGCAAATCAATTCACTTTCCCAACCTTGCAAACAAATACTTCCAGAAACAACAAAAAATAGTGAGAATCCTATTAGCAGCTTTGCTGCTCCTTGCACTCCAAAATCCCAATAGCTGCAAGGAAAGCATCAGGAGCAGAGAAGAGCCAAAGCTGAGCACTTTGGAAAGCCAAAGTGGAATCAGTGTTATAGCTCAATGCTTGAATTATCAGAAGAGGTAAGAGAGTCAAAGCTTCTCATCACCTCCCTGTCCCAGCTGAATGGGAGATTCACATACTTTGGAAAATAAAAATTTAAAAGCTAAACAAATACTGGCATTTCCTTACTACAGCCTTTCTTCTCTTCCATCGAGGGCTGAATTTTAAGTCAATCGAGAGACAGATCTGTTTTCCATAAAGTTGTCATTACTTTTTGTATTTGGGGGATATTTTATGTTGCTGTGAAATTCCCCAGCTTCACTGGTCCAAAGGAACAATGCACTGTTCCCAAACCCAGATTCTCATGTTCAAATAGCAACCCTGCCACAAACCAAGTCATGTCAGTGCTTTAAGCAAAGCAGCCCTCCAGAATGAGCACTTCTAGACGAGTTTCCATGGTGGAGGAAATTCAGAATACATCGTTATGCTCTGCTGCAAGGAGCTCAGATGCCGAATAAAGAACCAGATCCATCAATGCCATGAACTGCCCTGCCAGCATGGGGAACAAGGCATGAAAGCACATGTTTGAACACTCCCATATCCACTGGAAGACCAGGCTTTTCTCCAACAGGAAATGTCATCTTGAAAAAAATTGTAGTTATAATAATATCTCATTAATATGTTCCTTCTTTACTGGGATATTAAGCATTTCAAAACACTTTGTATAAGCACCAAACAGATTTAACACCCTGGTGTTCAAATACTAAGAGAAACAAACTCAGGTTTAAAATCTAAAGATGATTTCTACTGTGCAGGTGCTGCTGAAATGCAGATCTTTGAAGGAAAAGAACATCACTTACATGAATATTATTTCCCCCTTTTTTGACAAAGTTTTTATTTAAACTTGTATGAAACACTAATTTTAACAAAACAAAAACTAAACCCCAAAATCACCCACCTCAGGAGCAGTGGTTCAAAATTCCTGCCCAGAGCCTAAATTTTATTTATCCATTTAGTGACAACATTTATGTGCACACACATTTAGAGAAGATCCTTTCCCAATACAGTACCCTAGGTATTTAAGTATTTCTTTGACTGACTTTAAAGTACACCAAATTTCCATTCTATATATGTCATTAGATCATTCAAAATATCTGACATTTCTGCAGAAACACATTAATGAGATACTCCAGAGACCAAGATTTGTGTTAAATCAGACCCCTCAAAGAGAAGTCTAAAATACACTAAATACATAACAAATATTACCTCACACAGAAGAAAAATAATAATAAAAAAATGCTTAAGTGGAAAGCATTTTGTTAATTTCCTTTCAAGTCCATTTTCTAAATATTAGATTTGTATCAGTAACGTTTTATAGCTCACTGTGAATAAAAGCTGCATTTATTGTTTATTCAAAGGTAGTTTTCAAGCGCTTTTGATCATCCTTGTAGGGCCTCAGATCAGTCCTGCCAGGAGTAGGACTAAAGATGGACTGGAAGGATAAGAGAGTCACTGCAAGCCTTAAATCCAACACTGACACCTTGGCTGAGCCCTGGATAGCAAACAAAATGTATTTCCAGGTCAGAAGCTCTGCAGCCTTTCTCACCTGCTGAGCATGGCAGCAAAACCCTCCCTTCCACAGAGATGAGATCTGAGAGCAGAGCAGGAAAGGGAAACAGAGGCACCGACTGGCCCAGCTGCACCCTGGTGCAGGGTTCCAAAAAAATCCCATTTCCAACCAGAAATCCCAACTCCAGCTGAGGTTGGAGGCTCAGGTTTGGAGAGCAGAGTAAGGAGTCATTTCTCACCACACATAGAGGAGTGAGAGGCCAAAAAACCCAACTCACCCTAAGGGCCAGCACAGGGTGTGCTGTGGGTCATAGAGTGCTCTGAGAACCCAAACACGCCTGGCCAGCCTCGCTCCCTGCTCCCAACACAAGCACTTCCAGAACCCCATTCCAGCTGGAATTCCAACTGCTCCACAAACCTGGATTAGAACCTACAAGTGGAGCTGCACCACCTGCTGCTCTAGAAGGGCTCTCTGAGGTGAGGCTGCAACCAGAACACCCATGGACCTTTTTGTCACATTTTCTGGTCACCTCTGCACAGGGAGGACCCAATGACATGTTCCTCGTTGAACAGAAAATCCACTTCATGCGCTCATCCCCGAGAGTCCTGGCCCAAGCTGGGGGAGAATATTTGTTTTAAGCTGTAATTCAGAATCACTCCTGTGCAGATGTGAATCTGTGGCTATCAGGGCCCCATCACTTATGCAAATAAAAGAAAATTCTATGACCTGCCAGCTGTTGACTGTGAGGTTGTCAGAAGATAATTAGCATGTTGTCCCAAGTTCAAGTAAAGTATTTTAAACACATTCTGTCTCAATTAGCCAGACCATTCTGACACCCACAACAGTTCTGATACAGAGACAGGAAGGGTCTATTTTCACCCCCGAGGAGGAGAACTTCCCCTCACACCACCTGTGCACTGCAGAACACGTTTGCTCATTTCCAAGAACATGCAAAGAATTTCGAAACCATTTTTAAAAATAAGATACCAACAATTCATGTTTATTTTTTCATATAAAAATAGCATCTCTAAACATCTTGCCACTGCCTATGAGAAGAATACATGAAAACTATGCAAAAAATTGGATGAAAAAACAGCATTATACATTGGAACATGTACCCCCCCCATGCTGACAGTTCTACTACACTCCAACCAGTCTATTCCACAAAGTCAGTCCTAAGTAGAAAATCCCATGGGAAGCTAAATTAATGCCTCTCAAGGCATTGGGACTGGAGATACATACATATTTATTTATTTATTTAATAAAGGAAGTGATTTAAGTAAGGATACTTAGATGTTATAAAGTCCAATTTCTCTCAGCTTGGAAACGTGGATGTTTTGTGTTCTTTTAAACTCACTGCAACATGTCTGTATTGACAAAAAAAAGAGAAAACCCCAGAATTTCCTTAATGTAGTTATCCTACAAATCAAAGCAATACAAGAGCCCTTTCACCTCCCAGAATACGTGTCAGCCCTCCTCCAGCCCTTCACCTTCCAGGCCTCTCCTGAAGCCCACAGGATAACTGAAAATTGCCAAATTCCCAGCATTTTGGGAGGAGGGACGTTGCCATCCCTGCTCCTGAGGCTCTCTCAGTGCTTGTGCTCCTTCCCTTCCCTGCCTGGGAACACCAGACTGGAGCCACGCTGCCTGAAGGGGCCCTGAGCTGTGGGCAGAGCTTGTCCAGGTTCTCAGGAACAAACATCTTGGTAGAAGCTCTTTGCTGAGAATTGTGTGCATTTAGCAGCACCTTATGAAGCTCCTTTTCCTCTCCCAGTTCATCACCATTTTCCATGCTTGTTTTTGGGACTAAGGTCATTAACAGACTGCCTTAATTACTGGCCAGCACTCAGCACTGGGATGTCCACCCATGCATTGTGCTTTCAGGGCAGGGCCACAAGATTTTTATCTTGCTTTTCTTCAGATTTACAGAGCAAAACAATATGAGTGCTTGTACCTTGCAAATATTATAACCTGACAGAGAATATCCCACTGCTGGAAGCTGCCAGCTTTTCTCCCCCAGATCTCCACCACACTTCTGAACCCATTTCAGAAAGTGCTCTGTGTTTGTGTGGATCGTGGTTTTATATAACGGCCACAATAACTGTGTTTATGCAAAGAGAATTTTGCCAGGTAGAGGTAAAATATGACAGGAGTGTGGTACAGAGCAGGGTCTATTTCTGTCTTTTCCCACCAGCAAAGCCCACATTCCCTGGGCAGAACAACAGTTCCCATTAACACAAGCCAGCTCCAGGTTTTAATAGGGAACTGTAATAGTTGTTAACCCCCAGGTCACCTTCCATGCACAGAACCCATAAACCACTTCCTAAAATAACAAAACCATGCTTGAACAAGATGTGTGCACAACATAGCAATGCTATGATATCAAATAACCGCTACTTAAAATAGACTATTTCTCCTTATTACTAATAATTACAAATACTTAGTATTTCACTTTATGGCAGCAAACCCCAAAACCTAACATTTGAGATCATTTGAGAGCAGCACCACCTTTGAGATATTTGGGGGGAAATCTACTTACTGAGTGAAAATTATTTGCTTTTTCTTCTCTTTTTCTAACTGTTTCTCTTTCAGATATCATAAGCAGGAAGGTTGCAAGGCACAGTATGTGAATTATCTTGAAAAGAGGCTGTCATCTTAGGTTTATGGAAATGGAGTAAATCTCCAGCTTAAACAGAATGAGAATAATGACTTCCTTTATATTCTTTCAGCACAGCTTTAAGAGCAAACACAAATCATCTGGGTGATAGTTCAAAATCAAACTGAAATACAGGGTACATGTTGCAGTCATCATATATAGAAAGGCTTGTGCTGTTTTCAGAAAATATGATTAACCAGGTTCAACAAGTGAGCAAAGAGCCAGTTAAATAACTGCAGCTTTCCCTGCAAGTTCTACTTGCTGAGCTGGGCTATTTACACCATGGGTTAAAATTGCCTTTTCCATGCCCACAGCTCTGCAAAGGCAGCAGGCTTTCAGGGCAGGCACAGCAAGCAGGGCTCCAGAATTCAGGAGCTGACAGTTGCAAAAACAGACCTCTGGTGGCTCTCAGGATTGCCTAGCCAACTGGGATAGAATTTGGTTTAACATGTCTGCCTTTTATTTGGGACAACATGATGATTTTCTTCTGACAAACTCAGTCAACACCTGACACCACCTCAGGTACTGGAGAGACCAGATCCCAACACCAGAGCAGGCCCCTCTCTACTTCCTTTAAGGACTGGGATCTGAAATCTTCAGAAGAGGCCAAGGACTGAGCATGTGGCTGAAGTAAAGATGAGCATTGTGCTGCTTTTTCAGAAAAAAAAACCCAAAACTTTATTGCAGTTTAGCTAACCTTGCATTACTGCTATTAGGAACACATCCCAATCTTTAGGAAATGGAAAAGCTGTCAGGTGCAAAGATACACAGAATAAGGTGACAGCCAGTGGTGCCTCCCTGTCCCTCAGGACACTGTGGGCATCCCATCATCAAACATTTGGGACAAGCAGGAGACAACACAAATTCCCTCCCTAGTTGTTGTCACACCAGCAAGGCTTCTGGTCCTTGCAAAGTTAGACTTGTTGCTTCAAAGTAAACATAAATAATATATCTGCTGCAAATATAAAAGAGTTGACAAATAGCTGCTTAATGAACCACATCCAGCAGTTCATAATTCCCCATTAAGAGCCTAATAAAAACCACTTATCTCAAAGTGCTGCTTCACAGCCTGATCTCCATCTGATAAAGACAAAACCAAAACTCCTCTGGTAAACTCAAAAGCTTCACCACCCTCAAGGTATCCCACAGTAGTGGGATTGTACATACAGCACCAATTCTGAAAAATGCCATTTAAAACATTTTCAAGAGAACACTTCCTGCCACTTTAAAGATTACACACTAGCGTTCTCGGTGCTTTCCCATGCACAGAGAGAATTTGCATTGCTTGAGGTAATTTCCACTTTGAAAAACTTTTACATCACTGAGGAGCTGTCCCTGACAAAGATTTTTACATCTTTGGGTAACCGCTTTCCCTTTGAGAGTTTTCTTGTTATTGTGTAATTCCCCTTTTGAAGATTTGCATATTGATGAAGGAGCGCCTTTGAAGATTTCCACATTGTTGGGATGGGAGCAGCCCTTGGAAAAAAGCTCCCATCCTAGAAGATCTACCTCCAAAATAATGTGGTATTATTTTGGGTATTGCCCTCTCAAAAATAGCTTCATTGCTGTCTTTATTTAGTGACACACAATGCTCTTTCTTAATGCACACAAAGCTCTCCCTTTTCAAAGCTCCTGGAGAACAGATCACAAAAAATAAAAATTAGTTCTTTGTCTCCAGAAGTTCTAACAAGAATTACCAAAGAGGAAACAGGGAGCTGAAAAAGTGTTATCAATTTTTTCCTGCCAAACAATAATTGTGTCACTCATGCAGCAGTGTTGGGGGGGAGAGGAAATGTCCCACGTGACCTGGAACTGGAGCTCTGTGATGGCATCCTTCAGGACAGCAGCACTAAAAGCCCCTCACTTAGGCAATTTTGCTCTAAGACAACCAAATTTTGAGTTTTGGTTGTATTTGTTTCTATTCTTTTTTTAAGACACTTTTTTACTTAGTCAAACCAACCCATTCTAAACCACCAGACTTTAGTAGAAATGCAACAAAATAATTTGGCAAGCTTGACTTTACAACCAAACTACACCCAAAACCTGATTTGCAAGATGCTTTCCTGTTCCAATTAATCATGAGTGTCCAACAGCACTTCCAAGTGCAGGAACAGCCAGGAAAAAAACTGGTTCTTTAGTATTTCATAATGTAGCTAACATTCTGCACACAGCAGTTAAATCTTCTGGCTTGCTTTACGTGCCAACAAATAGAACAGTTACTGGTGCAAGAAACTTTTTTTTATATACTCTTGTGGAATTCTGAAGTATTCATTTAAGGAAATGCAAGAGAATTCCCAAGCAACTACAAAAATATTAATTCAATGTACATATCAACTCATTGCACCAGCCTCAAGTCAGCAAAGCCTGAAATAAGTCAAAGTTGGTGAGAGAAAAATCTTCTGAAGAACCCTTGAGTATCCTGAGGTCAGAAATAGCTCAGCTGATGTCAGAGCCACATTTTCAAAGCCTTCTAAAAACCATATCTGGATGTTTTCATTAACAGAAATTAGGTTTGCAGCCATTGGCTCTGTTGGATATGAAGAACCTGGAGTTTCTGTCCTTCCACACCTCCTGAAATAAAAAAGAATTCAGCCACTGTCATTTTGAGAGGAGAAAAAGGACAAAGGCCACTAATGCAGGAGTGGAGAGGGGAGGCAGTGTGGGAGGAGGAATAGCTCCATCAAGAAAAGGAGGGATTGAAAGAGTTTGATCTGTTGATTCTGGAGAAAACAAGGATTATGATCTCAACTGAAGCAAATATCCTGGGCAGGTTTTTCATAGTGATTTTCAATAAATCACCACAAGCTGTAAGTTAATTGCTATGAAAAATAACATTATTTTTCCCATGCATGGCCATGAGATCACTTTGTTACTCTAAGCATGAGCTTGGCTGTCAGGGATAATTTCCTGAAAGTCTCTGAAGGTTTCCTATTGCAATACAAAAGAACTCATTCTTAGGGAGCAGGGCAGGGCAAGAGAAGGGAGAGAAATGAGCATTAACAACCTTCATTCATTAGCAGGAAGCTGCTAAAGGTTGGCAGTGATTAATCAGATTAAGTAACTATTGACCAGCCACAATTAAAAAATATTTAGTGGCCTGTTCTAAAGAGCTGGAAGAAGATATTTCATCAGTTCTCAAAGAAATTAGTTTCCATGGTTTAATGCAGCATGTTTGTCCTTTAAGCCTAAAATCTGGATTTTTTAGTACTATCTCCTCAAGTTCATGTCAAATTATTTAAATAATATTATTTGAAGACCCCTCCCCATCACAACATTGAAATGGGCTCTTTGAAGTCTGTGTGAAGTTTCAGTCTCTTTTTCCTCCAGCATCTTGAACTCCCACCATTTCTCACCCAGGTATTTCCTCATATTTCAAACTGACACAGCATATAACATTAGTTTTAAATGGCTACCCACCAAAGGTAAGATCTCTACGTAATTTCTGGCAAACCAGAAATTCAGTTTCTAATAAAGCCTCAAATCAAGGTAAAGCACAACAAGAATTTCTGAAAATGCTCCACAGAGCTCCAGTTTCTCTTACTTAGACCTCATCAGTCAGCCAGAAAGCAGATTTCTGGTTTCTAACAAAATGCTCCTCTTCCAAGCAAAAAACGCCAAAAAAACAAAAAACAAAACAAACCCCAAAAAATCAAAACAAACAAAAAACCAAACCAAAATTAATCACCTCACAAAAACAAACCACCCCACAAAAACAAACACAACCAACCAAAACTAACCTACACAAAACCCCCAAAACCACAAAAGACACCAACCAAACAAAAAACCAAACCAAAACAAACACATACCAAAAAAAACAGGAACTCCCCAAAAACCAAAAGAACCCAACCAAACAAAAAATAACCCACACAAAACCCCCAAAACCACAAAAAATATCAACCAAATAAAAAACCAAAACAAAATTTTAAACACATATACAAAACAAAAAAAAAACAAACAAACCAAACCAAACTAAACCAAACAAACAAAAAACAAAAAACACCAAACCAAACTAAATCAAACAACCCCCCCAAAAACCAAAAAACCAAAAAAACCAAACCAAACCAAAATAAACAAACAAACAAAACAACAACAACAAAAAGAAAAAGAAAAAAAACACCCCCCAAAACAAAACAAAACAAAACAAAAACACAAAAAACCAACCAACCTAGAAGCAAAAAAACACCTCAAAAATCTGGAAATACACTCTACAGGTAACTTTGGCCCTGATAGCCAGTTGAGGTGGCAAAAAGAGCACTGCTCTTCTGTTATGCTTTTATTCACATTTGAGTTCTGGCACATTTCCCCAGTGGGGGCACAGACCTCCAGGGCAATCTGAGGTTCTGCTGCAGCCCCATAACCTACAGGACAAAGCTTCTCAAAAACCTGGGCAGCTGTCATCAGCATGTCCTGACAATTTCCAGGCAGAGACAGGGGCAAAAAACCCCAAACCCACAAATACCAACAAACACGAACCCCAAAGAGGTGTCATCCACCATTTTATACTCTGCCTATTTCAGGGGAAGGAGAAAAGCAACCCAGATGAATCCTAAAGGCTCCTCCTCATTCCCCAAATCCAAACCATTACCCCCAGGGCAACAGCTCACATAAATCAGTGCTCCCTGCAGCCCAAATCCAGCCTTCCAGAAACACCAAAATTCATTGTGTGGCACCTGCTGACCTCTGAGCACAGCACCACAGCTACTCCTACCATTAAACACCACAGCCTTAAAAACCTGCCAGTTTATGCTTTAAGCACTGGTTAAATTGCAACAGTTTCAGCAGTGACTGCCCCCTCACAGGATCATAATGACATCTTCTGGCTCTTAATTGCTATTAGTCACCTCCAAGGCAGAATGGATCGCTCACCAGTGCCAGGGAGCCTGAAATATGTGAAATTAAGTTTCACTCATGCCAGCAAGGTTTGCAAATGGTACACACCTTAAAATTCACCAGTAATTCCAAAACAAACATTGTACTTCTAAAGTAGAGGTTATGGTTTAAAGCACCCAGTGGCTGAGACTGCTCTGGGGTATTACCAGAATGCATAAATTGCTTCACAATTAACAATAAATGTGCAAAGGCTGGGACAGATTTCAACTGTCCAGGAAAGCTGGACATTCTTCAAGAGGAATGAATTGCTCCAGGCTGGGGCAGAGGGGCTGGAAAGCCACCCGGAGGAAAAGACCTGGGGGTGCTGGTGACAGGGGCTGAGCCCGGGAGTGCCAGAGGCTGATGGCACCTGTCTGTGCCAGCCTGGGGTGGCAGCAGGGCCAGGGCAGGGCCTGTCCCCTGTGCTGGCCCTGCTGAGGGACCCCAAGGGCTGTGCCCAGCTCTGGGCTCACAAACAGGGACATGGAGGGGCAGGGAATGGAGCTGGGAAGGGGCTGGAGCACCAGGAGAGGCTGAGGGAGCTGGGAAAGGGGCTCAGCCTGGAGAAGAGGAGGCTCAGGGGGGCCCTTGTGGCTCTGCACAGCTCCCTGACAGGAGGGGACAGCCGGGGGGGTCGGGCTCTGCTCCCAGGGCACAGGGACAGGAGGGGAGGCTCAGGTTGGATATTGGGAGCAATTTCCTCACAGAAAGGGTTCTCCAGCCTGGCACAGCTGCCCAGGGAGGGCTGGAGTCCCCATCCCTGAAAGGGTTAAAGCCATGTGGATGTGGCACTTGGGACACAGTTTAGTGGTGGCCTTGGCAGTGCTGGGTTTATTTAAAATCTGAAAGTCCTTTTCCAACCTAAGCAATTGGACGATTCCCAAAGAAATTCCCTGGGTGCCTCTGTCACCCCGAGTCCCTGGTGCAGGCCGAGCACCCTGCCTGTCCCTGCTGCAGTGTCACTGCACAGACAAAGGGAGCAGCTGGAGGTCCTGAGCTGTGATCAGCAGTACAAGAACCCTCCTCACCCATTCAGCTCCCACCAGGTCAGGTACCATGTAGGTATCTATTTTCTCTTTAAGGTACAGCTTTGTGATACCCCTGACACTCTCAAGTATCTCTTCACATACACTTGTGTGACAGGACATGCTGTGTTTTGGATTAGATATTGTCACAGAGGATGTTTTAAATAATGAAACCTGGAAACAGTTTTACGATTTGTTATCCTAAATACACCCAGAAATTTTGTCCCAGCTTGCCCAGCTTTCCTCCCATGTTCAGCATGGCTTTTACAGGACCAAAATTTCAGGTCTGTTTTTCATAATTTTGAATGAAGCATGTCCCAGAAGTGTTTCTTGGGGTCACAGTGGATCTTACACAGGGATCAGTGACAAAATCACTGCAGGCAAAGCGCTCCACTGTGGGGAACATGAAATTCCTCATCTTTTTGTCTGTTCTGGAAGAAACAACTGAACTGTGAGCATGCTATGTCCTCTACTATAAATGTAGACATTTGGCTACAAAACACTGACAAGTTTGTAGGTATGTTTGATGCAACCACATTTTTCATGGAATTGAGACATCTTTTGGCTCTTCTGTTTCACTAAAGAAACTCAAAAAAGCTGCACAAAAGGCTTCATTTCCAAAAAATATTCCTGCCAGCAACTGAGATGAACATTGCAAGACCCAGCCCTCAGATCATGCTTAAAAGAATTCTTTAGTATAAATATCGATTTAATAGTTTTCACCTTGCTTCCTTGTTCCCTTTAGAAATATAAGGCCATGCAGTTAATTATTCACTCAAAAATCTCCTCTTCATGCAATTACAGAATAATAGAGAATTCCAGGTTTATTCACGCATTTGCTCTTTCAGAGCTTACAGACCAGTAAGAAATGAAAATATTTGAAGTGAAATTATTTTTGTGCAGACAACTCATAAATTATGGGCCTTCAATTTGAGTTTGGGTGACAGAGAATGGCACCTAACCTTTCTGTGTTCCTATTCCAAGGCTGAATCATCTGGAAAATACAGCCAGAGCAGTGAATTGCCTCTTCCACTGAAACTCAGGTGACTTTCATTGCTTGGGACTGAGGCACAGCTTAACAAGCTATTACAGAATGGTATCTTTGATTTTAAATTAAATGTCAAGCACAGTTATACAGCGGTGGAGTAGCCTGGGCTGTCTGGCAAAAGTGCAACATATTGCATGCAAAACGTCAGGAGATAAGATAGAGAAACCCAGCCGAGCAGAAAAGCTGAGCTGCAGGAGGGATGAGCCCAGAACAAGCCCTGCCACTGTACTTTCCTTCAGTGCTGCTGTCCCTCAGCCCCTCTGAGCCCAGGGGGCAAACCTGGCCCAGGAGAGAGGGGTCGAGCTCCAAGGGGTTTGCATTACAAAGGAAAGATTCATATACCTAAGGAAGAAGCTTCAAGTTTTGCTACTGAACAAATTGTTAAGGAAAAATAAAGAAACAGAAAAATTAATTTGCACACAACTGACCTAATGGTCCAATACCTAAAAATTTTTGTAGCATGGGTGGTTTTGGGGGATTTTCATGAGTTTTTTTTGTGGGGTTTTTTGTTTTCCTGGTTTGTTGTTGTTGTTTGTTTGTTTGTTTAATTTGTAGGATGCCTGTAGCATATGGCAAGGAAAGTCACAAGTGCCCTTGTCTACAGGTATGAACACTACCTTCAGAAGCCCAAAACTCCATTATGCCACTTCGAGGTCAGATCTTAAAGTCCTTTTCCAACCTAAACAATTCGATGATTCCCAGGAAAATGTCCTCAGTGCTCCTGTGTCCCCAAGAGTCCCTGCCACGGGCCACAGGGCAGCTCAGCCCTGACGCCCCACACGCCCAGACTGTGCTAGTGTCTGTTCCCAGGGGTCACCTGGGGGTGCAGGGACCTCTGTGAGGAGGGAATGGGGCTGTCCCATGTCACACACTGCCAGTGCCACCACAGCCCTACCACAGCCCAGCAGACAGGGAAAAAACACCAACCAACCCTGAAAACACTAAAAAAACCCCAGGCCCTGTTACCCATCAGAGAAGATACATTTTGTACAACCACAGAATGGCTTTGATTGGAAGGGACCTTAAATCCCATCCAGCCCTACCCCTGCCATGGCAGGGACACCTCCCACTGTCCCAGGCTGCTCCAGCCCCAATGTCCAGCCTGGCCTTGGGCACTGCCAGGGATCCAGGGGCAGCCACAGCTGCTCTGGGCACCCTGTGCCAGGGCCTGCCCACCCTCCCAGGGAACAATTCCTGCCCAAGATCCCAGCCAGCCCTGCCCTCTGGCACTGGGAGCCATTCCCTGTGTCCTGTCCCTCCAGCCCTTGGCCATTGTCTCTCTCCATCTTTCCTGCAGCTCCCTCAGGCCCTGCAAGGCCACACTGAGCTCAGCCCAAAGCTTCTCCTCTCCAGGTGAACAATCCCAGCTCCCCCAGCCTTACAGGCTCCAGGAAAGCCATGTTACCCTTGGATAGAAAACAGATTTTCTATAACATGGGGCAAAGCTGGGCTCCAGGTAGTGGCAACACCTCACCTGATCAATGGTCCCTGTGTCTTGTCAGCCATCACCACCAGAACCAGGTGTTCATGCCAACACTGAAAGCTCCACTGCAGTGCACAGTGGGAAGAGATGTATTTTGGCTGCTTTATGGCATTTAGATTTTCCAGCCTTTGTGAAATCTTGTTGCACAGATGTGCCAATAAGTGATCAGGAGCTTCAAATAACAATCCATAACCCATCCTCCTGACAGCCTGGCTCTACAATTTGTGCCATCTGAAGCTGTCACTTGAGATGTTTTATGCAAAGATAGAGAGTGATACTGAAGGGAAGTTAAAACCTGGTGGCATTCTCCAGGCTTGTGCCAGTGGGTGCAATGGGGGATTTAATCAGCCCACCAAATAAAAATGAGTTTCATGTGGTCGTGACTGATCCACACGGATTTCACTCTCAAGAGGCAACAGAGCAGTTTAAAATTTTGAAACATACAGCTTTTATAGCTACAGTTAATTTGGGACTTTTTACTATGAAAACATTTTAAACACCTGTCATTTTTAACTTATGAAGTTATTATCAGTCTCAGCTAACAATAGAATACTGCATATTACTGCAGTAATTAGTAACCCATTTTCTCAAAAGGCTGAATTTTTTAAGAGCATGACAATAAGCCCTTTCATCTTCATAAACTTTCAGGATCCAATATCAACAATTTGATTTCCAAAAGTCACAGGTAACAACCTGCTGCCCCCTCGCCTGTGCCTGGCACAGCTGCCACGGACATGAGAATGCTCAGCCAGGTGCTGAGTGTTGCTTGTTCAACCGTTGCAGTTTCTAGCTGCAGTCAGTGGCTATGAGATTTTCATACTTGAGCTCGAGTCAGTTATCTGTTTTATGAAGAAAAGCTGATAAAGAACTCTTAGATCTCTGATTCCACTTAGCAGCAAAACAAGAAACACTTTGCACTGCCAACCATCCCTCCATTGGGTGGAGTTTCCTGTTCACATCCAATGATGACTTTATTTTAACCCCTCCTGGTCTCATCAGCTTCAGTAAAACACAATTTGACTGTGTTAGAGATATCTGAGCAGCACATTTGCCTTACTCTAATTTAGGCATCCTGGCTTTCATTTGCAGCCATAAATTATAGCCCACATATAATTTACTGTGTAACACACCACTGTTGTCTAACTGCATTGACCTGTGTAAGTCAGATTTATAAAATCTATTTCTGGCTGTTATAAAACATTTTGGAGCTATTATCATAACAGTCTTGATTTTTCAGGAAATGCTCAAATCCAGAAAGTTTTCTACAAACCCCCAGTGAAATTGCCACACCAGAAGGAGCAACACTGACTTTCAGTGAGGGTTGGATGCACCATGGAGCAGCCACCTGGAAATGATGGGGAAAGCCCAGGAAACCTTTGGGGACACACGTAGAAGTAATGTGATATTCAAAGACATTACAACAGAAGTAATGTGATATTCAATGTCAATAAAGGGGAAGGGAGCTCTTTTACCCCAGACTGAAAAGAGAGCTGAAGCCAGCAGCAGGTTGACTTCCTTCTCACCAGAAGGTTTCTCTTCCCACTGCTCTCCAAGGAGAACAAGCCTTGGAAGAGATCCCAAGCTCTCACTTTCTGAGAAACATTTAATTGAATAACTCCTTCTGACACAAGGGGACCACATAATTGACAATTCAGAGGTGGGAGTGAGACTGAGAGTTGATATGTGTGCCTGCTGTCTATACCCTAAAAGCATTACTTTAAAACTCTGGTATAAGGGTTAAAATCAAGCAAATGTACATGAAAGCCAACTCATCTTAATTCTGAAATCATTTGAGGCAACCTCTGAAGATATTCTGATAACAAACCAAGTTCTTCCTCTTGGTAAGGGGGGGATCATGCTTGTAGGAAAACTTTGGTGCATTAGGGAACACCAGGAGGTCACTATGAAGGGAACATCAGGCACTGCACAAATATTTCAGGATCAAATAATTTTCTGAAGCAATCAGGATATATTTAATGAAAAAAAAAATCATCCAGTCCCTTCAGGCAGGCCTTTTGCTTCAAGGAAGAAGGAAATGAGTTGCAAAAGAATAATAAATCTAAATAATCCTCTGCTAAATAGGGTGAGCCCATGGGCAGGGACACCTTCCACTGCCCCAGGCTGCTCCAAGCCCCAGTGTCCAGCCTGGGATCCAGGGGCAGCCACAGCTGCTCTGGGCACCCTGTGCCAGGGCCTGCCCACCCTCCCAGGGAACAATTTCTCCCAAATATTCCATCTAAAGGTACTCTGCCAGTTTGGAGCCATCCCCTTTGTCCTGTTGCTCCAGGCCCTTATAAAAAGTTTCTCTCCATCCTTCCCTGCAGGCTCCTTCAGGCACGGAAATGAAGTTCAGGGCAGGTTATCACACACTGGCTCGGTTCACTCCCTTTGTTCAGTCCTCCCTCAGTTTTTGATTCTCCTGTGATGTGATGCTTCAGCTGAGCACATCAGGAGGCTGCAGGAAGTATCTGCATCTGCTTATTCTCACTCCCAAAAGGGGGTGAAAAATTTAACATACTGCTCTGAGAAACTGAAATGCTGAAAAATATGCTGCATAAATCCATTTTTTCTACCTACATTTTTTTTTCCTCCCAAAAAAGTCAATATAATGATTTTCCTTGAAGCAAACAGAGCCCAGCCAGTTAGGGGATAAAGACTTTACCCTTTTTAAGTTAACACCATTCAGCTACTATCTCCCTAATAACTCCTGGCTATAGCAGTAACTCCTAGATATATTCACTTAATCCTACTTTATCCAGCAGTCTTGGCAGGCAGCAGCACTTTGCAGGGAAATGCAGGCCTGTCCTAAAGACACACAGTGGTAAACAAGATCAATAACTTCTCATTTCTCGCAGGAGCCAGTGGCAGGGCACACCAAAGTCAGACTTTATTTACATCTGAAGCACTGAGTGAAACCATGAGGACTCTGAATGTGCTAATTTTCCTGCCAGTGCTGCACAGCCCCAGTGGAACCTAAACACACATCCTGTTAGTCCATCATCAGATTATTGGATCCACCAAGAGTAAAACAACTATTAGAGAGACTTGGAAATGAGAAATTTCAGAGACTAGCAAGAGGCAGCTGTTGTTCAGGTCTAAAAACATAGCCTAAGTGAAATGCAAATTCATTATTTTCTCCTGTTAATCTAGACTTAAAGCTTTTAGTAAAACTTTTCTGTACTCTAAAGATTAATTTTTACAACTTTATTACTGACCATGTATTTGAGATAGCAGTGCCCAGATTGGTCTGAAGGTACAAGAAAGTTGTTTCATTGTAGGAAAAGGTTCACAAACAAAGGAATCCACAATATCTAGTCTGCCCCAAGCAACAGCAAGTGACACAAAAGTGGTTCCTAGAAAAAAGAAAGGAACTTACAGTGAAATTTAGGATGTAATTATTCCAGCATCTTTTGTTCAATTTACTTCAAGATGAAGCCCATAGTGGGAAGAAACTGGTGTTTAAAACCTATTTTCCCTAAAGAAAATCCCTTACAGGAATTGAGAACAGCTTAAAACTGTGCTGACAGTTTTTAGAAGCTGGATTGATTACATCCAGGGACTTCAAACATCCAGAGGTTGCTACCGTTGATGAAGTAGATTTTTAAATTATTTTATTATTGACTCATTGGTCAATTAAAACATCTTTACTCTGCATTTTCTGCCTGAAAATAAAAGCCACTAGGGAGACACGGCATGTTTGGAAGCTAACAATTAGCAACAACAAACTTTTCAAGTGTCTATAAACAAGTCTTGTTTTCAATTAAGAAATCCTTAATGAGGCAGGTTCAGGTTTTTTCTGGGTTTGGTTGGTTGGTTGTTTCAGTTTGATTATAAGGACACTGTTCTTCCCACCACTGCTGCCCTGCTCACCACCAGGACATTAGGCTGGACCACTCTTCGGCAGAGAAAGTTCAGCTACTCTGAGAACTAATTACAATTTTCAGGCTGAAAATAAGTTTATGTTACTTTCAGTAAACAGCTTTTCATTCTTTAGGGATCACATATCATTACAGTGATACATCTAAAGGTTAAAATCTGAGCACGCTGCTGGAAAGTTTAAGTGGTGTCCTGAAAAGCCACTGTCATTATTTATAATGGCTGCCCCAGCTGCAAAGGGTGGTGGATGGCACAAATTAAATGTTTGCTGAGAGAAAACCTTCTGAAATGAAAACAAAGCAAACAGCAAACTACAGATAGTTAGCCAAGAATTAATTGAGTGTGCCCAGGACTGAGGCTGGAAGGTTCCTACCCCTCACTCCACAGATTGTGCACAAGTTGGATATTTCTGGTGTCTGAGGAATTCCCTGGTATAACCCTTTGGGCCATGTGAGCAAGATGCATTCTGCCAGCTCTGCCCCTTGATTTCCTTTGGGGTGCACATTTAATTGCCTCATTAGTGACCATTTTTCTGTGTCCTTTGCAATTGCTCTCGTATCCAGCACACTGCAGACCCTGCAGGAACATCAGCAAGGGTGTGCCAGCACATGCACCTGCTGGGGAACAGCAGCAAAGGACTGATCTCCTCCAGGGAAGGCAAGACAGGGACTCATTTGTGGGCTGGGCAATTGATATGGGGTGTAACTAAACAGAAAATAACACTCAACAGCCAAGGACTGCATTTATGGTGCTACACAGATAAAATCCACCAATCATCTCATCTTTACTCGCAAAACGAAGTAAAACAGACCCATCTTCAACCATAGTTTCACACCAATGGGGGCAAAAGAAATCCAAAGGCAAAAAAGACCCAAATTTTTCTGTATTGTCCTCTAGTTCTTTAGCTTTCCTGGAAATTAAAGAGAAAATAACGATCTGGAATAGATTCAGACACTGAAGAGCAATCCAATCCCAACTGGGTTGAACTTCAGCTTCTATTAGTTCCATAGAGAGAGCAATCGATTTAAATACCTCTCTACCTCTAACAAATGCATTCAAGGAATAATTTATTTGATAACTGTTCCCCTATCTGAGGGATGTATTCCTAAAAGAGACATTTAAAACAAACCAAACACCCTCACACCAAGCAACACCAAACAGCAGCATGGGGGGTGTTGCAATATGACACAAAAGAACGACGCTCACACACTGAGATGTCCAAGGCAAAAAAGAGCAAGTTTATTTACAGACCTTGACATTTATAGAATTCCAACAGTGACCGTGGATTGGAGGAAGAAAATTGTCCTCTCCAACCACACTGGTCAACCCAACAATCCATCAATTCTCTCCTCCTCCAGAAAGGAATGCAAAACAATCATTATTTACATGAAAAGTGCGTGAGAAACTCCATTTCAAAAAGTAAACATCAGAAGGCTGAAATAGAACTTTAGAAAAAAAAAACAGAGAAGAACAGGGTGACAGGGGGGTATGGAAAAAAACAATTCTAATTATTTCCCTTAACATTCTGCTTCAATCTCTCTTTTCCTTATGATCTGCTTAACATTGAAGCATCCTTGAAGCACCATAAGACTGCTCTGTTTTAGCAACAGGCTCCTTAGACGTTGGGAAATGTTCCGGGGAAACCTCAAGTGTGTTATGACACACACTGAGCCAGATAAAATGATTCTGCCACTTGTTTACAGCACAAGTGACAATATTATTTCGGAGTCCTAGGAGAAGTGATAGACAACTGGTAGCCTCCGGGGAGCTCGCAGCCTTGCAGGCAGCACAGCATTTTGGCACCACCCTCCAAGCTGTGGACATGACTGTCACCTCCGTGATGGCTCTCAGCCACTGCAGGCTCCATTCAGGCCTCCCATCACTGCTTCAGAGTTATCTATGCTGTATATTTTTAACTCTTAAATCAGCCATATTATTGTTTTTAATGCTCTATTTAGTGTTACCCCAGCGTGGCAGGAGGTTTGGGCTCGTTCATGGAATAGGCAGGGGGTTTGGAATGGTTTACATCAAAAAAAACATACTTCCTGAAGCAGCTCTCTGCAGGTTACTGCTGCCTCTCCAGAGAAACTTAACTCTTGCATTTCAGACTCACTTTGGGGTTTGTGTGTGTGGTTTGAAAAGGGAAAATAAACCAAATAACTTTTGAGCTTTTGAAGTTCCATTTGCACAGCTCGGCATTTCAGAATTTCAACAATGAAATAAATAATTAAAAACATTTATATTTCTAAACACAAAGGGAAAGCAAAGATCCAGAAACCCACTGAAAGGCCTCCAAGTCAAATATGAGAAAGAGCTATTCAGAAAAAGAAAGTATTATTCCTACACTCTTGCAAAGTATTATAAATTGTTTCTTTCTGGAAATGGTGCATTGGGCAGAGGTAGAACAGCAATACAATGACTCATGTCATTTTCTGCAGTGATTCATGACATTTCTGAGAATTCAGCTGCAGCTGAGGCCCTCAATTCCACAAATGCAAATTCTGCAAATGCAAATTCCACAAATGGAAATCTCACCTGAACCTTCACACAACAGGTGTGTCCCACCTGGAACACACAAGATGCTGTGCAAAACAAGGACTTCTGAGCTCAGCAGGAAAAACATGAGAGTTTCTTTACTTAAAAATGGAAAAAACTTTTATAATTCCTGGAAACGAGCCATTTTTGTCTCGCACTAATCATTGTGAAAGGTGGCAATTTAAAATGCAAACATTGGAGCACATTTCCATTGCTCTCCTGAAATGCTACAGAAGATAGCATTTGTTTTTCAGAGAGCTCACAGATGCACTTGACTATATTTTTTGTAATTTTTAGTTTCATTTTTTAAACAAAGAAGAAACATTCTCCCTAGACTTCCTCACGTGCAACATTGATAACCAGAGCCATGCCAGTCCTTACTCCTGTGAGTGGGACACCTTTTCCCATCTGTAATCCACGCGTGGTTCTTTGGATCCCACAGACAGGAGTGGATTTTCAAAGGGCTTTATTGGAACACCTAAACCAAGCTGGACAGATTTTGAAAATACTCAGCAATCAACAGCTCTTGTTTATGATACTTGACAGTTAATGAGCCCGGAGACATTATGAAAATATTTTGAAAATTTACCAGATCCTTACATTTGGACCATTCTCTGTCCTTTGCACCAGTTGCCCTTTCAGCTCGTCAGCAGCTGAGCTGTCTCTTCATGCTGGTTTCTCCTTGGAAGTTTTTGCCATGAAACTTCTGTCAGCTTGGAGTCATCCATGAGCCAAGGAGGAGGAATCCAGGTTCACATATTGCAGTTCTGTCACGTCTTGATGTTCTTTCACTCGTTAGTACATCCCTGACACTTCACAGATATTCCCTGGCTTCTCCCCAGGATGATCTCATGGACCTACCATGGAGCTAAAAGCTGATGTATTTTGCAGATCATGTTTGGTGCCACTGCCCTCAGGCGGGAAACATGGACAGAAGAATTAACTCTTGTTGTGGGTTTGATTTACAAGGAAGTTTTAGTGAGGCTGGGACATGAGTTGGGGAAAGGCAAAGGAGTATGAGAAACAGACCAGGCTAAAGAACTGTGGGATATTTACACTCTCTCTCTCTGCTTGCTGCAACTGTTCTTTATGGCAGACTAAGCTTCAAATTCCAACTATATTGATATTTTACTTTCCTTCCTGTGCTGCCCACATGTGCTCATTCATGTACCCAGCGCTACGTGAGTTCTACCAAACCTTACAGGGACACAGCCATGGAAGGAAACAGAACTGGAGTTCATAACCTGAAAAATATCAAATGGAAATGAAACCAATTCAGAAATACAATGAGTAAAAGGAATTTCTGAGCTGGAAGGACCTATCTTTGGTAGTTCAGAGCTTCTAACCTGTGGCAGGAGGTGGGATGTGGTTTAAGGTGGGGAACAGGACAGGTTATGTTCTGTGGGTTGGAACAAAGATTTCAAACTGCTATTACTAATAAGCTACTCACACTCTTGAGAAACATTCATTTAACCATGACTTAGAATGTAGATTATATTTATATCACCTTTATCTTCACTGTAACTAAGGAAAAAAAAAAACCAGTTCTGTTTTTTTGTTGGTGGTGGTTTTTGGTTTTTTGGGTTTTTTTTAATTGCTATTAGGTGCCACAAACAAAAGCAACACAATCACAACCAAATAATATCTAAAAAATCTGGTTGAAACACACAAATTAAGAAAATATTTGCAGGCATCGGTAGAGAATTTAATCTGAAAATGCGTCAGATGTTTTTATCTTCTGTCTACTCCAAAACTATTGCATTTCAAGGAATTCTTTGCTTCAACGCTTCTTAATGGTTAAAAGCACAGTTTAGGAAATTAAAGTTTGCAAAAGAACTTCTAAAATTTTCTGAATGCAATTTCAAACAGTGGCTAAAATTACATAGAACAGTGATTTTTTAAAATGTTCTTTTGCCTCACTTGTCTGTCATTCTGTAAGGAACCAGCAACAAAAGGGGAAAGCCAAGAATCAAAAGCATTAGCTGCCACATGCAGCATTCAGCTGATTAAGAACATAAGAAGCCCTCACCATTTTCTGAAATCTTTCCATTTTTTGGTTTCTTTCATCCTTCAAAGCCGAATCCAGAACTTCTCCGAGGTTAAAGCAATCCTGCCAAAACATTTCGAGCCAACTTTAGTGAGGTATGTTTGAGAGCAGGAAGTGCGCTGCAGCATTTCCAGTATTCTGATTGTCTGAAAAGGGTGTTCAGTCTGGAAACCCCATTTCAATGTGTGCTTTGAGTGTGCAACAGGCCAAGACGGCTTCAAATGCCACAAGATTCCTTTCCTGATGAGCCTTTTCAATATATAACACAGTCTCCCTACTATATTTACAGGAGTAACACCAGAAACACAACAATCAGTTTAAATGAATTGGGGCTGTTACTGTTAAAAACATTCTCTCTCCATATTACCCAACTCCAGTACACGGAAATCTTCCCTGTTTTGTGAATCGAATAACATTGTTTGATATCTTTTCTACCCTTTAGTCATTAAGGATGCACAGATCAAAGCTGGCTTATAATTATTTTTTAAAACTCACAGCACTCAAGGGAAGAGTTGTTAAAGATCCCAAGTGTCCCAAGCCAGCATCCCCTCTCAGAGGAGGATTCACACATTTTAGCATTCCCCTGTTATGCCAAGAGCTCCTCCTCAGGACATTACAACCTAAGCCTGGTGTGCTCTGGTTTGCCCCTGACATGGGACACCATGCACAGGGATCCATCCCAACCACATCCAGGATGGAGCTACAGCCTGAACACAGCCCCTTCCCTCTCTCCTGCTGGTGCCTGCAGCTTGCAGAAACATCACACATGCCAAGTTCACCTGTGTTCCACAGCTCCTTATCTGCCAAAGGCATTGTTTGGGAGCAGATACATGAAATTACAATGGATAGAACTAGTGCAAACAGATTAACTATTGGTTACACTGGTATTTAGACTGGAAAGACAGAAAAGTTTCCAATACAGGATGAAAGATGTTTGAGCAGCCAATACCAACACAACCCGCAGTTCAAATTCTCACCCAAGTGTGTTCCTGCCTATATTCAGAGATCCCTGTTCCATTTCCAATGCCTCAAGAAAAGAAAATCATTCCAATAACTGATCTGGAAGAGTTTAGCACTAGAACTCAGCAGCAGTGATCAAAGAGGGGCAGGGACATGTGGGTGGAGCTGTGTTCATCCTCCCCTGGGGATCACAGGACCTTCCCAGGGATACACAGGAGAGTAGCCCTGGCACGTCCTGGAGACACACCCCTTCAATCCCAGAATTGGGATTTGGGTTGGAAGAGACAGAGATCATCCCATTTCCCCCCTTGCCATGGCAGGGACACCTCCCACTGTCCCAGGCTGCTCCAATCCCCAATGTCCAACCTGGCCTTGGGCACTGCCAGGGATGCAGGGGCAGCCACAGCTGCTCTGGGCACCCTGTGCCAGGGCCTGCCCACCCTCCCAGGGAACAATTCCTGCCCAAGATCCCAGCCAGCCCTGCCCTCTGGCACTGGGAAACATTCCCCCTTGCCCTGTCATTGATGTGGCACCAAGAACAAGTTGGGTTTTCTGACCTTAGTGGAGAAAATGAGATCTTTTTCAGATAAAATACTGTAAATTACCTGTACTGATGTGCAGAGAATCAGTGCTTTTGGAATCAATATATTTCACACTTGCAGAAAACCTCGGATCTCTTTAGGTATTTCAATTTATTTTGGGGGATGACTCCAGTATCTGACTTGCCAAATTGTGCTGAAGTCTGTGTAAAATCTGACCTTCTTCAGATTGTATCAGATCTCCATAAAGATTGCACAAGAGACTGCTTCCCCTTGTCAGGGGACTTTAACTCCCTGCTTTGTTATTTATTTCCCTATAGTGGAAAAATACAGTTAAAAAAAAAAAAAAAAGGCATTTTACTACTGTAGAAAAGCATTTTTACACTGTAGAAAAATAATTTTATAATAGAAAATAATCAGCATTTATTAATCTTCATTTTACATATTTACATACTATTTCACAAAAATGTCTGGTAAAAACTAATGCCAAATATTATAATAGGTTTAAAATATGTTTGTGCTCATTTCTCCAGAATTTGTCAAGGTAAAATTAACATGATTTGAAGAAAAATTTGGAATTTCAATAATAGGGGCTCTAGACCAAGTCTGACAAAAAACCCTGAACACCATAACATTAAATACAACAGTTATAGAGGCAGAAGAGCAAAACCACAAAACTGGCTTGGTTTTAATCCAGACTAATTTTAAAAAATTGGCTTTGATCAAAAGTTATTTTTAATTTCTTCTGGCTTAGCACAAGGCAAGATTTCCAGTTTCTCAAAGTTCAAATTTCAAAATGACCATATGATAATTTTTAATCAAAATTATACTAAAATATAATTAGTTTTAATATTTTGTGGCTTTATACAGTTTTAAAGTTTATTTTAAAATTTGCATCAATTCTGAAATATGTTTTTTTTTTGTTCTAGCCAAAATAAAAACAGCCTTCATCCTTCCTAAGAAGGATTTTCAGTATCTTTCTCAGCTATAATCAACAGGTCCTACGCTGAAATTTATTAATATAATGTCTATGTTTTGGTCAAATGGTTCTTCTTCCAAATAAAAGTCTATAGAATTTCTAAACATGACGAGGTTGCAAAGCTGGCACAACCAGCCATGGATTTGTACCCACCCTGTATGTCTGCAACAGAGATTATGGAAAGGTGAAATGAAATGAAATTAAAAAAAAAAAAAAAAAAAAAAAAAAAAAAAAAAAAAAAAGGAAACCATGAAGAAAAGAATCTGGTTTTACCTGATAAAGAAAAGCTACAATGAAAATTTATGGTGGGCTATTAAATAAAACATTCTGCAGGATATTATAAAAAGCACAATGAGGGTCACTGCTTTTCATTTTTGTAGCAGCACCTATTTTCTGCACATGAATATATTTAATGTATTTTAAGCAGATTAGAGGAGGTGATGGGCGGAAGCAAGACAAAAGTTTATCAGCTGTTGAAATAAAAAAAAAAAAAGAAGTTGTAGGCCAAAGTGGTCATGAGGAAAGTAGAAACAAAAATTTGCTGCCCTTTTTAGAAAAGACTAAAGGTGTGCAGTTCTGCAAGGCACCTCTGGAAAGCCACAAGCTCCAGGGCAGGCAAGGTTTTCCACACCTGGCTGGGGGTAAATGGGTTGGTTTCTGTCACCACTTTTCTGCCACGGGATGCAAAACAGTAAATCCATTTCATTAGCAACATCCTGCTCTCCAAAATTGCCTGTTCCCTTTTAAACTCCTGCTCCCACGCGGTCACCAACAGCTCTGAGTGTGTCTTAGATGCAGGAAAACAGAGCTAACAGTGCCTAGAAATAAATAAATCATGGCATGCAAAAGCTGAGAAATTCTCCCTAAAATGCAGGAGAAATCCCTGGTGGGGGGAATCAAACAGTCTTCAGAGCATGTCTGCTCATTCCCAACCCTGCCGCTCATGCCAGCATCATTCCAAGGCAGACTTTTCTCCTGCTACTCAGTTTAATTTCTCTTAATAAATAAGATGTCCTAGAGCACGGGAATCTGCAATTCCCAAAGGGCAAATAAAACGGGAGATGAGAAGGGAAAGAAAAGATCAGTTTCATCCAACACATCTTCAAAGTCTTGTAACCTGGTTTCTATTTGCTAAAAATGGAAAGCTGAAGCTGCCTCTGAGACAGTTATAAAAATATAATGTATCAGTTTCCCTGGGCTCTCTTGTTCATTAAAGGTTGGGATTTTTTTCCTCTCTCTCCTTTAAGGAAACTGCCCTCCTGCAAAGGGCATTAGAAATAAAGATTGTATTTCAGCTGAAGACAGAGTGAGTAAAAAAGCTTTCCTAATTACGTTGCTGATTACTTGAGCAGTCCTCCATTTGACAATACAATTATACCAAAGAGAGGAGAATATCTTCATTACACTGAAAAAAAGGAGAAAGTGTGGTTTTTCCAGCTTTGAAATTTATGGACTATGAGCCAGACATATAAAACTTCTCTTGAATTCCAAAAGTCCAGATAAACTTTCTGAAAACACCAGATTTTCTCTTACACAAATATCTGTGCTACATAATTCATATTTTATGTTCTTTGTAGGAACTCCTTCACCTACAGGGACAAGCTAACCTCAGACTGGAGCAGTAACACTGGCTCTAGGCTCTGTTACTGGTTCCATTCCAGGGTCTGCTCTAGCAGATTTCTATTTATATCATGCAGAAATCAGCAAAAACGTCAATGATCCCACCACATCTGGCTGTGCCAGAGGTGCAACACAGCTCAGCATTCCAGAAACACTTCAGCAGCTTAAAAGCAAAGGCAAAGAAAACCCCAGATCAAGTCCCAGCTGGAAACTGTGACTCCATAAAAAGCTGCTGTGCTAACCCCAGGCTGCTGATGACTGCCATCCTAGTGATAAATCATCATCTTCTCACCTTTAACCTTCAAAATCAATATTCATACTTCAAGCACTCCTTTTCACCCTGTTTTGCAGATGGGTGACTTGGGCAGGCTGGGAGTCAGCGCCTCCCTTTGCTTCTGGCAGTGGAAAACCCCAGCTGGTTCCGGTTCCATAACTCACTGGTTCAACTGGTAAACCAGCACCAGGCTGGCTACAGCCAGGACCCCCCTGATCCTCTCAGACAGTTCCCAGTGTCTGGCTAGACTGGGGTATGTTCCTGGGAACTGAGCATGAGACAAGAACAGGCATCCTTTGAACATGGAAAGTAGGGGAAACAGAGAATTCATCAAAAGTTCAACCCGAAACAGCGGTTTCCCCCAGCACCGAGGATGCTGCTGAGCTGCAGGGAACAGCTCAGCTGCCAGTGCTGGGTGTCAAACCCCAGGCAGTGCCTCAGCAGCCTTCAGGAGTGGGGATTTTATCTGGTTTCACGGCACATTAATTCCTGTGTTTATGCAGGATACATGGACACACTTTCTTACCAGCCTCCACCAGAGCCGAGTCCAGAGCCCTCAGCTCTGGCCCGGCAGCCCCACAGTCACCCTACCCTTGCTCATGAAACTCCTCACTTTCAGACACTTCACCACTCCATGTGATGCAAAGGACAGAGAAGAGAGAGCTCAGACACTCCAAGCCCCCTCATCAGTGAATTCTGACTTAAAACCCTGTCACCAACCAGCAGGGCACAGACCTCCAATTAACGACCCACCAGATCACACCCTTCCCGTCTTTAACTGCCATATCCTTTCCACACCAACTCATTTGATGATTTTAAGATTAAAAGCACAACAATTAGCTTCCATTTAATGCTTTCAATTAATGATATTTTATGAACAATGGCATATGAGTAGTGGGACTGAGGAACAATTAAACTTGCTCGTTATAGAGCACTGCAAGCTTGTTTACTGGAACTGTGTTAAGTAGTCTTTCCTTTCTGCTTTAAAAATAAAAAGACTCATTTACATCACCCCCAACGGCCCAATTTCAAGCACAGTTTTTAAGGCTAAGGTTTTGAGGAAGAATGCACACATTGCACTTATAGTCCTATGGCTCTGAGGACACAAATAACAAGCATATTTTTTGGTACCAGGGCAGGTATGTTTCCACCCTAATTGCCACCAACAGCACAAACAACAATCTTAAATTCAGGAAAATATCATTCTGCTCTTTTTTTCCATGTCTTGGGTCTATATTAGGGAATAAAATGCTCAAATTTGAGAACCCAGCCCTCAAAGCAGTAAGTACACATATCTCAAGCTCTACAGCCAAGAAAATTCACTTTGAGTTTCTCTCCATTCCCCTGCACCCCTTATCTATCCCTGGGACGCTCTCTGAAAGTGGCAAACATAAATGAATATACACACAAATAAAAGATACCTATAATACACACCTCTATCAAAGAGCAAGGACAGACTGGTTTATTTAAGAGATAATAACCTGTGATCAACTTACCTGAGGGAGCTCCCTTCTTCATGGACAGATATCCAGAAGAACCCACATGCTTTCCTCCCTCAGCTTTTTAAAGGGAAAGCTGAGTCCTGTCCACCTTTACTGATCTCACCTGGACTAAACTCAAAACCCAAGGTAAATGTCTCATGCCAAAATGTTTCTACCTAGAAATCGTCCAATATCCAGAAGATTCAAAGTGCAAGTTCTCTGTGAGGCTGTTACCAGCCCAGATCATGCATGGAATTTCTTGGTTCTTGTGCAATAACTCAAATTTCACAAACCAGCAGAGAGTCACATATGGTCTCTACTTGGAAATTGTGTCTTCCACTATCATCACAATCAGTGCTGCATCCCTGGATGGATTGGAAGGAAGAGGCAGAAACTCCATCTCTTAAATCTAATTTATTTTAATGAAAAAGAAAGCTACACACATTTGAGAGACTAAAAGAAGTGTGGCTTGATAGCCTAGTGGTTACTGTGTTCTGTGAAATGGGAACCCAAGTTTCCAACTATATGATAAAAAGCTTTTTCTGTACTCAGTGACCTCTACCACAGGGTACAACCAGGGTTTTATGGCTGTCAGGGTGGGTAGAACCCTAGAAATTGCCTCCCAGGAAAACACCCTTGGGTTGCATCAGCACTGTCCTCCTCTTTACACATTTTGCCCTAATTCTGCACAGCAACAAAGCTTGGGGAGCTCTTCCCATGGAGAAACCTTCATTGCTGCAGTAAGAAGGAGAATTAAATGCAAACCTCCCATTCCACAGAACAAAGAATCTGTAACCAGTAGAATTTGACAAAAAACCTGGTTGCACCAGCATTTTCTAAAATGGCATCACTTGTTGGGTTGTTGGAGGATTTTTTAAAAGACATGACTCTTCTAAAGAAATACAGATATTTATTTTCATCATGCCCTCTGGTGCCTGGATCTCCCTTAGATTCATCTTAAATGTTGCCAGTTTAGCTCTGCATGTTCTGAGCCTGGCAGGAGCTCAATGACTCCTCTTGGCTAGTTCTAAACAGCCTATTTGGTTAAAATATTAGGAGTCCCTAATACCTACACATATCCATCCATTTGGGAAGCAAAAAAAGTCTCCTGACTTGGAGAGATTTCTACCAGCAGGCCCAAGACTTCAGCCAGAACTGAGAGTGCCAACATCCATTATTCAGCTCAGTGCTTTGTCAGAAATCAATGTTACAGGTCCAGTTGCCACAAAGAACTGAAATCAATAGGATGGAGTCTGCTCCTTTTCAGAGGACTGAACTCCAGTTAGTCTGGAACTTCAGAACAGGCAGATTCTGAGCGAACAAGTAAAATAAACACTGAAATCTCAGAAGATTGAAAAGGACAGATTCTCCATCGCACTGTAATTGAGGAGCTGTGGAGTTGTGCCTCTGGTCGGGGCCCTGTGTAGGACTGAGGTAAATCCAGGATAATAACCTGAGCCTTTAAACCTTGCTACATGTCCATGGATAAAAATAGCTAAAAATAGTTCATAAAAAATCTTTATAAACATGGAAAAAGCAATTCATGTTTTCCTTTGCATGTGCCAGGAGTGTGATAAACACAAACTGAGAGTGCGCACCCAGATGGAGAGTAAAGGGAGAGCTGTGTTCCTTTCTGTTGTCTGCTCTCCATGGGCTGATCCCACAGGCTCAAAAGAGGGAGGAGAAATATTCGGGAATGTTTGCAATGCTGTGCAGCTCTTCAGTACCTGTGGGGCACAGCCCCCCCTTGGTGTGCACAGATTAAATCTCATTTACTGTGGCAGAGATGGGCACAACGACACCCTGCATGGACTGGCCCGACCCAGAGGATCTGCCAGAACAATTCCATGGATGCAGCAGCTCCAGTCCTGCTTCCCAGTGCTCAGCAGCTCCTTTCAGCCTCCTCAACTCCTAATCCAGGCACTTCTGCACTGGTGCTCTTTGTCAGCCACTTCCCATGTTTCTACACTGGCATTTTGTTGGTGAGTGCCTTAAGAATTTGTTCCAAGGATTTGGATGGGGCTAAGGATGATCCCATGTGCATTCAGTGACATTCCTGTGCCCCCAGCCTGCCTAGGCATGAATGCCCCCTTGCTGCCATCCTTTTGAGCCAGCAAAGCAAGGAAGTGGAATTCAATGGAAGACCGGACCAGATTATTCACTTAGCTCTTTCCAGCAATGAGATAATGAGAGTCTGGAAAGAAGCTGGAGCAGCCCTTATCTTCTGGGTATTTCAAAGGTGTTCCACAGTTTCTCATGCTTTAGATGTTTTTGATGTATTTCTCAGTACCATTTTGTAGTTTCTTGACTCCAAAACCTATCCGGATATTATATAAAGCTCCTCTTACAATATAATAAAACAATTGAAACTTTCATTTGCATGACAAAAGCGTTCTGAAGTTGGTTCAGAGAAATCTAAAGTTTATCAATAAAAAGTTTTCTGCTTCTGTACTTCACTCTTCAGGGCTCAAGTTTGCAAATGGATTGCACAGACCTGCTCAGCTTTCAGCACTTACCACAAGGATTTAAAATAAATGCCATTGCTTATGAGACAGAACATAAGCAAATATTTGTGAGGTGAGGATTTACAGTGACCTGTTTTCAAATGAAAAGGTTTTTGCTTTATTATTAAGTCTTTTGAATATTTAGATAGTTTTGTAGTAAAGATAGATAGCATATGAAATACAATGTAATGCAGCATGTGATTAAGATGGGATTTGGATTTCATTTCAATGAGCTACACAATTTAGGTACTCCTATTCTAACAAGAGCCCAATTAGATATATTTCCATACAAACAACAATAACCTATTTCACTTTGTGGCAACTTGTTTGTGAGCAGCTTACAGCTGAACTGCATTGTTCATTTTCAGTCATTAATTTAGTCTATTCCAAGCATATTTATTCCTACAAACATTTTCTTTCCCCTGGTAAGCTTTTTTATTCATAACAGAAGAAAAGTGATCTGAAGAAACATAGCTCACAGAGCCACATCCTGATATAATAGTCAGCATCATGAATTTCAAATTACTTTCTATGAGAGCTCACTGCTGGATAATAGAGCCAGAAACTCCACAAAAATCTCCTGGCTATCCATCTTGTAGGGAATGTGTTCAGAAACTCCAGATACGGAGCAATAAAAAGCCTTAAGATAGGTGAAAAATTCTGTCTCCTAACAACATACTGATGTTAACATAACAAAACCTGCTTTTCCCAGCAAGTCCATGTAAACAAACACTAAATCCATGTATTTTTCCAGGCAAATGCCCCGTGGAGGTGTTGCCAGGCTGTGCCAGGAGCCTCGCTTGTCACAGCAGCTCCCGGTGATGGGAGGCCAGGCAGGAACCTCCACATGGAGTTTCAGCCTTTCCTTGGTCCTCCCCTTGGCTTTTGGTCTTCCAGCCCTGGGAGAAGAGGTGCTGGGAACCTTTAGTGGCTTTCAGGGAATGAGTGGGAGGTGAGGCAGGCGGGATGATGGAGAATGGTCACTTTGGTGGCTGTTCTGTGAGCTCCTGCCTGGCGTCTGAACCGCGCCAGGTTCTGCTCTCCCAGGCTCCCCCCAGGCCCGTTCCAGGGATCAGCCCAGCCAGAGCCACTCGGGCTCGGGATCCCTCACTTCCCACAGCACTGCTGGACACTGAAGTGCTCAGGGATGGGGAATGTTGCAGCTCTTGCCCAGCCCCATCCCCCAGTGATGGAAATCTGGTTCCCATTACAGGGCACGGATCCCGGCGCATTCCGGGCCTGCAGAGCCGCCTCCTCCCGGCGCTCCCGTCTGAGGGACCAGGAAACTCCTTAGAAGGCTCTGATCAGCCCAAAGCTCCCATTTCAGCCCCAGCACTGGCATGTGAGCCAGAGGCCAGCCCTTGGACTGTGTGTTTCGCCTTGCAGCTCACACCTGGTATTTGTTTAGCCCTGGAAGACACTGACTGGATTCCAGTGGAAGGAAAACTTCTTTGAAGGCCCTTGTGTAATTTATTTCACTATTTCTGGCTGGTTCCTGAGAAACGTGATCCATGAGTGAAGGACTGAAATAAGCTTGCTCCAATTTATCTGGTTTTCCATTATTAAACGTGTCACAGAAGTAGCAGGATTTCCAACTCATTCTGCTGTCTGTGTGTCAGCCAGAAAAAGCCACAGCCCCCGTGCAGATGGATCCCAGAAACCCTGCCATGGGCAGGAACTCAGGAAGGGACAGGGCTAGCAGTGTTCCCAAAATATCTCAGGGAAGTTATTAACATCTGTAAATTATGTTCCTGTTTCCCTGACAGCAGCAGCTTGCCTTGAGGATCTCGACGTCGCTGACAGCCTGAGAACTTAACGTGCCTGTTGCAGTGATCCCTTCCCAAAAACACATCAATCACCAAAATAGGAGAGGTCTAAGCTCCCAGGTCAGAGCTTTTATAAAAATATACATGAAACAGCCTCCTGAGCCTCTTAATTTTGTGGAGCTGCAGCCTTCTATAAAAAAATAGGTCTGGATGAAAATAAAGATGTTTCCAACATCAAAAATGCACATCAGTTCTGTTCTTTCAAACCGTTTCAGAAGGTGAATATCCTGGTGATAAAATTAACCAGCACATGATAAACAATAAAAAACTTGCCCCTAATAAATATCAAAACCCCCTGAGCAGCTCCTTTGAGAACCTTCCCACAAAGCACTTGCCCTTCTCCCCTCATTGCATAGAGGGGGAACTTCTTTACTTCTTTCCTTTTTTAAAACAAAACTAAAATCAGTGGCTCAAATGTGCACACAAGCAGGCATTACCCCAGGAAACAGTTTTTTATAAAAGCAAAAGGCGCTTTTCTTCTTTTTTTTTTTAGTTTTTTTCTTTCCTTTTTTCTTTTTTTTTCTCCAATAGAGCAGCAGACTGATAGGATTTGGGATCCAGAACTCCAGTGTTTCCCCAGGGAATGGCACAAAGAGCATCCCTGTAGAGGAGCAAGATGTTCCATGGACAAAGGCAGCACCTCAGCAGGACAATCTTGTGTTTCCAGTGCAAAGAGGTCAGACAGTCACATTTTCTACAAACTTTCTGCACTTTAATGTGTTCTCCATTAGCACTTTGCAAGGATTTCTCTGCTATGGAAATAATTCATTTTTATGAAATCTGACATCTGTGATCAGAGGAATCTCCTTTATAGGCTTTAGACACTGATACATGGTTACATTTCCGTGGAAGATAAACTGAGGGAAACTAAGGAAATTACTTGTTAAATCTGCTTACACAAATCTCTTTGCCTGCTGAAACAATTAATCAGCAGTGGCTTTTCTCACATATGAATGAGAAAGAATGCAAAGTCTGGAGCACTCAGTCTGGAGCCAAAAGCAGGCTGAATATTTGAATTCCTTTAATTAATTGCTTTATTGTGACACTTAACCCAGGAAAATACTTTGGCAGTTGCCTCTGCTATAATTTGGTATCAAATACACTCAATATTCTACTTTTTTTTCTTCTTTTTAGAAAAATCTTTTGTCTGAACCGAGTTGTTTCTAATTTAGTGTGGTATGTCATTTGCAACAGGATCCTTCAAGTTTCCTCTCTTAATTCTTTACACCTGGTTTTTGTTGTTTTAAAGGCAGCCAAGGACACTGGGGCATTCACTCCACACATTGTAAAAACACTTTGAAAGGTGGCACACAGACGTATATAAACAGAGGCAAAGAGTCTATTCTGTTCCTGAAAACACATGATTTTAAAGAGTTGGGAATATGAGGGTGTATCACATCGAAAATGTTGGGGATTTTTGTAGTTTTTTTCCCCTTGCTCCGTGGTGTCATGTCACAGTTTAACATGGTTCTCACAAACATAAAAAAAATCATTTCAGCTGAATTCCTGGGGTCAGTGAGGGGTAAGGATCTCACCAAGAAGCAGCTGGGAGCCATTTCTGCCCCTGGCCCTGACACTGCCAGAGTCCCCCTGGGAACTGCCCATCTGGAATTTGAAAAGCCATCAAATTTAGTGGGAGTAAATTCTTCTAAATTCATCAGTGATTTTAAGGAGAAGATTTAAAAGTGTGTCAAGCAAATATTGGGATTGGCCATGTCATTCATTTTACATTTGTTAATTATTCAAGGTCCCAGAATGAGCCCAAAGGATTCAGGAGAGCCTGGCAGAGCCATCCTCCCCACAGAAATATGCTGGTCATGTGTTTCCTGTCCAGTTTCACGCTGCATGTCCTGTGTCCCTTCCAGGGCATTCTGTACCTCATTTGAGCTGCTCTTAGGGTTAGAACCACTGGGAGGAAAGGCACTGGCAGGCAATGCCACTGCTGTGCCCCGCTGGCACATCATGGGATGTAACCCCATTCCCTTGGCATTCCCAGTGTGACACGTGCCACAGGCCACGTGATAAAACCAGGGATGTGGCTGTGCCTTGTCTGACAACAATGAACACACAAGACTGTCATGGGCAGGTAGAACAATGTTGGAAAATTGAGGACATCTAATTGCAGTGTTACAGACTCTGAAGAATTAATATAAACCATATTCTGTGGCAATAAATCATTTTGCCCTCATCCAGCAAACTCCACCGCACCTCAGTAAGTCATTGAAACACACCACTGTACAAAATTCTGAAGTGGCAGGGTGGGCATTTCCAGGGGTTTTGTTGCAGATGGTCACATCCTGGGTTTCTGTTGCTCTCCAAACCCTTCCCCAACTTTGCAGCCCTTTGCTGGCTTCACCTTGGGCTGCATCTCCTGCATGGCTGGGTCAGAACAGCAATGAATCCACAGCATTTAAAGGTCCTTTGTTTCTTTTATTATTGATTTTCTTTTATTATTGCTTCCTAAATAACAGGACTAAACAGAATCCCTAATGCTTGTGCCTTTCCTTTTGAAAGGACTGTGGCTTTCCTTATGAATGTTCTTAGGGAAAGCCTTGAAGAAGGCAAAGCAATATAAATGATTCAATCATTTGAAGGTTTGGCCTGTTTAATTCTTTCTTTGCCCAACCATGGTTTTACCCATCCCTTGCAAAGGGCTGAGCTCCATTATTCCAGCTTCCTGTACTGTTCTGAGATTCTTAATCTGATTTTATGAGCACTACAGCATTAATGTAACATTGCTTGTGTTAATTTTCCCTTCAGTCACCACCTACAACATATGGCCATTATTTTTACACTGGCAATATTCAAAGGAGATAGAATTTGAAGTCCTCATTTAGGTATTTAAAGCTTGAAAGTGTATTTAACTTCAAACTACATTAGTAGGCCCCTGGCCTTCAGTGAGTGACTGAAAATCAAAGTGGCTGTGTCAGGGATCAAGTTTCAGAAGTCAATTTTCCAAATACTGTTCTTTAGAGAGTGATACATTGGTATTAAAATGACAATTTGGACAATAGCCAAAGCCTCAGCTATTCTGAGGCCCACAAAAATGTTAGTTTATGCAAATCTCAATAGCTTCAATGCAGGAATGCAAATTTATATCAGCAGCCAAGAAATTAAAGAGATGGCAGGGATTGTTGTGCTATCTGAGATACTTCCTTTCAAATTCTTGAGCAAGGAGTGAAACCACCTTCCTCCTTAATGTGGGCCCAGGCTGATGAAGGGAAGACTTTGAGAAGCAGAGAATAAGATGAATATTAAAGACATTTTACATTCTCTAGTGTTTTCCTATATTTGTCCCAGTTTCTGCATAAAAACAATTGTGTATTGTGTAAAGCCCCTTTAAATTATGGCTGAGTTGGTTATCTAAAACTGCTGTAAGGTGTACATAAAAGCATAAATGAAAAAAGAAAAGTTCAAGTATAACAATTAATTCTTCCTTTAAAGGTCTCCAGACAATAATTTCTGACTATATTCTGCAAAATCCATGCTGGGATAGCCAAAATAAAATTGATGATCCCTAGAAAAGGCCAAAATCTCTTAAAAATTTATTGTGATTCAGGGAACTGAATTTGTGACTCATCACAAAGCTTGATTTTCTCAAAATATTCATCATCCAGGCACTGAAAATCGGGCAGCTGAAAGAATCCTGAAAGTTTTTCTGAAAATCAAAAGCACCCAAACTGTCAGGTGACTTTTGAGAATCTGCAAAACATAAAAATACATTACAGAAGCTGTTACTTTTTATTATTGCTTTCCCAGTGATTAAACTTGATAGGGTATGAGGTACGGCCTAAAAGGAAAAAAGAAAAATTTCATTATGGAAGTAGGAACAGACAAGCTAAATCCAGTGAATTTTGCCCTTTTTTCCTTAACTAACTACTTAAAAATATTTAAATAGCTTTAATTATTCATATTATTCTTTCAATAATTAAGAAAAACTTATTTCAACCAATTTTTTTAATGGAAGATAAAACAAACTTGGGTATTTTTCACTCCAGGAGTTGACAGCTGCTGGTGGGTGAGATCACATCAACCCCCAGCAGAGGAGCACAGGGCAGACATTCCTTTGACAGACACATATATAAAAATTGTGTTTGTTTTGCAGTTTCATTTCCCAGAACCATTTTAGAGATGTTTGTGTTGGTTTCTAAACAGCTCACAAAGTCCAGGCCTTGAAGGTTTCCAAATGGAACCACAAAGTTTGTCAGGGAAATTAATGTGTGGTTTATTTTTCTTGCAAATAGTTATTTTTTTTTTTGTCCTGGAAAAATATTTGGATACAAAGACTGCAATGCTTTTTTGTTATGTTGATACTAGATACTTTCAGCATTAGAATAAGACACCATGTAAAAAAAAATCAGCCAGGACTATCAAAACATCAAAATAATTACTGGATGATAAATCTGCCTCTGGTCTGATGTATAGAGGAAACATCCAAATGTTTCATATTCAGGGGTATTATTTAAACAAAAATCACAGAATGGGCTCCCTAGAGATATATAACACCTGTCCAAACCTTTATCTCCTCAGGAATTCTGAAGTGGGTTAGAGATCACACAGGACTCTGAGAGAACAGACCTGGAAATGCTTGAGAACCAATATGTTTGTGATGAAGGTGTTAGCCAGCATCTTGCCACTGTCATTGCTGATTTTCCTGCCTTTGATCCAGTTATTAAAGAGATTTATGAGAAACCCAAATGAGTTGGTGTTGTGCAGACTTAAATTCACTTTCTCTAACAGAAAGCAGGACAATCAGTTCTGAGCTATCAATTACAATTAATTACTTCCTTCACAGGGCTGCTCATGGAAACAGTAGGAAAACATTAACTAATCAAAACCCAAACTTTGCACAGAAACTTCCTGGTTGCCGTAAAAGCTCCTGAAGAGGAGAATTTCCCTTGGCAACTCAGTGCCAAGACAGTACTAATTTTGAGGTACCTGGGTCCATCAGTTGTTTGAATGTCATCTCCATCCCAGTGCTGGAGTCAGACCAAACAACACACAGTAAAAAAGAGAGCTGGATTTATTATTTTTATGATGCCATAAAGAGATGTCCTGCCTCCAATTTTTAAAAGATATTCTGGATGGTCAGAAACACCTCTTTGATGACATTATGCTCCTTCAGTGATATTAAAAGGAGGGAAAATAAACTCTTATTTTATATATATATTTACTTGCACACTTAATAAATGCTTGCACACCACAAAGAAAAGCAGCATCAGCACACTGACTGGATCTGCAGAAACACCAGGGGCAGGTACACACAGGGAAAAATGTGGAGGAAAGATTTTGGAATATAAATTCTCAGCAGAAAGGGTTTTAATTCTCAAATTCCTAAGTCACTCAGTAGTACAAGAGCTCAGCTTGGAAGGGGACAGGATGTAAGGGCAGAGGCTCAAAGCAGAGGATCATCTGCTCCATCATCATGTTCGTGGCACCAGCAGAAACAAGCACCTAGACCTGAGTGCAGGAGACATTTGATATGATATTTTCTCCATGTTCCCTGTGGTGTTTCCTCAGTATCCAGCAATATTTGCATTTTCACCTGCAAACAGCTGTTTTCTCTGTACTTCGTAAGTCTCTGTATGTGTACCAACAACAAGCTCCTCTTGAACCCAAGCTCTCAGCACCCAGGGCATCCTTTGGTAGTGGCTCTGCACAGCTCATCCACATGTGGTGTCAACAAGTTGCTGCGTTGCTCTGATGTGTTTTTAACCACTTTGTTCCTCTTTCCTGCTCATAAAAAGCACTGAACAGTCAATCTCCATGGTGATCAATCCATGGGACACATCCCTATCTCCCTCCCCAGTCCCAGTCATCTCTCCTTAGGCTGAAGTGCCCCAGCCAACTTAATTGTTCACAGCCCACAAGCCATCTCCTGCTTTTGATCATCCATGTTTCCTTTTCCTGACCCTTTTCCAGCTGTGTGGGATCATTTTTGATGTGGCAGAGCCACACACAGAATTCAAGATGCTGACGAATCCCAGATTTATAGAGCTGTGGCATGAGGCTCCTATGCTCTGTTCCCCATTCCTTCCTCAATATCTAATATCTGACCTCCTTTTTAATCTAATACTCTAAATTAATACTTTTATAGAACTTGATTGCTCTGTCCTGAATTTTCATAGATTTACCTTTTTTCTGAGAGGTATTGGGCAACATTTTCACTTCATGTATGAAGGTTTTACCCCTGTTAACCACAATAGTCTTATCTACATTTAATTTTGGGGGGTATCTCAAAGCCAAATCACAGAAGACCTCACAAGATCTTTCTGCATGTCTCTGAGACCAGTCCTCATTAAGCAGGAAAGTCCTACTACTGTAGACTGAAGATGGTTTTATCAAGAGGAGTCAAGATGGTCGTTGTTACAGCCATCCTAAAAATTGGAATGAGATCATGGTTAACAAAGATAATTTAAAGATGTTCACCAGGAAGACAGAGAACAGTAAAGCACATGGAAAAATCTGAAGTACCTTGAAATAAAAGAGCAAAGTTTCTTCCTTTTGTTCTTCCATTTGTAAGGAAAAAGTGTAATTTTCACAGTGGACTAATGCACTGATACTTTTTTTTTGTTAGGTTGGGGATTTCTACCAGTTACTTTTCCAGTGACAACCCATTTTCAGTTCCCATCCTTGTCAGGAGACTGGAACAGGTCTACAGCTCTTTCAAGCAACTTGTGGCAAAAAACCCCCAAACAAACAAACCACAGCACTCACACAAAAGCCCCTTTAGATGAGGGTAGCACCGAAAGTGTTTTTTTAATTAACTCACTTTCCAAAGAAGCAGCCAGCACTTCCCACTGTTGTCTCCATCCCAGCTTTAGGGACAGCCTAAGAGGCTGCAGAAAGCCCAGTGCCACTGGTGCAGGAAGCAAAGGTCACTCTGCTGAGGATCCCTGTGCCTTTCCCTCTGCAGGATGGTAAATTTGAGCTGAGCAAGCAGGGAATGTGTTCTGACTCTAACAGCTGGGACAGGAGCTGCCTTGCAGCACTCAGCTCAGAGAATGCTTTAAGAGGGTTTCCATTCTCCACCAGCACCAGGCTGGGTTTTAGCCTCCACCAGCACTCAAAGCTCTCTCTTGGGACCTCACAGCAGAGTTTTAATAAACTGCTGAGTGTCCTTCTCAAGCACAGCCACCCTTTGTACAACAAACCTGTTATCAACTCTCACATCCCACTGAAATGAAAATCTGCCTTTGTGCCTCATCCCTGCTGTCCCACAGGTCACAGGCCCTGAGCCAGCAAGAACCAGCCAATATTCTGCAACCCCAGAATATTAATGTTGGACCATGGATAATTTTATAATTGCTGTCTGCCAAGAGCATTGCAAGGGAAGGCTGCCATCACCAGCCTGAGCCAAGGGAGGGCTTGGGGATAGCTCCAGTGAGGTGTGGTCAGATATGTTCCAGGTGTTTGTAACTGATATAGTTTATTTAATTTTATTTTATCTCCATTAAAGTATGGTCAAACAGGTAAAGATATGTCAGTGCAGTTAGAAGAAGAGAAAAAGGGGGAATCTTTTTATAGCAAAATTTCTCTAGAAGCAAATATCCCACTGAAATATAACAGAGTTTTCTTCTGCCAGTGGGCACAATTCTGGATCATTAAACAGACAGAAATTAAACAGCTCTAGCTAAAATTGAGCTTATTGTCTCTCCCAGCAAACCTTTTCCCTGAAGATTGCAAACACATGAAAATGTGACCAGCAGCCAGGGATCAGAGTGTGTTTGTACAAAAGAGATGAAGATATTCTGCAGCCTTAAATAATTTTACTAAATAGATGAAGATAGAAAATAGAGAGTTAAAACCACTGCGAAGACCCTGACAACATCTTACCTGTTTTACAGGATCATAATGACAGACACAGTCATTAGTTAAATTAGATGGAGGTACCAAGGACATCTCATGCATGATTTTATTGCTTACAACCAAATACAAGTTTAACTGACAACCTGTCACTAAATTAAGCTGATAGATAAAAAAAAAACCAGCATGATGACATAAAAGATTATTGTCTGATAAAGGGGACAGAGGAAAGAAAAACATAAAATAAAAAGAAAACTAGTAAAAGCAAATTAAGCAGGCCAGAGTACAGAAGCAGCCTCATGTCCTAACGCTGCCTTCAGAAATCAAACCAATTTTAGGTTAGGGAAGAGCAATGTGTAACTCCTCCTGTTCTGGATTTGTATCTAAAGCAGCAGACTCTTCTCTGTTTTGGGGGTGGAGCTGGAGCTCCCACCCCAGACCCTTGAGGTGCCAGAGCAGCTCATTGTTCTCTTTCTGCACCCCCTTTTTCCCAGGGACCTCTCTGGGCATGGGACGATGCCACTTCCTCCCAAAATGGCAGAGAGGGACACTAAAGACAAATCCCTCCTTTGATAAATAGTTCAACTGTTACAAAGGGATGATCATATTGAAATACAAGGGAATGGTTTCACCCTTTTCACTACGAGGTTTAGTGGCCTTGGTGGTGCTTGGTCACAGGTTGGACTCAGTCTTGGAGGTCTTTCCCAACCTGAATGGCTCTGGGATTCTCTGGACTCAGAGTGTGTATGTAATTCACACATCCACAGCTTTTGGGAGTACAGTCAACAAATCATCAATCCACACATCCCAAAGTATGTAAAATAAAATAATAAGTTACAAATAATAAAAACTTACATACTGTTTAGCCACTTTGTTTTCAGTAAATTTCTCATACAAAGTTTTTACCTTTGTCTATGAAAAAAAAAAACAGCAAGGGAATTAAGGCTGCTGCAGTGCTGTGACTGCCAGCTCTGTATTACAGCACAGGCTGGGCACATTAGGAAGAGTTTAAAAGCTCTTGCAAAGATCACAGTATTAAGAATATAGTGAGAATGGATTAATTTTGTACTATTTCTATCCTCATTAAACTGCTTTTAATCAGTCACACTTTCTATTTTTTCCATGAACCTGTGCAAGAAAAAGCCATCACGATTCTAATTAGTAATTATTAGTATTGTGTTTTGTAATTCACGTTCCACATTCTCATGGCCAGAATGCCCCAGAGCTCCTGTTCTCCAAGAAATCACAATTAATTTAATCACTCTGGAATTACAGACCACCACTTCAGCCCACTGGCTGAAAAAAACCTCCCTGGGCTTTGAGAGCAGACACTGGATAAGGGATCAGGGGAATCCCAGCAGAGCAGTGTGCTCACAGTGGCTGGGGCAGGAGCTGACATTAGTACCACCAAATGTCCCCTAAGTTTGAGAACCAAATTAAGAAACAAGAAATTTCCTACAAACCCCTCAGAAATGCTCAAAAATTATTCTTCTGCAGTATTGGGATGAATTACTTTAGATATATGCAAGTAT
This sequence comes from Phylloscopus whistleri, assembly GCA_017589585.1. NCBI lineage: Eukaryota > Metazoa > Chordata > Aves > Passeriformes > Phylloscopidae > Phylloscopus > Phylloscopus whistleri. The sequence continues at coordinate 334,251 of JADMLD010001473.1, read as the reverse complement.
ACACCAAATAATTACTTGTTCCAAGCAATAAATGATGGAGAAATAGCAATCAGTTGTTAGAAAAGACCTTCAACCCAGACATGGTGTCCAATTTTCCCTTCAAAGAAAGTCAAGCAAGCAAAGGTGCTGAACTCCTACATAAAATTTAAAAACCAAGCAGCAGGAGTGTGTGTACTGCTATATAATAATTTCATGTTTGCTAAGAAAAATCCTGTATCCTCCTGACAAATTAACTCATTGAAGTGTGGCAAAGGAAGATGATGGCAATTGTGTTTCTCTGGTTTGGTATTGAATTCAGTTCAAGTCTCACTGAGCTCATCTTGGTGATTTTTACTCTTTTCTGACATTCCTGGTGCCCAGAACCTGCCTTTGGAAAAACCAGTCTGGCCCCTGGCAAACCCATGACTGCAGGTATTCAGGGGAGCTCCCCTCGACATCTTGGTGCTGAGTCAATTGATTAAAGCTTCTCGAGATCCAAGCTGCTTTTGCCAGGTGCCTCTGCAGTTTGCAAAGCCTGGGTGTGTCCTGCAGGAGGCTCTGGGGGTACCCAGCAGAGCTGCAGCCCAGAGCTGCCTCTCGGTGCCTCACCTGTGCTCCCAGCACAAAGGTGCCTGATCAGGGCTGCAGTTAATGCACTGCAACACTTCCCTGGTACTGCTGCAGCATCCCTCCCCCAGAGCAGCAGCAGGGATAAATCACAGCTGTGTGTTCTGTGTGAGCAGCACTCGCTGGGCAATCTCAGCTCCTTGTTGTTTCATCGTGGGCACCACGGGTAAATCTGATAAGCACACCATCCCTTATCTGCTTACAGCCCATGATGTAGCTCTGCACAATAAAGCTCTGCCTCGTGGCAGCTTCGGTGTAACACACAGCTCAGGCAGGTGGTCTGTCCTAGCTGGAGTTTCTGTCCTGCCTGAATGTCAGGATTTCAGCCATTTGCCCAGGATTTCCCAGTGAATAATCACTCTTCAGCAAAGTCCCAGTGGCATGTCCAGAATGCACTAGGTTATGCAGGAGGTGTAGCCCCAAAATCTGTCAGTGCTGTGGATTTGCTGGTAATCCCAGGCAGCAGAGTGGGAGGCTCCCCAGTGCCTGGTGAGCCCTGTGGCAGCTGCATTTCAGTGCAGGTGGCGTGTCCTGCCCTGTGACAGCTGCCACAGCTGCCACCTCACCCACAGCCCCACAGCGACAGCAGATAAAAGGGGTGCTGAAGAGAATGCCTGTACTTAGCAGTGTGTGGAGACACTGGGAATTCTGCTTCTCCAGGAAGCCCCCAGTGCTTCAGTCCTTTCATGGGAAGAACACTTTTTAATAATCCATATCTGGTTAGTTAATGCCGCTCTGCCATCAGATCAGTTTAGCTTCCAAAAAAAAGAGAAGCAGGAAAGTGACTGAAAGAAAATAAAACATAAATCCTTTATGTTGCCAAACTATCAAGAGATGTCAGATTTATTTATTTCAAAGACACTAAGAATAATGAGGTACACTGTAAAATTCTCTGGCTATTTCTATAGGGAGAGTTTTAATTTTGTGTTAAAACAAATGAATTTCAGGCTATTTTAAAGGGCCTGGAGTGACAGGACAAGGGGGAAATGGTTCAAACTGCCAGAGGGCAGGGCTGGATGGGATACTGGGCAGGAATTGTTCCCCAGTAGGGTGGGCAGGCCCTGGCACAGGGTGCCCAGAGCAGCTGTGGCTGCCCCTGGATCCCTGGCAGTGCCCAAGGCCAGGTTGGCCACTGGGGCTTGGAGCAGCCTGGGACAGTGGGAGGTGTCCCTGCCAAGGCAGGGGGGGCACTGGGTGGGCTTAGAAGTCCCTTCCAATCAAAGAATCTTCTCAGAGCCACCAAAGGAGGTCCTGGTTGATAGTAATTAGGGACAGACCAATGACACAGATGGAGCAACTGCTGTGGATTCACAGGAAAATGTCAGGATTTTAAAAACCCCACCTCTGCAGTAAGAACCCCATGTGTGTTTGCAGGTCTGCTCCTGGCCTGTCATTAGGAATTTCTCCAACACAAATGCAAAGACACAATGCAGGAAAGGCCAGTTCATATCCAGGGTTACTTGATTTCTCTTGCTGTACTGCAATATAGTTGAAAGCATTTAAGAACATCAGAAAATAAAATAGAAAATCTTATCCACTGGACAGTGAGCACCTACGTTCAGCAGCTTTAGCACCACTCAGCCTTAACTGAAAAGTGATTAAGTTCTTGTTGCCATCATAAACTCAGTCTTACAGCTTTAAATAAAACGTTTGACTCCAGTAGCCTCTTAATGAAACCAGTGATTTCCTACAGAATGGAGCCATAAATGTGACAACTTTCTCTGCATTTTGAAAGATTATTGAAATAAAGCAGAAAAAAATAGGGTTTGGGGATATGCAATAAGACACTGCTAAATAGAGAGGTTAAGTTTGCACAGAATACAGTGCTCCTTCCTCAGAAACACTTCAACTTAAGGACTGGAACTCCATGCAGTGTGCTAGTAAATAGCCTGATGAAGAGGTTTAAACAGCCAGATACTTCTCTAAATATTTTAAAGAAAACTTCCAAACATTTAACTCATTATTCATATTAAAAGGAAAACCACAGAGAATTATAGCAATTAATTTTTGAGGCCTCAGCCTGCCTTTCTGCTTCACATAGGAAGCAATCATTTCATCTGAAATTGTGAAAAATGGCAATTTCACATAAATATTAACTTATGGTACAGATATATGCTACTACATCTCACTATATGCACTCAGTGAGTTGATGGATTTGGGTGAATTTGTCATTAATGTTACTGACAACTAAAGTCACCCTGGTTTTAGGGACTGAAACCAGAGTTTTAAAGAAATGCCACCATACCATGTAAGAGTCAGCTGTTTTGTGAGGCTCAGTGCTCAGTGATTTATCATACTGCAAGAGGCACATCTCCATAAAAACAAAACCTCTTAGAACTGTTTGATTCAAGCCACCTATACAAATAAGTGTATCTTTAAAAAATCTTTATAAAGATTTTTAAATGTCTCCCATTTAAAAATGGGGATGTCTAATTTCAGACAAGATAAGTGACAGCACCAGGCACTAACAGAAACTGTTAAAAGCCATTAAAAATCACACACTTTTCATCTCAGGTTGGCACCTGCACAGGTCTGTGATCTCACTGATCCCTACTGCATTCATCACCTGGGTCACTGTAAGGCCTCAAAATCTTTCCAATGTTTGCATTGTTCCAGTACCAAACCATGCCCTGCTGTGACGTTGCTCCTCACTCCACATAAATCCAGCAGAGGCTTTGCCTGACAGAGCTCAGATGCTCTTCTCTTGTGCAATCCCTTTTATCAGCACTGCCTGTTCCTGTGGGCAGGGGAATGAGCCTGCCTGCACTCGTGTGCCCCAGTTATTGCTTCTTGTGCTCTGCCTGCTGCACTTCTCCTTCCCTTGTCCTCCGTGGATAAAAGAATGAACTTTCTATATCTGACACACACATGCTCTCCCAAAATAAAAGATCTGCAGTGGCAGGCCAAGTACCCTTGCCAAGGATAAATAAAGGAGCTGGTTATGCTCCTGCCACATCACAGAGCTGCTGGGAAAGACATCACTGCTCCCCTTTTCACGCCCTCAGTTAAATCTCTGCAGCCTCCCTACCACAGCAAGCTCAGGAGTCATCCTGTGAGTTTTGCTGGATGCTTTTGACAGCTCTGGCACAGCACAGTCAGCAGAGCAGCTCTCTGGAAAGCTGCAGCGCTGCCTCACAAGCAACAAAGGTGGACATTCATCTTGGCTCCAATTTGCTTTGGTGCACAGGTTACATTTCTGCTTTAAAGCTATAGAAATGTGAAGGGAAAAAAATAAATGCAAGACTTTGATCATATTTAAAGCTGGCAGCATTTGCTGTGAGAGCTGAGTTCACTCTTAGGGAAATGGCTGCAGTTACTTGGAGCCAAAATCTGTTTATCACTGCTCTGCTGTGGGCACTGCTCCTCAGGCAGAGCAGCTCTGTCCACACTCATTTGAGCAAGGCTTTCCCTGTGTTTGAAACATTGCACTTGTATTTCATGAACCATTTTTAGCAGTTATGGAAGCATCTTGGGACTCCCAGACACTTTACAGCCCCATTACAGTTCATATCCAACAGCTGCATAGGCAAAAGTAGCTCCTGATTTAAAGGGCTTGAGCATTTTCCTCAGCCAAATAGGGATCAACAAGTTGGATGGGGCTTCACTAAAAATACTTGTCCGGCTATAGAGCAGATACAAACATATGTTGTTTGTCTGCAGCTAATTTATCCTCTCACTTCCCTAATGTTCCGAGCTCCCACCGGGGGAGCAACAGCCAGGGAGAAGTTAAATCATAATCACATGAGTAAATTATCAGTGACACCTCAAAGCACTTGCAAACTGCCCTATCATTTCAATGAACTGGAGCCCTCAGCTGCCTCGTGTCTGCATTAGTCAGGCAGCACCAATCAGGAAATTATTGCTGAGGCAAACACCATAAATCTTCATTGACCAACAGTGATGGGGAATTTCCTGTGACCTCCCCTCGTGGATCCTTACCCTGGAATTTTACACCCTCTGCAGGGGAAGCACAGCATTGGAGCCACCCTCTGTCCCCATTTCCTGCTCCTGGAGATCAATCACCCCCTTGGTGTCTCTGTTGGTGTTTACAGACAGAGCCCAGCTTAGGCACAAAAGATTAATAGGAGCTCTTTCCAAGAAATGCCAGCCCAGTGCTGATGAACACAGAGGTTTACAAAGCTCCCACTCAGAGCCCTGGCCCAGCAGTAAAACACTGCAAATCCAGGCTTGGCCCCCTGCCATCTGACAATTCCATGGGACATGAGGAGCAAGTCACCACACTTAGCACAGATTAACACTTGTTCTTACCACATCTCTGGCACCAGTCGGTGGCACAGCCTCTGCTGGGAGTTTCTGACTTCTCAGAATAATTTTGGGGAGGGTGAAAGTATAGCTCATGGTAGGAGATCCAAAGGACCTGAAGATTTATCAGAAGATAAAGTGCTGAAGTGTGTGTCTGCCCTTACTCACAGATAATACAAAATGTATAAAAAAAAAAGTACCTACGACCCTAGGGCTTGGGTTATTTACCATCTGAGCACTTTCAAAGGCCCTTACAAGGGACAATTAATTCCCAGCCCTCCCACTATGGCCTGATACATAATGTATAAGGTTATAGGAAATGTGTATTCATGAGACTTGTTTGGCTTTTGTCAAAAAGAACTGTGAAAAATTATGATGGAACAATTTTCATTTCTGACACATTGTTTTTGTAGCTCGTTCATGCCTGGGAATTGAGGGCTTCGAATTTTGTCTGCTGCAGATGTCGCAGAGAGGAGAGGAGCTGCAGAGCTCCTTCCTTGCTGCTTTGTTGCTGCCAGTGACAGGAGACCTAAAGGAAATGCTTCTCCTGCCATTAAACATGATGAGCAAATCCCCAGGCTGCTCTCCCAGTGTGCTGCATTAGGACATCCATGGCATGAGGCTTTGGGGAGCACATGAGAGAAGTGTGTTTTATCACCAGAACTGGCAGGAAAATTTAACTTTCAATAGAGGACCCTGGAATTGTTTACAACAATAATGGTAACAATGACAGCAATACTTATAATGATTTTAAAATCTAGGTAAAAGCTCATAGAGCTTAGTAAGCCTGGCAAACAAAGGGAATATTTTCTTTTTAGACAGAACTTTTGTTTAACTGTCTTCAAAATGCACGCTTACCCTTTTCCCTGTATTTCCTGCATCCAGACATTTTTGTCTCAGGTTGCAACTGGCAGTGTGACAAATTCAGTGGCAATTAAGGAACACAAAAATCTTTAAAAAATACCAACTCCTCCCGCAGAAGAAAAGAAAAATAACAAGACAACAAAAAGCAGCGAAGTAATTTAAATTCAGATAGCTCAGATAGCTTTGATCCTTTTGTGGGGGTAGAAGTTCTGGAGAAAGGAACAGCACTGGAAACCTTTCAGCTTTGGTCCCTGCCTGAGCCAGACACAACCACAGTGGAATTTGTGAACTTCCCTACCCATGAGTTTTGCCAAGATTGCTGTAACCAGACACAATGTATTTGCCTGGAAAATGGAAATATCCCTCCTTTCCCTCCAGTGCACGGTGTAACTATAACATTAAATATTGTTTTATTTGCTCCCCCTTTTTATTTTGATTTCAGCAGGTGTAAAGCATCCACCCCAGGCTCTGGTGTCACAGGCCAGCTCACCTGGGGCGCCCCCAGCTCCAGCAGCCTGTCCTGCAGGGCTCCAGCAGGAATCCAGCCCCACCCAGAACCTCCCAGGCTAACTTCCCCTCTGAGCCCTGTTCCCTGCAGTCACAGCTGGCTCTCATGTGTGCTGCAGAGCCCAAGGAGCAATGTTTGTCTGAGCTAAAGGATTGCTTGGGGCACGTTTCCTCTCTGCAACAGGCACTGCTTTCCCTGGATCAATGCACTTTCTGGATATGAAACAGGATATTTGATGTATCACTCCAAGTGGCGTCTCATCAATGCCTTTTCCAAGAGTACCCATCCTCTCTCCTGGTCACCCCACCCCATCCAAGGCAGGATCTGGCATTCCTCTCTCCCAGCCACAGCCACCTTGTACCCCACAAACACACCCAGCTGCTTCATCTCCTCACTGCCCCAAAGCCTCCCACGCAGAGCAGGAATTCTCCTGTTACACCACAAAGCCCTGCATTTCATATCATTAATGTGATCCCAGCAGTTCTCTTACTCCCCAGACAACTCACTCCTCCTACACAATTCTCCCATTCTCCTCTCTGCTGCTGATTTCAGCTTCAGCATCAGCAAACTTCTCTGTTGTGTTCCCACCTTGGGTTCACACCACTGGGGAAAGGACTTTTGTGATCCCAAGCCCTTTATTTCAAGAACTCCATGTCTGCTCTCATCCAGAGCTCTCTCTGGCTCCCCATCTGTCTGAATTCACCATTCAGATTTGATCAGCTCAAGGAACACTCTCCCCCAGTGCAGCCAAATCAGCTCCTCAGGTATCAGCACACCAGGAGTTCACATCCAGAAAGTTTCTGCCTCACCTAAGAGATCAGATCAATCTGCTCTGAACTGCTTTTCATTGTTTTGTGCATCACTGTCTTCCCCTCCAGTTCCTTCAGGGTTTGTTCTTTAACAACAAACACCTGGCCAGCCAATCCCTCCCTCCTTTTTAATATAAAATATTAATTCTCCACTTTCTGTTTTTGCATCGTATCTAGTGATAGCCATATCTTTATAAACAGTGCTGCCAGCCCCTTCACTCTCCTGTCCAAGTGCTGGATCATGCATTATCCTCCTTCCTCAAACCCTAGGAAAACACTCTGTTTGTTTTCATTTGCCTTTTATTTTTTGTCCTTGTCTCTTGCCAAAGCAAACTCCTGCCCAGTTACAGCCAGGAGAAAATGTATTTCAGGATCCTGTTCCTTGCACTGATAAAAGGATATCTCATGAACATCTGTTCATCATGAACCAAAGGGCTGTAACTCCTCTCCTCTCCTCTCCTCTCCTCTCCTCTCCTCTCCTCTCCTCTCCTCTCCTCTCCTCTCCTCTCCTCTCCTCTCCTCTCCTCTCCTCTCCTCTCCTCTCCTCTCCTCTCCTCTCCTCTCCTCTCCTCTCCTCTCCTCTCCTCTCCTCTCCTCTCCTCTCCTCTCCTCTCCTCTCTCTTTGTTTCCTTGTGTTCCCCAGAATGTTATCTCTCAATTCAAGAGGTTAATAAGGAAGGACAGCTTTTTATTCTCCTGGCTGAGAGGGATCTTTTCATCTCTGAATTTTGAAAATGTGAAAGAGACACAGCAATGAGAGAACTTTGAGGGAGATTACTGTGCCAGCTTTTCCTCATCTGCTGCCTCAGGCACTCAGATGTTTATAAAGAAACAAAAGTAGAAATACTAAGTTTCAAGAGAGCAGTGACAAAGCCTAAGAACTATTTCTGTAACGGGCACGGTTCAGGAGGCACAAAGACATTGAATCTGAGCTAAACAGAAATCTGAGGAATCAAAGACATCTTAATTAAAAGTTCAGTGTAAACACTGCAATTATTAACCTTCCCAAGGAAGGGGCAATAAACAAAGGGAGCTGTTCTGGACCTGCCTGTGCAGGGGGTTCATTCATTGCTCTGCACCCAGCCCAGCTGGGCTGCTCACAGAAAATGACACGAAAGTAGCCTCACTGCAACTTGCTCTAATCTTCTGGGAATTAATTTTTAAGAGAAAATCCATCGAAGTTTTTTAAATCTTTGCTTTGTTAGAGGCAAAAAGCAAAGGCAATCACTAGTCCACTGCCATTTTCCGTGCTTTTAGCTCATATTTTCAGTTTATGGAGATAATTAATACATGAACTTTTAATTCCTTTAAAATTTAATAAAATCGTTCTAAATGAGCCTTACTCAATGACTGTTTCACTTTATAACCTGCCACCACTCTGATTCTCTTGCTATTCTTTTTGTATTCAATAGCTTTTAATTTAACAATCAGGTTTCATCAAACTCAAAAGTGGGGCCTTTTTATTATTATTATTTCTGAGGAATACATTGGCATACACCATTCTCTTAAAGCAATACAAAGCTATAAAGATGTAACATTTGTTGTGGAAATCCAGTCTGGAAATTACTTAAATAAAAAAACCATCTATTTTATCAATTGTTTCAATTTCCAGTTAAAACCCAAGTAGATTTTAGGAGACCTTGCCAAATCACAGCAAAGTGTTTGTGCTGATAATCACGAAGTTCAAAAGCATAAAAGTAAAATTATTGTTTTTCCGTTTGGTGCAAAAAGAATCAACAGCAGGGCAACAATCTGGCCAGTGAGATCTACACTTTGTTTGATTTAAAAAATTAAAAATATATCTGAACTGCTCCTAAAGGCTGATAATAACACATACACAACTCTAGCAATAGATACATTTTTCACACGAAATTCCCACTTGCTGGCCTAAGCTGCAGCATAACTGGAGGGCTGCAGGGATGAGCTCAAAGCGTGGGCCAGTTGTGCTGGGGAAGAGAAAGTGCACGGGGGACCAGGGAGCTCCATAAAAGCAGCATAAAGACATTTCCAGGCTGTGTGTCATCGCTCTCAGCTGTCCCTGCCAGGCTGTGACATCTGCGGTGGAGCCGGGAAAAATCCCCTGTCCCCTCTTAACTGGATGCTCTTTTCAGGGAACATTATTAACCAGGAAAAAAACAACCCAGAAACAAACCTGACACAACATTAATTGAAGCCTAGTGATTTATGTTTGTTTTCTTTTCATCCAGACCAATTCAATACCTTTCTGAATCTTTTATGATGCTTGTTATAGCCTTTACACCTGATTTATTTCCTGTGCTATCCTCTGAATCATCCCAAATGCAGATGTATTTGTTTTTAAAGATTTTGCTGAGACTTGGAAATATTTTTCCCTTTCTGTAAAGGCTCCATAAGCATCCTCTTAAATTACTCTTTGCACAAGCATACAATGACAGCTTCTGCTATTACAGAGTTCAGACAGGTTAATTTTTATCTGCTTCTGTGGTAGTAAAGGGAGAAAGTACAAAACATCATCTCCTCCTTCTCTTCCAAAGGCTGGGAGGACACAGAAGCTGCTTCAGCATTCCCATGGAGCTGGAAAATGATCCCTTGGGAGAGCACCAAGGACAGAGGGGTCTCTGAGGGGATGTGGCATCTTATCCTTCAGCTGAATTGGAAGAAACCTAAATATTTCTGCAAGATCTGTCAGTTCTGTTATTTCCCAATCACCTCTCCTAAAGCTTAGTTCAGTAGGTGTTTATGGATGACTGATTGCTCAGTTCCAGTGGCAGCTCTGAAAGAATTGCAGGTATTTTTCCAGTCAAAAACGGGGGTAAAAAGAACACCAAGCCTAATGTTCCATTAATTTCAAACTTTCACCTTTGATGAAGGTTTTGTTGTATTTCTCTGAGGTTGTTTATGTAAAGAAACTAAGAAAATTTTCCAGTAGATAAAATTAAATAATGGCAAATGTTAAAAATATCCTGTGCCCACACTGTCTCATCAGCTTTAAGATGAGGAAGCACTCTTTGTGTCAGTTTGATGTTTCAGAGGAAAAAGGTTGTCTTCCTGAGAGCTTCTTGCCAAAGAAATAATGCTTTTCAAATTAATTGTGTATATTTCTTGATTTTACAGCAGGAATATCATAAAATGTAGTTAAAGCATAGCTTATTGTAGTTATACTAACTGGAGATGAACATAGAAAATATTCCATTTCTTTTCTGGTGTATCCAACCCCAAAATACTCAAGAAATCCCCCTCAGTGACACAGAGGTGCCACCAATTCAACTTTGTGATGAGACACAACCTTTCCCTGAACACTAAAATGTTCCTCTGGTTCAGAACAAGACTCTCAGAGTGTGGAAATCTCCTCCAGTTTGAGTTTTCATGGAAATGCTGTTCCCTGGTGGGCAAGCAGCCCTAAGGACTGCTGAGAACAAAAACAATTGAGTTTACATTTGCACACCAGGACAGCAGGTGAGGTTCCCTGTGTGGGCAGGCTCACAGAAATACCCTAAAAAAGGGAGAAACAGCCAGGAAAAAAAAGTGTAACACGATTCAGGAGAGGTTCAAAATGCTGTACCTGGCACCAGTTAATGCATAAATAACTGGTGAGGAGCAGCAGTGGAGGTCCAACAGAGGATGCAGAGCCGCTCCCAGGGACAGGTGACAAAGGGTGACACCAAGAGCAGGAGCAGCAATCCCAGAGCTGCCCTTGCCCAGCACTTGCCAGATCTCAGCTGTTTTCCCCCTGAAGGAAAGCCCAGGCCCTGGGATGAGCTCAGGTGGTGCTGGCAATGCCAGGGCTATGGTTTTGGTCCCTGGCTGTGCCATTCACTAGAGCTGGACTCAAGGATCCAACCCAGAATATTGTGTGAACTCCATGAAGATCAGCTGCCCGGGAGGGGATGGAGTCACCATCTCTGGGACTGTGCAGGAGGGGTCTGGCTGTGGCCATGGGGCCGTGGATTTGGGTGACCATGGCCCTGCTGGGCTGATGCTTGGGCTGAGGGATCCTGAAGGTCTCTTCCAGCTTTGGTGACTGTGCTCAGATCTGGGCACCAATAGCCAAACAGAGGGAATGCAGTGAGGCTGACCTAAAGAGATAAATGCACTTCCCACAGTTCTAATCCCAAATTGCCACTAAGGCTGTTTCCCACAGCAGACTGAACTGCTGCTATAAAATGTACGATAGAATGGCCAGTGCTGCTGTGCTCCAGAACACAGCATTTTAATAATGACAGGCTCTGGACAACAGGCTTGGCCTTTCAAACCTTTACCAGAGTGGACAGGCAGAAAAGCCAAAGAGTGTAAGAAAAAGCCCAGCATTTTGCAAAACAGCTGAAAATTTCAGTTATTTAATAAAATGTTGTTTCACAATATGTTCAATGTTTGTGGACACACAGATAGTGCCTCGGGATACAAAGTTTGATTGTAATCCTCTGTTTTACACAAAAACCCCACATTCCCCTTCTCCAAAATAAAAGGGTTATAATCAGAAGGTAATCAGATAATGAAATTATGTCAGTAGGATTTGCAGCTCACAGCTATAATGAGGAAATACAGCTGGAGAGGGAAAAAGGAAGCAGAAATTCAAAAACACCCAGAGCACCTTTTCGTCCTTTTTGCCAACTCTTTGGGTTCTTTCAAACCCTCTACATCTGCACTATTTGAAATACATTAAGTGGATCTACAGGAGTAGTTTGTCTTCCCAAAGGGATGTTTTCAGTACAACATGTTCCACCCTTATGAGTCACCCTGTGCAACCCACAAAGCCCCGTTCTGGTGGTTCAGATGTTGGACATCCCTCTGATTTATCTTTCAAAGAAATGCTTCAAACTATTTAAGGTTTTATGGTTTTGTTTCCAAGCCCACGTTTTGCTCCTGCAATCCCTTCCAGGCAAAAGGAGGAGCACAGGTCACCAGAAAATCCCTGAATTTCCTTGCCCTTGGTGGGAGCTGAGGGGAGCAGAAACCTCCAGGGCTGCCAGGGGTGCAGTTGGGAGGAAGGTTCTGCACTCCCAGCTTGCACATGGGGTGTAAGCCCTTACTCACAGCTGCTCCTGTCTTCACAGAGTAGGAGGGTAGGAGTATAAAGCCTTTCAAATTATTAACATTTCCAAACCCGATATAACTAACAGAAACAGTCTCCCTTTTGTTTTCACCATCAAGATAATGTATTTTCACATTACTCCTCTAGACTACACCCAGTCAGTGTGTAAAATATATTGAATAGAACTATGGAACATGTAGACTGCAATAAAACCCATCTCAGGTATAAATTAACTCAATATTTATCTCATCTAATATGCAAATCAAGACAATGTATTCTCATTAACATTGGCTCCATCCCCTTTAAGCTAAAACTAAATCTCCAGCCAGAGCAGGGAGGAAGAAATGCTCTGTGATTGTGTGTGAAGGTGCTGAGGGGTGCTTAGCCTCCTGTGTGGCTCTGGAGAGGCTCAGGACTGACCCTGGGCACAGCACAGCAGCCAAGGGGCTGGGGCACCCTCAGCGTCACCAAACACCAACCCAGAGGGGCTGAGCTCCAGGTGCCTTCTGAAAATCAAATGGAAAAGCATTTTCTGCAAGCACACACTGAACAGAAACAGGTTTGACACAGCCCTTGCTGACAAGCTGGGAAGCAGCAAGAGGGTTTTTCAGGAGACAGGAGACTTTATAAGCTCAGAAACATTTCACTTGCTGCAAATCAGTGCATCTGCTTTGTGGAATAACTTAGTACTAACCTGATTTAAGAGCACACGCTTTTCTGTTCAGATTTATAAGAAAACCCAGCCAAAACAACCCCAAAAATCAACCAACCAACCAAGGCCAAGAAAAGACAGGAATCCCCAGCAGAAGTGCACTTCCAAGGAATGGTGCTGCCCCCCTCCAGGCTCCAAAGATTAATGTGATGACTTGGTTGCTCTGCTAAAGAGGACAACATAATGTTATTTATTAAACCAGTTTTAATCCATCATTGTCCTTAACGATTGCCTTTGATTAGCAATTTGAATTCTCCCACTTGCACACAGCTGGGGCAATGAGCACCGTGGCTCCCAGCAGCCTCAGGGCACTGAAAGGTGGGAAATGCTGCGATTCAGGATTGTTCCTAATTTCCACAGGATTGTTCTTAATTTCCACGTGTTGCTGAGAGCTTCAAGTGCCAGCAGCAGCGAGAGCTGAGAGCTCCTGGCTAAAGCTGTGCAGGGACAGCAGAGGTCATGCTGCAAAACACGAAGGGAAGGGGAACAAAACCCCTGAAGCAGCTTCTGCAGAGAGCTCTGGCTCTGTCAGAGCTGAGAGCAGAGGAGCCCCTCTCCTCCTGAAGGGTTTCATACCCAGGCAAGGGGTGAATAAAGCCCAAGGGGTCCGGCTGGGAGGACAGGGACACCTGCAGGGCTGAGTCTCATCCCCTCTGGGGGAAGCTGCAGGGCTGGCCAGGGAGGGGCAGAGCTCTCCTTGAGAAAAGACACCAATGCAGCTGTTTTAGAAGCCTTCAAACAGCTCTGTGTGCTGCTCCCGGGCTGGGTTAGCCAGGAAACACAGCAGGGCCGAGGGCTGGGCAGGGGCTGTACCACCCAGGGGATGTGGCACACTCAGGGACAGTGCTGCATCTCCCACCCTGCCAGAGAGGCTGGCACACACAGCTGGATGGGTGTCCTTGAAGTTTCAGCCCTAAAACCAGAACCAAACCCACTCAGCCTGTGTTTCAGTGGCAGTGACTGATCTGTCCTGCTCCAAGCCCAGCTTTTGTTTTCTTAGCAATCTCCCACCACCTGCTTTACTACTATTACCACCTCCTCCTCCTCCTATTATTATTACTATTGTTTCTACTATTACTACTGTTATTATTAACAATGACAGATGTTTGCAGCTCAGGTCTTGGGTTTGTTCACCCCTTACGCCCTCCAGACCTGGGAAGCTCACAAAATCTGCCCCCAGGAAATGCATTTATTTGTCCAGAGTTTTCCATACTGTCCATGCAACAGGAGCACCTTCCACATCCCCAGCTGGGGCTGGGCATTGCTGCTGTCTTTTTCAGCCAAGGCAGGCTGAGTTCTTGCACTCCAACCTGTGGGAGTCACTCCCATTTATCCCCCAGGAGCAGCACAGGGGTGTGGGGCACATCACCAGCCCTCCCTGGTTATTGGGACTTTGTCAGGAACACAAAGCCCCAGGACCAAGAAGAACTGAGAAAAATCCACGTACAGCTTTAAACCCAGCAGCATTTTTAAAAACCTGACAGTGCTTTTATGGTTTATAAATCCATTTTGTTTTATTTTCCTTCGTCCTATTTGTGGCAGACTCATGTACTGCTACTAAAAATTCTTTTCAACTCCAATGTTTTCCCTGTGCAGTATAATCTTGAGGAAAAAAAAAAAAATCACTTTTCACATTACTGAAAAGACATCTAGCGTGTTTTATAGTCTCCAGCACCTGGAAAGAAACATAACAATTGAGTGATATGACATTTTTGGGAGAACATGAAGGCAATCTCTAAATGAGATTTGAGCTCTTAGGCAGCTTTAGCACACTCTGATACTAATCTGGATCAGATCTTACTTCCAGGAGTGATGTGAATTCAAACCTAGGGCCAGTTTCCAATTAAAACAAGTAACAGGCTGCTTTTTCCAGGTAACTGGGAGATATGTACAGGTCCTGACCCTCCAACATCAAGCGTTTCCATTAGAAACCTCCATTTAGATCTGTCTTCTAACGTACTCCAAGTTTCAATTTTTCCCCTTGCCCCCTGCAACCCCCAGGCAATGTCAGAACTCCCTGTCCCAGCAGATCCCCCTGCCCTGTCACTGTCACAGAGCTGTGCCTGCTGCACCCTGGGGGCTCTCCTGTAACCTCTGGAGTCCCCACGAGCCCCTGGCCAGGCTCCTGTCTCAGGTTTGGGAGCTCTCTGGTAACTCCTGCAGAATTTCCACCCTTGGACATTGTGAAGGATCCTCACTGTGCCCCTGTCAGGAGGAAATTTCCTCTTTCAGGAGCTCAGTGACCCCACCATTCCCTCCTGGTCACTCCCCCAGTGACCACGGTGGTGTCCATGGCCAGGAGCCAGCCCTGTGCTCCTCACAGCAGAGAACATTCCAATGCCATCTTCATCCTGGAGGAGCAGAGCACTGTCTCCTGTGAAAACCTCCCCTTTTTACACCTGGCTTTTGCCTCTGGAAACTCATCAAATGTTAAAGCCACTGTCTCTGGAGAGGGGGCCTGGTGTTTGTCCAGGGTTTCACTCAACAGCTTTGATCTAAAGGACACAAGACAAGACACCTGAAAAAGCAGAGGAGTTGAATAGAAAAAGCAAACCTGGTTTCTCTCCTGGCAGATGAAATCCAGCCACACTTACAGCAGCATATAGAACTGATTTAATGCAGGCAGGCATCTAAAAAATGTGTTACAGCAGTTTGGGAGCAATGCAGAAATACAGGTGTCCTGTGGAATGAAGCCAGAAAGGGGAAAAAAACAACAAAACAACCCATGAGGTTCCTCAGTTCAGAGAAACACTGGATTTCTTGAGGAATCCAAAGCTTTCATTTTGTTGTTTGGTTGGTTTTCTTTTCCTGATGTCCAAGTAAACCCTGGAAATTTGTATTTAACTTCTGATTTTTTCAGGTTTTCAAAGTGTGTACTTTCTTTGGAGGTGAGTTTTTTAAAAATATACTAAAATCAACACTACTGAGCAGCAAGAGGCAAGTACTGAGCATGACTTTATATAAACCCAGATTTATTTGTGACAGACATGACAGAAATTAGCAATTAATTCAATTGTGTATTTTGGCATTAAGGAAGCTCAAATCAACGTGCAAATGGGGAATATTTGTATACAAACAATCACACTAGTTGGCTTAGGAAAAATACAGGCAAATAACTGAGAGATCCATTTTCCTGACCTTATAAAAATCAGAGATTTCAGAA
Source organism: Phylloscopus whistleri (assembly GCA_017589585.1). NCBI lineage: Eukaryota > Metazoa > Chordata > Aves > Passeriformes > Phylloscopidae > Phylloscopus > Phylloscopus whistleri. The sequence continues at coordinate 318,315 of JADMLD010001473.1, read as the reverse complement.
GACAATTTCTCTCCTGGATTCTTTTTGTTTAATGTATGTCTAGAATAATAGCTTACAAGAAATGAACTGCTCAAGCTACTTGCCTTTAAAGAAGATTTCCTGTGTAATTAAGGGAAGTCTCCTATGCTCAGACATTACCCTATTAAATGTGACATGAAATGTAACCAATAAATAATTAAGTTTCTGATTAGTTATAAATAAAAGATCAACAATATAATATTTTAAGAGCCACACTCAATCAATTATCAGTATTAGCTAGTAATTACTTAGAGATTAACACACTTAAAAATTAAACTAAAAGTTCAAACAGAAAAAAAATCTATTTGGAAAGGGTATGATGAAGGGATTTCTCCCATCTTGTGCAATCTGTGACATATCCCATATATTTCATTCCTAGCTGAGCATTTGTTGGCTTGGCTGAAATGATGACACTGTGCCTGTCAGGAATGACACGATGGAAGTGTCGAGTTTTCTACATCCCTGAACCCTGGCACTTTACAGGAGGCAACGTTTCAGTGCTTGCAAATATTTTTCAATAATGCAAATGGCTCGTTTCTCATTAATTGGTGCTGTCACAACACCACCAACAGCATTGAGGTGTCTTCAGGAGCAAACTCTGCGTGGGACAGAGATGTTTCAAACACCCCCTCACTCCTGGGCACAAAGGCACAAAGAGCTGGAAGTCACTGCTGACTTTGTGTTCCTGGGGATCCACACCAGCAAGGTCCAGGTCTAGTGTTTATTTCAACGAGGGGGAGCACATGGAGAAATCTCCACTGCTGGAGATGAGTTAATTGCTGTATTCCACAGGAAATTTGTGTCTGGTTGCTCTGGAAAACCTACTTCCAGCATCCATCAACTCCTCCATCTTCAAGTATTGGGTGAAATATCCAACAAACCACAATACGCATTTTAGTTTGCAAGAAAACAAATGAAATTATTAATTAAATACTTTCATAATGTATTTGTTCAATCTACTCATGACATGAAACAAAACCTTAACTTCTATTATTATCCCATATTAACAAACCTAAACAAGGCTGTTTGGATCTATCTGCTTGTGTTACATGAATTAACACAAAATTACACACACACATAATTATCACTCTCTATCCTTCATAGTTGTGCAATGAAAGGAAAAAAATCCCAAAAGAGATGCAAAAAACCCAGAATACGTTGTCAGGCATGCTGATAATTCAGCAGTTGGCCTCCCATGCTCCACATCTAAATTGCACAGCACCAGGAAAAGGCAGCAGCAGCAGCCACAGAACAGGAGAGTTTCAAGTTAGATGGTCTGTGGGCTGGAGTTATATTTAAATTATTTTTATAAACAAACATAGCTCTTTTTGGGAAGAAAGATTCTTTTCTCTCAGTAGCTAAAATAAATTCAGACATCAACATCTGCAATTATAGATGCAGACAAATGAACACTCTGTACTAACAGCCTCCAAGAGAACTGATCTCAGCTGAACCTAATGCACAGTAATTCACCACGCAATTACCTAAATCACAGGATTAAAACCCAGGGAGAAGAAATAGGAACTTTTAAGCAAAATAAATACACACACACAACAACATGCACAAAGTGGGGCGTAGCATTCTCCATCTGAGGACATGACCTAATGAATTCCATCCTAATGATAGGCAGTATTTCCTCCAAGAAGAAACTTCCTTGCATAATGAGATGTTGGAATTTGTGTTCCTTTTAGCTGAGACAAAAATGTCCCATGCAGGCAGCTGGAGTTTCAGCACTGCCATGAGCTGTCAGCATCCACACTGTTGCCTTTAAATTTGCTCAACTCTTTTGACTGAATTTTCTTTATTGATCCTGGTGCTCAGAGGTTGTGATGCTATGTATAGCACACGTGGAATGTGGTCTTCCTCAGTGCTATTTCTGCACACAGCTGTGGAGCAGAACTAATACATTTAACTGATAAATACATCAAAGAGGGCATGTCTAAGGCAATAAACATCTCCTGTGGTGGGGCTGTTTATGCACTGCAGGAGGTGTTTTGCTGAGCACTGTGGCCCTTTGATGCAGTTATCATTATTCTAATGAAAGCATTAGTTGATCTGATTGCTTTTTAAACACCACTGCTGTCCACCCGGGCTCCATTAGACGTAGCTGTGTTCATTAACAGGGAATGAAAGCCTGGGTGGGCTTGTTGGAAGCGTGGCTGTCACACCATAAATCCAGCTCCTTCTGTTCCCCTGAACTCCGTAAGCTAAGGATATTACTGGGGATCAACAAATTTGTGTTTCCACACCTTACACCAGAGCAGGCTGACCTTGAGCATTCCTGTCATTACAAAAGATTAATCAGTGCACAGAAAGAAACTCATTTGGGTTCACATTTTTTTATCTGTCCGTCCCCCTGAAAGAATTCCCATAAAGTTTCCATTAATTTCTGTTTATTAAAGTTCAATATAAATACAAGGCTGGTAATATGTTTCTGACTAAACCCTAATGTTACAAACCAGCCTCAGAACACCAATATGTGCAGTGAGTGTGTGTTCCCATAAACATGCTCACACATAACATTTAGTGATCAAATATTCATGCTCAGGCTTCTAAAATCCCAGTGCTTTGCTCATAGTCAGGACTTCAGGAATGATGTCTTCAGCTTCTAAGGAAAGAAATCTAGACATACCAGCATACTTTTCTGATGCTGTTGTTACAGACACAACGACACAGACTCCGACTTCAGAAGGCTGAAAATGATCTTTTTTATTTCTGGGGATGTCTCCCTTTTATCCTGTTCTACACAGAGCAATTCCATTGGTGAAACAAAGAAAAACCTCTTCAATCACATTGGTCAGAGCAGAGGGACAGCAAGGAGAAGTCCCTCCTAGGGAAAGGAATGTAAACAAAGTTACAGTCACAAAAACGTGTCTCTTGCTTACAGAAAATTCCCTGGGAAAAGAAATTCAGAAAACCAAAACATCTCAGGCACAAACCAGGGCTACACTTTTCTTTCTGGAATTCTGAAATTCTGAAATTCCCTAGGTTTTTCTTAGAAGTTCTGAGTGTTGGTGTGAGCAAGCATCTCGTTCTGGAAGTGAGTTGTGTGATGAACACCAGACTGTCTCTCCTGAAGGATGTGGATGAATGGCACTGGAACAGGTTGTTCGGGGGCTGAATATTGATGGTGGCTGTTTGAGAGCTGCAGGCTGAATGAAGCTGTGCTTGACCTCGTGGAGTGGCTATGACAGGCCCCTGCAAGCAGGGGGCTGGACCAGAGCCCTCCAGAGGTCCCTGCTGTGACCATGCTGAAGTCAAAGCAGCCATCCAGTGCCACTTCAACTAAAACCAGATTTTCACACATGCAGTAATGCAAAACAGCTTCAGAGGATGCTCCAGGAATATCCTGATTCTTTTATTGTTTTCCAACAGGCACAAGTGAGACCGTGCAGAAAGGCAAACAGCAGAGACCCAGCAGAGCTCAGTGCAGGAAGAGACAAAAGCACAGAATTAAGAAAATCCACCTGAGTCAATGCCTTGAGTGTGTTCCAAAGAAAATCTTGTAAAAGCATTTCTTGGGGCGGTCAGCCTTGCAGGGATGACTGTGATTTCAATGCATGTCTACGGGCAAAAATACACCAGAGACAGCAAAGACATTCTTGGCAGAAGCAACGCCCTCCCTCACTGAAATTTGGAAATGACCTTCACTAGGTTAGAAACAAGCTGAGTTCAAATTATTTCTTAGTGCTAGAGATTAGCAATTGACAGCAGCATGGTGGAATTTATTGCTGCAGATTTCTAAATACTTAGAATGACGATATTTAAAACTTTTTTTAAGGGAAATTAAAACACTCAAAAGACAACATAATTAAACATCCTGATGTCCAGATCAATGTGAACTTAAAAGCATGTTTTGCAAAATAAATTAATTGCTTAGGAGAGCAACACAAATAACTTTATATTTACAATCAGTGATTTAGAAGAGGTACAAAGAATTCTAAATGTTTCTTGATTAGACAGTAAATTTTAAAAAATTCTGAGGAAGGGTTAATGCACACCAGGCAAAATCCTGCCAGTCTGGTTGCAAAATACTCTGGAATTCCTCCTTATGTGTATCCCTGAGAAGTTAATCGGGGGGGTTATTATAGCCAATTAGGAAAGTGCTGCTCCACATGGGTAGTTTTCAAGGAAAGTTTGCCAGAAATTCTCCAGACAGCTTCTAACTGCTCTGGAAATGTGAAGAGTGTTAAAAATGTACCCAGTGCCAATATCACATCTTCCCTGCTGCGTGCTTGGAACAAATGTCACCACCTGATATTTGCCAGGAAGCCTTAGGTCAGTGGTTGTAGCAATCCCAGTGCCCAAAACTCCCTCTTTTCTCCATTAAGCTATTTCTTGGTGAGCATGGAAAATGTCCCATGAAGCATATGGGAATTTCAGAAGTCAGTTTTATTTAGAAAACTAGATAGATAAGAACTCAGTTAACTGAGTTTTCCTTAAAAGAGGATCCAACTCTTTGCAATTGCCTGTGATTAGTGTCCTGCAAATGATGAAACAGAGGAAACAGCACTAATTCATGGATCCAACAGAACACTGCCAGGAGGTAGTGGCTATTCATGAACAAAAATGTGCTGCTGGAAAAGGAAGGTGTCAAAGGCAAATTAAACTGTAAATCAGAGCAAAAACAAGGCAAAGTCAGCCATGGTGAAAGAAGCTGTTGTTTAGCCTGTGTTGATATATCACTTACAGAAGTCAAAGTTTGCATTGCTTTGGTTGGCTCCAGGCTTGCCCAGGTGTACAAGGGGCTCCCAGCCTGCCCTCAGGGCTCCTGAAGCAGGAGCTGGATGAGGAGGAGGAAGGGGAGCACAGGGTCCCAATGCTCCTTGTGAGGAAACATCACAAGGCCATCCTTCCCTCCATCCATCCATCCATCCATCCATCCATCCATCCATCCATCCATCCATCAATCCATCCATCCATCCCATCTATCCCATACATCCAAACATCCACCCCTCCATTCCATCCCATCCATATATCAGTCCCTCCATTCCATTCCATCCCATCCATACATCCATACATCCATCCCTCCACCCCTCCATCCATCTCTCCAAGCATCCATCCCTCTTCCATCCGTCCCTCCATCCATCCCATCCCATCCTTCCATCTATCCATTGATCGATCCATCCATTCATCTATCCATTCCTAATCCAACAATCCATCCATCCATCCATCCGTCCATCCATCCATCCATCCGTCCGTCCGTCCATCCATCCATCCATCCATCCATCCGTCCATCCATCCATCCATCCATCCATCCATCCATCCATCCATCCATCCATCCATCCAGCCCCTCAGATGGGGATGATGGGATGCTGAACCCACCCCAGGAATCCTCCTCCTGGGGCAGCACCTTGGCTGTGGCCCAGGAAGAGCCCCTGGCAGCAGGGAGGGAGCAGCCCTGGGGACCCCAGGGGGACAGAACCTGGGGGTGCCCAAGCCATGATCACGTCGCTCGTGTTCCCAGCTGGAGCCCATCCAAGTCATTGCACAGCACAGCAGGATGGCAGGACAGCAGCCTGTGTGGGAGGTGATGTGATGTGCCATAGGTCTCCCTGCATTGCTCAGCACCAGGAAGGAAAAAAACCCTCTAAAACAACCCATAAAGGTTCTATTTGAGGAGGAATGTGGGTTTTCTTCTTTAATATTGCAGCTGCTGGGTGGGGATTACACATGACCCAAAGCAGCATGTCCAGGGTAAAGCTAGTTGAGCATTCCCCAGAGAAGGAATTCTCTTGGGTTGCTCCAGTCAGAATGTTTCAGAAGAACATAATGGTTTGGGTTCCTTTTCTATCAGAAGTGCTTTCCTGCTGCATACTGGATTTCCCAGAGAAGACACATCCCAGACACACAGCTCCATCCCAGGAGCATGACAAGCCTCACTGTCCCCCCAGCCAGGCCAGCTCCAGGCATGTCCCCGTGCCCACATCCCAATTCCTGCTGGGACTGAGGGCTCGGGTGATGCTGTGTGTAACCCTTGGCAGGATGTGCCTGCACCATCCCTTGCTGGGCCCTTTGTTGCAGTGGCTGCTTCAATGCATTAATCTTCTCCAGCCAACTGTGTCCTGCATTATCAATCTCTCATTAACATGTCCCCTTTTTCCTGAATGTTGGGGTTGTTTTTTTAATACAAGGATTAGTGCAGCTGTGTCTCATCAGACCTCTTCTGTCTTTTTCTGGGACTTTGTAAGGGACCCTGATTAAAGACTCTCTCAGCTGTTGTTCTCTTCTGCATTTTCCCTTCTGTGTTGCCACTGAATATTAAGAATCTCATTGTTTCCTTTTATAATTGTGTTAGTGCCTGGGCGCTTTAAAGGAAAAGAAAGTATTTTTTACTGAATCCTTCCTTCCCTCTCACCAACCCCCTTCACATTTTGGAAATGCACAGCATGGTTTTAGAAGCCTCAGCAGACAAAGTGATTCTGGGTTCTCCTCCACAAACATCTGCTGATCTCGTTGTTTTCACAGATTAATCCTCCCTAATTGAGCTGTAACTTTGAACAGAGCCTCCATTCACAAAGAGTGAGCTGCCCACCTCTTGCTGTGGTGCCTTTTCTATCTGTAGGTAGAAAGGCAAGACAAGGCTGCAAAAAGATCATAAGATTAAAGCCATTAGAGTGTCCACTGCTGAATAAACCCACAGGCCAGATAGATGAAATACAACCTGAAGAAAAGCCATCTAAAAAGGTCTGAAAATTCTCCTATTCTTAGCACAAACTATCTTTGGTTTTATTTTTAACTGACTTGTTGACTTACAGCCTTCACCTGCTGAATACAGTTATCTAATGAGCAGAAGGTAGTGGCCATAAAACAGACTTTTAGAGCTATACATTTATTGATATGTACATTTTCCTTAAATGGTATTTTCATATTGGAGCACCCTTCCAAATTCAGGAATTTTGTGCAGTCCTGTTTTTAAAACCTCAGAAGCAGTTTAGGGATCTTTGTCCTTTATATCCACAGACTATCTGGATTGCTCCTGAGAACCACGTAACAAAACTTGCCTTTTTTTTGTAAGTGACTGCTCATAGAATGCAGATATTTTAATTCAATGTCATCACAGAATGCTTTATAACTATAGGAAAGAAAATTAGGAGATATATTTGTAATACAAACTGCTAACTACTTTCAGCTGGCAACACTATGTCCTTGCATGAAAATCATCCTATTACATTTCATGACTGTGCATGAAATGTAAAGCTCATGGCTCCTATAAGAGACAAAAGGTGGGAAAAAAATAAATACCAAAATGATTTGTGTTGCCACAAGAAATAAGGCTAACATTTGCTTTCCTTGATCCTTCTGCTCCCCTCTCTACAACAAGGTAGAATGCAAAATTTTATTTAGTCTTTGCAGATATTTCTATTTGCCCAGCACCTCAGAAATACCAGATGATTCCTAGAAAAGCATTTTAATTTGATAAACCAAAGAACAGGAGATTGAAAGAGCTCATGTGAAGAGGACTAAAAACAGGGTTCATTTTTATTTCAGGGATGAGAACGTGTTAATGTCAATGAGCAGTTAGCAGTGCATCTGGCCCTATACAGAAATAACAGTTCCACAGAACTCTAGCCAGGAATTTTATCAATTATGTAGGATCTGAACGTGAATGGAAGGCAAGGAACAGATTTTCAGTGCTCTGATGTGCTCACAGTGTAACATCTCACTTGCTACTTTCTTCCACCCTTGTGGCAAAATTTCATCCTCATGGCTGTGAGAAATATCTGAACTTGGGCACCACCTGAAGAGTTCAGCTTCTCCCCACTGACACTATCTGCTCTTTTGGGGACTTTACCAAAAATGTCCCCAGAAGAATTTCAGCTGTTTTGAGCAAGATAACGACTTAGGTACTTAACAGGTTAAAAAATCCCTTTAACACACAAAGTTTTCTTTGGAAATTTCTTCTTTGCATGTGCCAAACAAGAAATTCTCCTTGAAAATGGACTGTGATGCACCAGTGTTCTGAAACATGTAAAAGAAGCTGCCACCAAAACAAGAAATGGTTTATCTGGGAGAGAAGATGGGAGCTGTGATTTGCTGTGTTCCTGGAAACAGTGAGCCAAGAACAAAATGATGCTGGAAAATAATTTTATTCATGGCCATTCCAACATTCAGCTTCTCTTAGTAACCTGGGTTCATATTTTCCTTCATTTTGCACTAAATAATTACCCCATGGGCCACCTGTTGCCCTTGATGTTAGAGGGAATGGTGTGCCCAAACTGAGGACAATCTATTGTTCCTCAGATCTACAGCTGGGTTTTTTCCAGCTATTTTTGAGGCCTGGCCATAAATTCATGGAAAAAACCCTTGAAATTTACTATCTTGTCCTGATATACCTGTGAAATGTATGATAGTTTTTACAATTCATAAAGTAAAATCAGGATGATTTACAGTGTTCTGCAATGGCTGGTGACAGCCAAGGACACCCGCGGCACGCTGCTCCTGTACCACAGCCCATAAAAAATGCTGCAGGTCCTCGCAGAAAGGGAATCCAGCCCTTTCAGAAAGGGAATGCAGCCCTCCCAACACCCCTGTGGCTGTGGGAGCCATCCCTGGGAGGCAGGAATGGGGTTTAATATCCGTGGTTGTTCCTTTCCCTGCTCCTCACAGCACCGGGGAGCTGGCAGGCTTTGCGCAAGTCAGGAATTTACCTCCTGTTCCCCCTGTCCTCCTGAGGACCAACACAGGGACTCACACAACTGGGCTGGAGCTGCAGTGTCAGACTTTTCCTGAGATTCCCCTCATGCTGTTCCTGGTAAATCCCAATTCACTGCTTGGTCCAGGAAAAGGGCCCCTGTTAGGAGCAGGAACAATCCCATATTTTCCCATCAATGTCACTGAGGGTTGTAAAATCTCTGCACCTGCTGCCTTCTGCAAGCTGGATTGCTTTCCTGACCTAAGAATTAAGTGTCTGCTCTTTTCCTGCAGAAACAGTTTTTGTGATAGTTTGTTTATTCGATCCAAACTATCACAACCCAGCACCCTCACCTTATTTACATGACCAATAAACCCTCTTTCCATCCTTCCGTGGCGCTGTCTCCAGGGCTGTGCAGACATTAACCACACTTTCCAAGCATTTTTCCCAGCTACCAGGAGCAAGAAAGGCTGATCCAACCAGAGACTGAGTGTGCTCCTCTTTCCATGCAGTGCAGCTGGGAAAGAGGAACAAAGCAGTGCCATTTTTCCAAAGGTTTTGAGAATCTGGCTGCCCATAGTGGCAAAGGAGGGAGCTGCAGGGAGTTCCTCCTGCTTCCTGAGGGATCCCAGGGGGTCAGGGCTGCTTGGCAGGGTCACATCTGGAGGAATGACCACTCCTTCCTTAGGAAAACCATTTTTACCCCCTGTTCACTACACACACCTCCTGCCTGACATATTATATTTATTCTATTCTATTCTATTCTATTCTATTCTATTCTATTCTATTCTATTCTTTTTTATTTTTATATTTTTATATTTATTATTGGCTGTGCATACCCCAATATCTTCAGGAGCCCACTCTTTCTTCTAAGCAGTGATTTCCAACCTGGTGAAGAAGATGCTACATTTAAATTCCTTAAGGGGAACATTTTAAAAGGATTTAATTTCAGACACATCCCACAAAATCGCTACAAATAACTTAATGTAGCTTATAACGCCAGTGACAAGCCTGTGCTTTGAGAACTGAATTCATCACAGGACCTCAATGAGGTTGAGCTTTCAGCAAACAAATTTGGCAGTGGCAGTCACAGCTGCCCCAGGAGCTACAGGTCACACCCTCAACCTCACCAGGTGAAGGAACAATTATTTCTGTTCACTGCCTTCCTTGGCTCGAGGAGGGCAGGATGAAGGGTTTTGAATGATCATCTAAATTTTATTTTATCCAAGACTATCACAGCAGTACATTACCTCTACATGCAAAAGGAATTTCCAGCCACAAGACCAGAACTGCCACATCTCTGCCTTAGCTTTACTCTAGACAAAGTGAATTACCCAATATTTCCTCTCTGTTTCTCCGTTTGTAAAAAAATAAAATAAAACAGTGAAACAAACAACCCTCACTTAAAGCCCTCACTCAAATTAAGCAATGCAAGGGTTAAACAGATATTTTAGTGAGCTTTGAAAACAATGTCTGACGATCTAATGCTCTCTTTCCTTGACAGATGGCTCAGAAGAAATCTGGGAAGCCTTACCCATGGAAAAAATTACTAGCCTTAAGAACAATTCATATAACATATCTGAACACATGGCTGCCTTTCAACACTTATGCTTAACTGGGAATAGGATACAAAAGCCACCATCCCCGAGGAGCTTTTCTCTTTGCAAAGATCCCATGTTGCAGCTCTCTTCTCCCTCTCCTCAAACGCAGCCTTGCCACGCTGTTTACTGAGCTGAGGGACTGAAATAAAACCAGCATCTCTATTACCTTATCAAATGTTGAAATACTGCTTGGTAATTTTACAGATAAGAACTTACTACTATGAATGAAATAATCTCTAAGTATTATGAGTGTTGGCAGAGTAGATGAAGTTTTTTCAACAAAACCAGCTTGGGGAAAAAAATGGGCATAAGAAAATGTCTCATTTCACTAGTCAGAAAAAAAAAAGTCAAAAGTTTTGCAGCTCCCTGAAATTAATATTTAATCAAAATTAAATTCAGGTATACATGTAAATAAGATTATTTCAATATAAACAGCATAAAAATATTCCATTTAATCTCTTGTTCATTGTTAAATAAAATCCTCTTACAATTTCTCACAGCTCGAAGCACCAATAGGAATGACCATCTGCCCAAGGGTGAAGCATTTGGGTATTTGCAGTAACCCAAGCCTTATCTTTTAACTGCCCTCACCCTAAACTTTTCCAGTTACTGCCCTGTGCAGCCTTTCCCATCCCACCTTGTGTCCCATACCTCTGTTGATCCTTCAATCCCATACAACTATAGAGCAATCCTATTTTCTATTCATGAACTGATTGCTCTGTCCCTAACTGCTGTGCTGATCTTTGATGGCCCTGTAGGTGTGGGGTGACCAGCAAAGCCCCAGCACACGCTGTCCCTGCCTGGAAATCACCCCCAGTGTCCCCACACAAGCCCTGGCTGTGCTGGCACCTGCACCCCTGTGGGGCTGTGCCCCAGGCAGCTGGGGACAGTCTGTGCTAAACACAGCTCCTCCAGCTCCTGATGGGCACCTGTCCTGTGGGGACTGTCCTGTGGGGACACTGTCCTGTGGGCACACTGTCCTGTGGGCACTGTCCTGTGAGTACATTGTACTGAGGGCACATTGTCCTGATAGGCACACTGTCCTGTGGGCACACTGTCCTGTGGGCACTGTCCTGTGGGCACTGTCCTGTGGGGACACTGTCCTGTGGGCACACTGTCCTGTGGGGACATTGTCCTGTGGGCACACTGTCCTGTGGGCACTGTCCTGTGGGGACATTGTCTGTGGGGACACTGTCCTGTGGGCACTGTCCTGTGGGGACACTGTCCTGTGGGCACACTGTCCTGTGGGGACACTGTCCTGTGGGCACTGTCCTGTGGGGACACTGTCCTGTGGGGACACTGTCCTGTGGGCACACTGTCCTGTGGGGACATTGTCTGTGGGGACACTGTCCTGTGGGGACACTGTCCTGTGGGGACACTGTCCTGTGGGCACTGTCCTGTGGGGACATTGTCTGTGGGGACACTGTCCTGTGGGCACACTGTCCTGTGGGCACTGTCCTGTGGGCACTGTCCTGTGGGGACACTGTCCTATGGGGACACTGTCCTGTGGGCACTGTCCTGTGGGCACTGTCCTGTGGGGACACTGTCCTGTGGGCACTGTCCTGTGGGGACACTGTCCTGTGGGGACACTGTCCTGTGGGCACTGTCCTGTGGGCACTGTCCTGTGGGGACACTGTCCTGTGGGGACATTGTCCTGTGGGCACTGTCCTGTGGGGACACTGTCCTGTGGGGACACTGTCCTGTGGGCACTGTCCTGTGGGCACTGTCCTGTGGGGACACTGTCCTGTGGGCACTGTCCTGTGGGGACACTGTCCTTTGGGCACACTGTCCTGTGGGGACACTGTCCTGTGGGCACACTGTCCTGTGGGCACTGTCCTGTGGGGACACTGTCCTTTGGGCACACTGTCCTGTGGGGACACTGTCCTGTGGGCACACTCTCCTGTGGGCACACTGTCCTGTGGGCACTGTCCTGTGGGGACACTGTCCTGTGGGCACTGTCCTGTGGGCACTGTCCTGTGGGGACACTGTCCTGTGGGGACACTGTCCTGTGGGCACTGTCCTGTGGGCACTGTCCTGTGGGCACTGTCCTGTGGGCACACTGTCCTGTGGGCACTGTCCTGTGGGCACACTGTCCTGTGGGGACACTGTCCTGTGGGCACTGTCCTGTGGGCACACTGTCCTGTGGGGACACTGTCCTGTGGGCACTGTCCTGTGGGCACTGTCCTGTGTGAGGGCTCCATGCTGCTGCCAGCCCCGGTGTCCCTGATCCCAGCAGGCTCCCCCCAGGCCGCAGGAGCTGCCCCTGGTGTCTGTGCCACCCGCAGCAGCAGGGAGGTGACACCGGGGTGGCCATGCTGAGCCCAGCCCCTCAGGGCCTGCCTGGCACACGGCCCCAGCCCCAAGGCCACCTGTCCCACGGCAGGGTGGCACTGGAACCCCCGGGCCCTGCTGACTGCCCCAGGCCAGGGGTCACCCCAGAGCCCCCTCACTGCCACTGCCACCCCCTGGGGACACCCACGGCCCCAGCACCTGATGCAGCTCAGCTCTGCTCCCAAAATCTTCACCTGCACAGCCCCAAAACATCCCTGTGTGCTGCCAACCACACCTTTCCTCCCTGTGCCCATCACGCACCATCCCTGTCCCCTGTCACACACACCATCACTGACACACACCATGCCTGTGTCACACACACACCATCCCTGTCACACACACCATCCCTGTGTCACACACACCATCCCTGTCCCCTGTGTCACACACACCATCCCTGTGTCACACACACCATCCCTGTCACACACACCATCCCTGTGTCACACACACCATGCCTGTGTCACACACACCATCCCTGTCACACACACACCATCCCTGTGTCACACACACTATCCCTGTCACACACACCATCCCTGTCACACACACCATCTCTGTCACACACACCATCCCTGTGTCACACACACCATCCCTGTGTCACACACACACCATCCCTGTGTCACACACACCATCCGTGTGTCACACACACCATGCCTGTGTCACACACACACCATCCCTGTGTCACACATACCATCCCTGTGTCACACACACCATCCCTGTCACACACACACCATCCCTGTGTCACACACACACCATCCCTGTGTCACACACACCATCCCTGTGTCACACACACCATCCCTGTGTCACACACACACCATCCCTGTGTCACACACACCATCCGTGTGTCACACACACCATGCCTGTGTCACACACACACCATCCCTGTCACACACACCATCCCTGTCACACACACCATCCCTGTGTCACACACACACCATCCCTGTGTCACACACACCATCCCTGTGTCACACACACACCATCCCTGTGTCACACACACCATCCCTGTGTCACACACACACCATCCCTGTGTCACACACACCATCCCTGTGTCACACACACCATCCCTGTGTCACACACACACCATGCCTGTGTCACACACACCATGCCTGTGTCACACACACACCATGCCTGTGTCACACACACACCATCCCTGTATCACACACACCATGCCTGTGTCACACACACACCATGCCTGTGTCACACACACCATCCCTGTGTCACACACACCATGCCTGTGTCACAGAGCTCAGTGCCCCGGGTTTGGTTTCCTTTATTTGCACCCAGAGGAGCTGAGGTCTTTCTGCTCCAGCCTCGGGGTCCTGCTGATTATTCCGGAATGCTGCTGGGGATGGAGATGAGGGAAGCTGGATGGACTCTGGTTTCTCTCTCACTCCCTCACAGTCTCTCGCACTCCCCCACAGCATATGCTTTAGCCAAGGGGGTGCACTGCCACTGGAAAGCACTTTCTGCCAGTCACAAAAAGCCAAGGATGTTTGTAGTCATAGCATAGTCAGTAAAACAGGGAGATCTGGGATCAGGAAACTCACAAGCTGTGCTTTAATAACCCTTCTGTAGACATAACACCATTTTCTGGACCCAAAGTGCATGGGCAGCTGATATAGCAGCAAATGTATCCACTTAATTATTTACTAAAACTGCACTGAATGACATCCATGTCTTCATGGATGAACTTAACGGAGAACTTCCCATTCCTTCCCTCATTCTGGCCCATGCCCCACATTTTCTGCCAGTCATTCCCAGCTGTGGCCTAACAAGGATGAGTCTAGAGTGCTTGATTTATATTTATTTCCCTCTCTTATCTCTTTCATTCATGCTTTTGCCTTTATAAAAGTGTTGATATCATTTGGAGTCTCTCATCAAATCTTGACTTCCTAAAGACCACCTAATGTGTTTTTTTGGCTCTTCTGATCCCAATGACATGAAAGGAAGAGTCGTTTTGGGGGTGATACCATTTTCTCTGTCTACTGTCTTTTCAGCTAAATTCTTACAGGACAGATTAAAATCTTCAGTTTCCTTTAGGAAAAGGGATAGGATATAAGACTTCCTTAATTGCTTATGTGTGTGTCTGTCTGCAGATGAGTGACATAATGACAAAACACCTCCAGCAGCTGCTTTACTCCCCTCCTATAGCCCTTTGTTATCCACCAGAAAAACAGGGGGCTCCATCCCACCTCTTTGTTGATCCCTAGCATGGTTAATAATAATCCTTGTAGCAGGTGATGATTATGACAATGAATGACACGAATGATGGATATAAAATAGAGAGGACCCCTCAGTGCTCCTGCTATTGGGAGCAAAGGTCGTTCCTTCCGTGTCCTAAGCAGAAGCAGTTCCCATTCCCTGGAGTGACAACCATCCTCCAGCATCAGCTTTCCTTTGGCTCTGCACATTCCCTCCTTTCCCTTCCCTTCCTCCCTGATCTCCAGCAGCTCAGCATGCACTGCCACCTCCTTCTTTTCTGTATCCTGACTTCCTAAAAGTTTGGGCTGAGGTAGTTGATTCCAGCTCCCAGGCACTCTGGGCAGCACATAACAAGCCAAGGGAGCTGCTGCTCAGAGGCTGAAGGGCAGAGCAGCCCTCCATCACCTGTGCTCTACACACACAGCTCAATGTCAGCCAAATATGCTTTGGAAATAGATTCTCTCCCTCTTGCTACCCTTGTACAGCGTGAGAAAATTACCAAGAAACCCATTTACCTCAACTTTGGGACATCCCTATCACCAAAACCTCTCCAGGCAACATTTTTCCAGGACAATCAGTAGCACCAACACTGGTCTGGCCACCATACATCCCATTTCTCTTATCCAAGGTCCCCTTTTTCTTCTTTTTAGTCCTTCAGTATTGGACTTGTGGCATTTCTGAGTTACTTGAAGGCACAAAGTCACTTCTCACAGCAATATTGTAATGGCTGTAGGGCTGAACTCTGCTGGCACCTGGTTTGTCAGCTGGTGCCAGGAAAGAGTGACCTGAAAAAACCTCCTCTGCAAACCTCCTACAAGGTCAGGGGGGATGGATAAGTCTCCTTGTTTCACTAATTTTCTAACAAAGATGACCAATGGGAAGCATTTAATGCCACAACTCAACCTGCCACATCATGAGCTGTTTGCTCTTCATTCTTCTGTGGCTATCAGAAAATCATTCATTTTTCTTGTGGCTTTTCCAAGTGAATAAGAACAAACGGATCATCACAAAAGAACAATGACAACACAGAAAGGGGGAGCCAGCATCAAAATTGAATCCCTGGTTTAATTTTGTGAGACTTATCAAAAGGAATCATCTCTTGTTGCCAGTATTGCTGTTTCTTCAGACAGCCATGCACAAAACCAAGGGAAAGGTCTGGTGTGGCAGCCACAGGGCTGAAGAAACAGAAACCAGACTCTGCTGTGGGCACTCCTAACAATAAACACCTAAAAGTAAGGAGAAAAACTAAGGCACATAAATCCAGAGAATAAACAATCTCTGGCTTATTCCTCTAACTCTCCCATATTCAGAAAAATACCTCCACCCTCTCCGTGGGGATTAGATTGGTCGGAATCCCTGGAGTGTAGGACAGGGTATTCTGCACTAATCTCATGGGGATGGACATGCAGCTCACAACACTAATCTGGGGCAAACAAAGCAGCTCTGCATGAACCAGCTGAGGGGTGCAGAGTCGCTGATTTAGCAGACATGGCCTTCTAATAAACACAAAGCCAATCTGTACATAATGAGTTTAGGGTGACCTCTGAAGTAAAAAGTTGGCTCTCAGTGGTCTAGTGCAGATTTCAGTGCAATTAAAAATATGTAAATCACAGGAAACACAGAAAAACACAAATTGCTGTGCACTGTCAAAGAACCAGATCCTCTTGTACTAGAAACCACATTGTGTTTTACATTTATGTGATTTATTTCATTCCTTAGCCATATCATGAGCCTATAAAAACCTTTTCATTAAATTAATGCTCTATGTCTCCTTTACCATGATGTGCCTGATTAAAATGCCACTATATATCCCCCCCCCTCCTTTCTTAAAGGCTTAATCCCATAATACTTTATAAAGATCTTATGTGGAGATTGAGCTCTTTTTTCCCCCAAACCTTTCATCTTATTCAGTTTGATTAGGGTCATAGGGCCAGGCTCATCCCAAGCATAATTCCACTGGAGTCAAAAGAGCCACTCCACTGATCAGAGCAGACCACAGAAGCAAACATTTGGTGCCCTACATTTGGCAACACAAAAGGATAATGTTGTATTTATTCCCTTTTCAGTCTGAACCACACTTTGACAGATCATTTGAGATGTTAATGAGTCAGACAGCCTTTTACAAGACTAAATAATCCGAATATAACACGCTCCTCAAATTATCTCCCTGTTCTTCATCCTTTCTCCAAACCTTCCAGCCACTGCAGGGAACACTTTGGATGTTTGCTGCTTCAGCTCTCAGGATGGAAATTATCTGGTGCAATTTATTGAACCAATCCATCTGAGACTGAGCTGCTGGAATCTCCCTCTCTGGCAGAATTCACCAGTATCATCTTAAAGATCTTTGTCTCCCTACCAACCACCCAACAACTTTACAGTAACTTACAGCTGGTAAAAATTGTCCAGTTCTACATGTACCAACTCTGTTAGCTGTAATTTGAAATAAAGTCGCCTAAGGACAAAAGTCACTGAACTATTAAAGATCAACAATACTTTTTTTTTCCTTTTCTCACCCAAACACATTCCCAGAGTGCTGCAAATTCTGTCTTGTTTAACAAGGAGGCCTTGTATGCAGGGGCTTCACCAAACAATCCACAGCTCTTCCTCATTTGGGGTGAAAATGAAAAAAAATGGAAGCTTAAAGGAAGAAGGGATAAGAAAACTGTGAAAATCCTTGAAACTGCTCTGTGTCTGAACTGCAAATATTTATAATTTTTATGTCATCCTATAAAGCCTGGATGTTGCAATCCATTCTATTTAACATCCTTTTTTAGGAGGTTGATAGCCCCCATTCACTTCACAAACTCCAGGTTTACTGCTTTCCCATTCTGCTAATAATAAAAAGGTGCCATGGATAATTAAAAATAAACTCAGTCCCAGCATTGATTAAAGAAGAAAATATGAACTTCTGAAAAGCTGTCACATACAATAAAGCAATGTTCTCTGCCTAGAATGACAGTGATTTCAAATGGGTAAGTCCAGAGAACAAAATCCACCAAAATGCAGTTAAATTAATTGCTGTTTTACAAGGAGAAGCTTAAAAATGGAGTAATTAATTGACCTACTGCTTGTGACAATTCCGCTGTAGTTAATAATCACTCCTGCAGAAGATGAAAAAACAGCCCTGTTTCATTTGAAAAGAGGTGAATCACATCAGTGCAAACCAACACTGCCAGTGTTCTGTGACAGGGGAGTTGTACAGGAGAAAATAAAGAATGCCCATGAAACAGGATAAATTCCAGACTCACTTTTATCTTCACAACTTCACTGCACCCAACAGCATTATTTCAAATTAGGACTGGCTTCTCCCAGTGCCCTGGCATTGGGAATATTTAGCCCCAGGCTCCCAGTTACCTGGGTGGAGAACAGTATAATTTGAAATTAATTGAAAAAGTCATTTTAGTAGTGGAAATTCAGAAAAATATATGGGTTTTTTCACTATAGGGAAATTTTATTTACTTGTTCATTACTCTGAAAAAGATTGTGCAAAATACCTTGAAACACGGTTTATTAACGTAGCTGGAATTGCCTGATTTGTCATGCACAGAATTCCTAGTAATTTAATTCTAAAAAACCCAAACAAACAAACCAGAGATTGCACTCATATTCCAAAGACCTCTAGGAGCCTGCAAAACTATCCAGGCACATTGTGTAAGTGCTGCTTGGAGTGTGCAAAGGCACAGTGGGAATACTGGGACCCACTGGGATTTGGAAGGAGGAACACATGAGTTGCAGTGCCCCACAGAAGGAATCAAATAGTGACAAATTATGAACAGGGCACCACCTGGAGAAAGGGCTCTGCACTCCCAAATGTCGGGATTTCCATGGCAAAGCAGGGTCAGGAGAAGGGGAAGCACAGCACACACAGGATGTGAGCACACCAAAGCTCCAGGGCACTGCGGAGCCCCCGTCCTACCCCTCCCCTTCCTGGGGATCCCCAACACTCAGCTGGGATTTTTGGCTGCCCCTCAGCACTGAATGATTTTGGAAAGGGCAGCGACTGCAGGGCAGCTCTTTCTGAGCTGCAATTATTCCAAACAAGCAGAAGCTGGACTATTCCCTTCTCACTGTATTACCCAAACCTGTGTTCGCTACAGTTCATCTGCTCCCCAATGGCTGCTCACTTCCCTGAGCTCCTCTGGGTTTTCTTGTCATTTATAAAGGATTTGATGGCTCAAAGGAGTTCTGTGCCACCTACAAAGTTGGAGATTTCAGTGCCCACTTTAGTCTCCAGATCATCAGGGAAAAAAGCAAACCTATTTTTTCAACGTGCCAGAGGGCAGGGCTGGCTGGGATCTTGGGCAGGAATTGTTTCCTGGGAGGGTGGGCAGGGCTGGCACAGGGTGCCCAGAGCAGCTGTGGCTGCCCCTGGATCCCTGGCAGTGCCCAAGGGCAGGCTGGACACTGGGGCTTGGAGCAGCCTGGGACAGTGGGAGGTGTCCCTGCCATGGCAGGGGTGGCACTGGGTGGGCTCCCTCCCAGCCCAAACCCTTTTTTGATCCTCATCTTGCATAAGACAATCTCTGGCAGCAGGACATGGACCCTTCCCAAACCAAGCAGTGACCATTGCCGTCATTGTTTCATCTGAGTTGAGGGCAACTGATTTTTTGATTTTTATTCATCCTTTGGTGCATAAACTCACAACCTTTTAAAAATGCAAGTAGATTACATGCCCACTGAATCCTTTTTGTTCTCATCCTTTACTGAGATCTTCATGCAACTCCAGCAGCCATAGAAGAGGATTTCTCCCAACAGAAGCAAACCTTTTCCTAACAGATCACATTTATTCCTGTGCTCAGTGTTTTTATTCTTTAGGCGAACCCCTCCACCTCCCCAGGGACTGAAGTTGTGCTTGTCAGTCATTTATTTATTGTGTTATATTATCATATTATGTTTTCAGTTCTTTTTTCCTCTCCTGGACTCCACCTCGAGCCTGCCTTGAAGCTTCAATGTGCGTTCCAAAAATATTAGGACTGGAATCAACATGGTGGAAATTCTGGTTTAGAGCCAGCTTTGACACAAAATTCCAGAAATACAGCCTTTGTAAAATGCCTCCTCATATTTGTAAAAGAAAGTAGGAGCAGACTAGCCTTTGTTTTATGTAATTTTTCTTACAGTTTATAAGCACCAAAAGATTTCAGATCAAAAGTGGACTCTAATGAAGAATGTAAATTTCAGAGGTGTGAGAAAAATACAAGGTGTGAACACCTTATAAATGTGGGGGAAATTGTCTAGATGCTGTGGGTTTATCCCTTAAAAATAGTTCTATTTCTACAAGCAAGAGCACTGGAAATTATCAGTTTCTATGAGGCTTTTTAGTGCTGTGTCAAGGATTTTGATGACATCCTGATTCAGTGTTCAAGAGATATCAGTGTGTGGTTTTCTGTAATGTAATTCAATATATTTGACTACTAGTGACTCATTAATATAAAATATCATAAAATTCTCTTGAAACAAGTGTAGTTTGGGAGTCTTTGTAGATGTTTGGGGGTTTATTGGTTTTGATTTTTTAAAAAAAGGTTTAAGTCCAGAAATACATTAAAAAAAAAAGAAAGTAGGAAAACATCCCAAAGTACACTAGAACTTATATTTCCATGTTTAAATATTCTGTTATCCATTCCTCCTTCCACACTCATTTACAAATTATGTCAGTGGATTTTACTTGAGGAGAGTTATTACACTATCTGGACAGAGTTTGATGTTTTTGGTGGGCAATGGTTGTGGGATATGTGCTGCCAGATCAGATCATTCAATCAAACACAAATGCCAGAGACTGTTCCAGCTCAGGACTAATTGCACCCACTCGAGGCAGACAAAATATATTTTGGCATTGTTTCTGACAGATGAAAATAAAACAAACAATAAGGATCAGCTTGCAGCTAACAATATGCAAAATTAAAGAATATAACAATTTTAAACTTTTATGGGAGTGCTGATTAGCTTTTGTTCTAAAAGCTGCAAAAAGATTTTGCTGTTAATCTCGTTACTCATCCACCCAGCAAAGAGAAGCAGGGAGCCTCAGAACCCTGCCCCTCACACAGGATCACAGACACTGAATCAATGCTGCTTGGCAAAAATGTCTTTTTGTTTTAATTGGCCAGAAGTAGAACAGTAAGAAAGTCAAATTATCTCTAAAGGCATCGATGACTGTGTAAGCTGATTATAATAAAGTGTGTCCTATGCATTTTCCATTTGAAGGTTAAATTCTCAATTAATTTTTCAGCATGTTGCCATCTCAGCTGAGTGTGGTTGCTAATTGCAGTGAAACAATAGTTTCCAAAAGCTTTGAATTCCTGTGCTGGATTTCAGACACAGTCAGAGATCCCTGGGAGTGCTGGAGCCCAAAGCAGAAAACCACTGCAGAAACCCCAAATTCAAACACTAACACAACTCCTCAGACTAATTTTTTTTTTTTTTTTTTTTTTTTTTTTTTTTTTTTTTTAATTCTGGAAGTGTAAAGATTTGTTATTCTTGGTTGCATTTATCCCACATTTTTCAGACTCATTTATTTTTTCCCTTGAAAGTGAAAGACTTCATTAGCCAACACCTTAAATACTCTTCCATAAAAATGTGTAGAGAATAAAGAGAATGCACAAAGCAGTGCTTCAAAGTTGGGTACCTGAATGAATTTTATCTACAAATAATAGGTTTAAAAATCTAATCTACAGTAAACCCAGAATTAATGAGCATCCTACTGATGAAGAATATTCCAGAACATACTTGTCTTTGTTAAAAGCCTTTTAATAGCTGCCTACTGCACCTTTCACAGTTTTGTTCCAGTGAGCATCATAAATCACTTATTTCCTCTTGGTATTAAAAAATTCCAAGTACCTATCAAATATATATATTCTCTACAGATTCCAACTCCTTCTCACCCTACATTGCATCCAGGGCAGAAGCAGCTCTGGACCATGAGAACTTCAGGGTTCTTCTGTCCCTCTCTGAGGCTTTGCTGAGCCTATCTAAACACATCCTTTGGTTCATAAATGTCAGCAGGGAATGGTGACACAACAGCTTCAAACCTGATGTCATCCTAGGAAGAAAGATTATTTTTGCAAAAGCACAAATTCTGAGGGACCTCCCTGCTCAAAGCTAGAGCCCAGAAAAAAAAAAAAAAAAAAAAAAAAAAGCAGCCAACTTAATTCAAATATCTTACTAAAGCCAAAAAAACCCATTTCCTGGCAGCACAACTGAATTCCTTCATAAGCTACAGGTACAAGTGAGGCAGCTTGGAATTTTGGCTTTTATCGGACAATTGAGGGGAAAAATGACAAAGTTGAGGCCTAAAAATGTAACAGCAACATCTGGCACAGGTGAGCAAGGCCTGGGTGCCTGCCCAGCTCCCCAGAGCTCCCAGCTTTGCCTGCTCAGAGCAATTCTCACTGGTGGAAACAGCCTCACCTCCAGAGAGCTGCAGTCCCTTAAATGGACTCTTTGTCCATTTTTAAATCAAATTGCAGGTGAACAGACTGCAAACTACAAAACAAGAGGCATTTCAATATACTTAAGAGATATAAATTTCTCACCAGCTCACCAGAGCACAGGTGAAGAACTCTTAAATCATCTCACAAAGATCTCCTGTGAGTCAGTGAAAAGGGGTAAACTGAGGCACGGAAGGCCTGGAGGGATTTGGGGTGGATCAAGAGGGAAAGCTCTGCCTTAGGCTGGGGTCTCTCAGGTTCCAAAGGTCATTCCAGCCCACAAATTGTCCCCTCTGTCCCTGGGCACCAGGGCAGCCAAACCCCCCACACACTGACCCCAGCTCCCACTTCCAGTGGACAGAAAGGAATTGCAGCTAAAAAAGCCCAATAAATGAGTGTGTACAGGGCTGTTAATTAACCTAGGGACCCTTCAGCTATGCTGGGTTTTTTTTGAGAAGAGTGGGGGGCTTTTTCAGGTTCTAAATTACATGATTTCCTTACATTTAGACAATGGGAACCAAATTCTGTTGCTAACTCACCAGTGTTAATAAGGGAAGACATTCACACTTTTTGAAGTTGATATCTTTATTATTCCTTTGTTTACTCAAATACAGTGATGAGGAAGAAAAAAAAATCACAAGCTAAGAGTACAAAAGGAGGAAAAATCTAGGAGATAAAAAACATTAAGAAGATTGCAAGGTAGGAAGAGTCAAAAAAAAATTTCCTAAAAATAGTATATCACATGAGGTGAGTTTTATATCCAAAAGTGGATTATAATTTTGGATTTCATATCACCTAAGGAGTTTGCTTTTACAACCCACCTGCTCTCCTGCATAGCTGTGGAAAGGCTCCTCAATGTCAGGCCATTAATCTTGTGACCCTTAAAACATTTCTTTGTTTAAAACTGTGAAGAAAGACCTTCACTCCAGCGCAGTTGCAATCAATGGAGAAAACATTAATCACTTGAGAAGTGGTGTTTTGAGACTCATGAAATTGAAATGAATCACAATATGAAAAAATGCAATTATTTTTGAGGGCTTTGTTTTGTTAACATTCAGTCACTCAATCTGCTCTCTCTGCTTGTGTGTTTTGGAGGGAGAGGGAGGGGTTCCAGGGCTGCCTTGGTGCTGGGTGCCTGCTCCCTCCATCCTCCCCTGCACAATTCCCTGCTCCCACTCTTATCTTCCCATCCAGCACCTCAGCTCCATCCCACACACAAACAAGCCTGAATTTCCCCATGGCACACCAGGATAATTATCTGTCCTTCTATGAGTGATTTTTTTTTTGTTTGCTTTCCTCAGAGACCCACTAAGACAAGCATTCAGCCTTGGAATAAATAAAGAATTCACTTGCTGCCTATTTATTGACCTATTAGCTTTGAAAGGCTTGTTTATCTAATAGGTCTGGATCCTGCAAAGGAGTCCATAAATTGGTGTTCAGAGGAATGTGCCAGTGAACCAGTTTGCAAGTGCAGTTTGGGACCATTAAAAGCCAGCTGATGGTTTCTGTAACTCCCCTTCTCTGAGGGGAGAAAGGCAGCTCAGGCTGGGCAGGAAATCACCATTGACTTCCCAACAGCCAGACCAGAGCACCACGTGAGACAGCAGTCAGGTATATGATTGAGTCTGGATAGCTGGATAAATATGGGCTACCAGAGCTGCACAAATATGAGGGCCCTGATAGACATATTTGAAAAACACCTGCAGAAAATGTTCAAATTTTTACCAATTTTACTGATTTACAGAACTTTTATGCAAAGGGAGAGCACAATTATTTTGAATAAAGTATTGCTTTACATCCTAGTAAGTCACAAACATGTTGGCAAAGTGGTCCAGTGAAAGTGCTGGGTTTTGTCTGGAGCAGAACCATCAGGCCCCAGTCAGGAAGGAGAATTTTTAATTTCTGTTGTGATGGTGATTTTGTTCACAAAATGTGACGAGTCCCTGGCTCCCTTCCCTCCCTGAGCCCACGGTCCCTGATCCCTGACAGACAGGGCTTTCCTTTCAGGCTGCCAGATTTCCCGGGATTCCCAGCCCCAGGGGGGATTTCAGTGGACAAAGCTGTCCCCACCAAATTTCCAGGCAGTTTGGCCCACGAGTGTCTGCTGGCAACTCCCACAGCACGGGGGCAGCTCAGCAGCTCTGTCAGGAGCAGTCCCAGGAATTTCTCCAGGACACACTGTGTGAACAGCAAACCCTGCCTGTGCTTGAGGATCACAGGAGAGTTTCCTTTCCCAGGAAATAAATATCCCTGAAGAAATGCATAGATTGCAAATACAGATTGAGCAAACGATGCCCTCAGCTGGAAGCTCTAAAGGCTGCTGTCCAGCACAGCAGCACCACATTTCCAGGTAGGGAGGTGCAGGAACCTCTTCTCAGAATCCTGAGCTCTCAAAGGATGCAAAGGAATCAGAGAGCTGGGGTTGTGACCACCTGCACCATCCCTCCAGCCCTGAAGTAACACAGAAGCAAAACCAACAACAACAACAACAGGAAATAAATTATTTCTGTCACTACTAAATTTGTCCGCCCACAGACCTGGGATAACCCAAAATTCCCCAGGAAGACAAGAAGATGTCTGGAATATGATGAAACTTCAGTCTAATTGTGGTGACACCAGCAAGGCCAGAAACCCCTTCAGTCCCCTCAGGCCACAGCTGCTCTGGGGGAAGCTGGGCTGGTAAGAGTTAAAACTGATTGCTCAAAAATAAACATAACAGGTGGCTTAAATCTGATAGCCAGAAATGGACACTATCATAAATTATGACTCTAGAAAAGATAAATTAGGAAGGAATGGTGGGATTTTTTGTTGTCTAGTAGAAAAATTCAGATTTGGTGACAAATACGACAAACACCTTGCACTGTAACAAAATACATTAATTTGGTGGGGGTTAAAGTGTTAAAAGTGGCTTTTAAAGTAGTTTAAGTACATTTAAAGTTAATTTTCCTGAAAATCTCATGTTCTATATAGAAAATTTCAAAGAAAATGTAAAAATACATATTTTTGTTAGTCCTCCTCCTGGCAAGGCCTTCTACCAGACAGGGACTAAACTTCTCCTCAGCTACAAAATTAACCAAAGAAACTCCAGCTGAATGCTGCAGTCATTTTTCATACTAATCTTCTGTGCAGAACTTTCCTCATAGCTCAAACTTCAGGGTGTCAGTTGGAAACCTTCCTGTCTGAGCAGCCTTGATTTAATGAGACAGAAATCTGACTGCGAGCTCCAAACACAGAACCCCTGTTCTGCTACAGATGTTTTCACCTGATGCTTTTGGAACCCATTAATTTAAAAATATTTAGATTTCATTTCTTTAGAAGAGGCAAATTATCACACATGCAGCTATAGAAGTACTTCTGCTGTAGAGATCAAAGCAGTGTTTGCAAAATAATGTACATATTTGTCCTCATTTTTTGATAAACATCTTTTTTTTTTTTTTTTTAGGTAGTGCTCAATAAATTCTTACCCTCCTGTGGCTGTACTGCAAATCCCTCCCTTTCATTCAAGGTCTGTGTACTAACCTGGATATTGCTGTCAGAGCTTACCAGGGATTTATAGAAGGCCACATTACATTGCTACAGAGCTGCAGTTTCTAATTTCATTTACACATCACAAAGTCCTCCGTGCTAAAGAGCAGCACAGAGAACTAGAGGCCAAATCTGGTCACTGAACTAAATGTTTATCTTCTGCTAATTATTTTCAAATGACACGTAATGGAAATAATTTATTTGTTGGCCTATTTTTGTCTCATTAGCAACACTTGTAATTTCAATTAGGTTAATTAAGTGAAGTTCCACCAGCCAGGCAGCCTCAATCTTTTATTCCTTGCAAATTTTCCTCCTCTGACAAGGCAAGCAGAGTTTTGGTGTTGGGTAGGAGGGGCTTTGGGTGGGGATGGTGACAGTTCTTTCATTAAGCAGAGGGATTTGCTAAAGCCTGTTGGGACCAATTCAGTCTTTAAATGGGGAATGCAATTGAGAAGAAAGAAAAGGTAAAGGGTGTGAACAGAAGAAACCCACAGGGGAAGAAATGAGGTGAGGGATCACCAAAAAGAGGAAACATGCTCACGGTGGGTGAAGGATGCTGTGTGTTACATAAACCAAAAACTAAATTTTAGCAAGACATTTTGGTTTAAACTGAGGGCAGAGTGGAACCTGTAGCACAAACAATTCCAGCTCTGAGTTGGGGAAAAAAAAAATCTTTCATTCTTTTCATCTCCTTCTCTGCATAATTTTTAGTGCCTAACATGTTTTGTCCTCAGAATTTGTTCCTCAAAGTCCCATTTGTAAGAATTGCCACTGCATGGGAGCGCACCAAAGATCAGCTGGAGAGAGAAGCAAGGAGCTGCTTTATTCTGCAAGTTCCAAACCTCAGCTGCAGAACAGAAATAATGATCTCACTGCTTGCCACAGAGCTGGCTGAAGCTCAGTGTTACTTTGATATGTGACATTATTCCATGTACACATAATGAGTAACAAGCACAAAAAAAAAAGAGCAATAATACTTAGATAGTGAGTAGATACTTTATTTGAGATTTTTTTCAGAGCAATACCTGGTATAACAGGGATTTCACTAAAGCCACCTTCAAACAGGGATTAAAGCAGGGAAGTCTATTTGTGTGCAGTTCTATAATGAGTGTGCAGCAGCAGTTTATGCATTTTAAGGTCACACTTTCACACTGGAAAAGCTACAGCAGATCTGAGAGGTTCATGTGATTAAAGCAGGATAATAAGGATTATAATTTAAAAAATCACAGCCTATTCACTGCTCTGGGTGAGTGCAAAAACTTAGTCCTGAACACAAGCCCTGCACACTGCACAAAAGTCCTTGTTAAAGATAATAAAGATATTAAAGTGTATTTCAAGAATTGCTTATTGACTGGCTTCCACAATACACCCACTTCTGTACAACACTGCACAAGTATGTCTAAAACAAATTTTACTTTTGAAAGAAGATGTGGGAACAAAGAGGCATTTATTCCTTTGGCTCTCTTCTTCCACTGTGAAAGCTGTAGCCATGCAAATACCCAACTGCCTTCAGTTGTAATAAGCACTTACAGGGGGATAACTTGGTACTGCTGAGAAACTTCAGACAGCTCTTGGAACAGATGGAAGCTTTACAGTACCTGAACATTGCTAAATACTGTTCTTAATACATTTTATTTAATATTGAATTTTAATTCTCATTTTCATACTAACCAGGTAAACCTGAATTAATTCAATTCTACTCAGTGAGGAATTACCAGGCCAGCATTCTGCTTTTATTTATCTTGAGGTAATTATCCATTTCTAACTTGAATAATCTCCACTGAAGACTAGGCTTATCTAAGACATGGATCATTTAACAAAATAAATAATAAGAACTGATATTTTATCTTAGCAGCTCCTGAAATTGTTCTAAACATTCTTAGGATGAGACATCAATTTCATTTTCATCACCTAATCCTGAAGCATAAGAACATCACAAGTACAATTATTTGCTTTCTTGATGGTACTTTCTCTTCTGTCACAGTGTTGTGGTAAGTTCAGATACTCAGGAATAGGGAATTTTAAATCCAAAGGAAAATCAGTGATAAAGTTTTGGTGAGGGGGGATACTCTGGAAACACCCCATCCTCTGCACAGACCCTCAGCACTGTGGTGCCTCTCAACAGGACAGGATAGCAGTGGATAATCCTTCCTTTGGGATCCATTCCAAATTTACAATATCAGGTAACTCAACTTGGAGCAGAACTGTAGCCCTGGGGATTATCTCAGGGGATTTGATGGAAATTCACTTTTCTAGAGAAACTCCTTAGCATTCTTTGGGAATCAAACATAAGCCTGCCTTATTTTCCACACCTCTCACCTTGTATTCTCTCTGCTCCTAATAGTCTGGCATTAAATGCTCTACAAAGGAGGAATAGCAACCTAGACATGGGATTTTTAATTTTGCTAAACCCCAGTTACAGCCCAAAAGACCAAAAATGCTTTATTTGATGCCACTGTATCCTTGCTGAGCTTTTTCAAGGACTGCACCCTGCAGAATATAATGGACTTCTAACACATTTGCTAGAAAGGTGGAAAATTCCAGGATTTTTCCTCTGTGCTTTGTGGAAAACCATATTCTAGCATGGGGGGAAAGGATTGGGGGTGTTATTGTTTCTTACCCCTTTTGTCAGTGCAGCATGGAGTGGTTTCATAGGTGAATTAATGCACTTTTACTCCCCTTTGACAAAGGCAGAGCAGCCATTTAACAAACAAATAATATGCCAGTGCTTGTGAAATAGAACTGCCCATTGTACCTCCGAAACAAGCACAACAAACCCAATTCTCTCCTGAAAAAATATCCTAAACTGCATCATTTCTTTATTTTCATGTTGTTCTTACCCTGACTACAAATATAGGGGCAAAACATTTATATCACACAAAATATCAGGGGACATTGTTAAACTGATGCTGGCTGGTTCAGGAGAGTCTTAGCTCTGCTAAAAATCTGAAATTAACTTAGGCCCTTCAAAAGCTTAGACCATCTAATAAGGATAAATAGACAAATAAAAAACCAACAAATGCTGATTGAGCTGATCCTCAGCTCAAAAGTTCCAAGAATATTTGAGCATCTCACTTAGCTATAAATTTAGACTTTTAACTCCTTCTTCTACTCTGCTTTGCTGGTCTCCTCCTTTCAATAGCAGGTAGCTCAAACAGAAGCTACAACTCCTGAGTCCTGTGGTCACCTGCTCACCTGACCTCAGTGACCCCAGACCTCTGAAATGACTGCAGGAAAAAACCCTTTGGCCTTTATCAAGTGCTCTGAAATGTGCACAGGAGCAGAGATTAATCAATATCTTTCTCAAGCCCATGTAATTAAAAGAGCCATTTCTTGCTCTCCTTATCAAATGTTAACTATTGACACACAAATACTTCCAGCCAGAGATGCTCTTCAGGATGCCTCAGGGTTGGTTCACTCAATATTCCTTTTGGTAAGAAATTTTTCACTGGAATTCTTCATATCTTAAGAATTTTAATTATTTTTGATAATAGAAATTTTAGTTATTTTCATAATAATTTGATTTCCTTTGAATGGCACCTGAACCAAGTGGGTTTGGGTTTATTATTTTTATGACTTCTTAAAGGTTTTGTTCTTATGTCAATAAGGCTTAAAACTTTCCCATTATCTGCTGTTCCAACACCAAACTCCTGAAAAATGTTAAATGATCTTAACAATGGCAAATAAATGCGTTCTCACAGAAACATACACAAAAGCAGTCATTTTTAATGGTATTATTATGTAAAAACATCACACTACTCATCAACATTTTAAGAGCTCATTGAAATAATGAAGAGGCTCCAGTTATTTCTATTAAAAGGTTTATAAATGATATCTGCTGTTTGGTGCATTAGGAGAGCATAGCTGGGTAATAATTGAAATGTCAATATATCTTCCTGGTG
Organism: Phylloscopus whistleri; assembly: GCA_017589585.1. Classification (NCBI taxonomy): domain Eukaryota; kingdom Metazoa; phylum Chordata; class Aves; order Passeriformes; family Phylloscopidae; genus Phylloscopus; species Phylloscopus whistleri. Next base: position 288,686 of record JADMLD010001473.1, on the reverse strand, counting down.
AAAGTTTCTACCTCTGAAAGCAGCATCTTGTTTCCTGTAGGGAGAACATGGGATTCCCACCTGGAGGGAGGACATGGAATTCCCACCTCGTGCTCCTACCTCATGGTTTGAACAGTGGAGCAAAGCAGTTCTTGCCATTCCCACTCAGTTATTTCTCCAATATTAAATAAAACCACATGCAAGGAAAACAAAAAACCTATTTCCCACTGACTCAAGTAAATCCAATCTCTTAAAGACACACACACAACCTTCGAGCCCTTTTGCCTGATTTTTCTTCCCTTTTTCATTGTGAATCAATGGCAATCTAAGAAAGGGAAAACAAACAAGGCAGAGAGAACTCAGACATGAAGCTGCTCCAACAGCATAATAAGAAATGATGAAGTGTCAGGTTCATCACCTCTATTGTTGTGAGCAGGCTCCTCATTATGCTGAAATCTTTCCTTACAAAGAGTTTTCAGTTACATAATGGGATTTTTCATGAGCAATTCAAGCTTTCAGAGGCTGCTGTCTCTGTTTCACGGTGCTCCTTCCTCCTTCAGAGCCCCTTGGACACCCTGAGGAATCTTCCTGGTTATGGAACTGGAATGGTGATTTTTTTCTGTCACAGACCCAGATGATGAAGAAGAATTCTGGGATGGAATTTTCCACAGCAAATCTGAGAGAGTGGGAAAGAAAAGCTGTTTAATCCCATACACCAAGCTGCCTTGCTCTCCCACCAGTGTCCCTCTGCACCCAGATGAATGGTGAGGACTTTCATGGTAAAAGCACATTGATCTTCATCCTCCTCAGCTCCTCCTCTTTGCCCAACTGGCCCAAAGTCCTGTGTGCTACTACTGAGGAGTTTATGAACTCTTGGCTTTCACCCCTTTCTCCTGGAGTCAAACCTCTCAGGTGCTGATGAGTCAGAGGACATCCTGAAGGAAAGGCAGTGAGAGGTTTTTTGCTATGAAAAGCAGGTCTGTTTGAAGTCTTCTTCAGTCTCAGACATGCTGAGCAGATAAGGGCATTTTGCTCTCTGAAAACTGATGAAATTTTTCAAAATATGCCAAAATGAAGTACCCTTTATTTTTTTTTTTGATACCTAATCAAAGTCGCACATCAAAGTTTGTGAAGGAGATGAATACATAAGAAGGGGGAAGAGGGTTTCCTATTTAATAGAGCATAAAAGTCTCTTAAGTCTTTTTCTACATCAAAATCTGTCAGATGGTTTGAAGAATGAGATCTTACATGGCTGATGTCCTGACCAAAATTTCAGAATGGCATTTAAATGTGAATGTCTGCAGTGGCACAGCACAGAGACCACACAGGTAGATATATTTGCTGTTATTGCTGCTTTTCTGTTCTCTGAGTGGGATTCATAACAGGAAAAGTCACAACAGAAAAACTCATCAGAACCCAGCACACTGATGTGAGTCCAGTCCTCACTGCTCTTGATTAGAGAAAAAATTTGGTTTCAAGTATTCTTATGCAAATTTCCTCTTCATGAAAGTGCTTTCTGTGAATGTAAATCTGGCCCTGCTATCAGTGTAAGTGGCCTGAAATGGATCTTCCCCACCTAGAAAACAGATGGCACCACAATGGCATCACTGGGAATGGAGAAGAAAGGAAAACAACAAGAAAGCAAAAGAGACTTGGGTAGAGAACTGGTGGTTTGAAGAGAGGCAGGAGCCCCTGGCAAACAGAGCTTGGTTTTTGAGGCAAGGCATGGGAAAGCAGGGAATCAGTGCTGCAGCAGAGCCCTGGGGCAGTTTCCAGGTGCTCCCACACCCCCCTGGCACATCCTCAGCTGCCCCCAGCACATCCTCAGCTGCCCCCAGCACAGCCTGAGCTGCCCCCGGCACAGCCTGAGCTGCCCCTGGCACAGCCTGAGCTGCCCCTGGCACAGCCTGAGCTGCCCCCAGCACAGCCTGAGCTGCCCCCAGCACAGCCTGAGCTGCCCCTGGCACAGCCTGAGCTGCCCCCAGCACATCCTGAGCTGCCCCCAGCACATCCTCAGCTGCCCCCAGCACAGCCTGAGCTGCCCCCGGCACAGCCTGAGCTGCCCCCAGCACATCCTGAGCTGTCCCCAGCACAGCCTGAGCTGCCCCTGGCACATCCTGAGCTGCCCCCAGCACATCCTGAGCTGCCCCCAGCACATCCTGAGCTGTCCCCAGCACAGCCTGAGCTGCCCCCAGCACATCCTGAGCTGCCCCCAGCACAGCCTGAGCTGCCCCCAGCACATCCCGAGCTGCCCCTGGCACAGCCTGAGCTGCCCCCAGCACAGCCTGAGCTGCCCCCAGCACATCCTGAGCTGCCCCCAGCACAGCCTGAGCTGCCCCCGGCACAGCCTGAGCTGCCCCTGGCACAGCCTGAGCTGCCCCCAGCACATTCCTCACCCAGCCCTGCCCCAGCCCTGCTCCAAGGCTGCCCTGCCCAGGGTAGTGCCTCACTCAGGGGTCACTCAGGGCCTGTAGCCCAAGCCAGGACACACAGCCCAGGCTGCCCAGAGCCCCTTCTCTGCACAGCTAAACCTGCAGGAGCTGGGCTTGGGTCATCTGGCAAACGTGTCTGGATGTCTCTCCAAAAGTGATGTTTCCTGACTCCCACTGCCCCTCTCCTCTGTGCTGGCACAGAAGGGTTCTAACAGAGGGAGCTGCACCCAGATCTGAACAAAATTTTAATTAGTTCAGTGGCTTTATAAGGAAATTACAAGTGGGAATGTTAGGACTATCAATTCCATCTTTTTATTTTGAAAAAAATGTACAAGTTTTTTCCTCCTCAAACTAATTAGGCTGATGACCCATGCTGCACAGTACAGCTGTTTTCCTGACACCTCCAAGTTCAGCTGACTCTGAACTCCATTTCGTTGAACCCTGTCCACACTTGTTTCAATGGCAACAGCCTGCAAACACAGAAAAATACCCACTTTAATTAACTTTTACTCCCTTCCAGGGGGTGTTAAAAGAAAACCAAGAGCTATTACAGAGACAAAGTGAGCGAGCCTTCCAGGCAGTGAAGGCTATTACATTCAATTGTTTGGCAACACTTCTATTCAAGACTAACAATTTCAGAGACTTATGTTCTTAATAGAGCGGGCTGAAACTCTTCTGATGAACAATTTGCCATCAAAAACTGCTGATTTTCTGGATCAAAACATTCTCTGGGAATGTTTATTCCACTAAAACTTGTGACAAGCAAGCAGGCTGGCTGGAGGGCTGGCAGCTTGGCTTGGAAGGCTGCCTGGAGAGAGAGGCAGGCTGCCTGCCCAGAGGGTCCTGCCTGAGCTGCTCCCCTCCTCACAGGTCAGCCACATTATGCATTATAATCATTTTTATTAGGGAATTTGTAACATTTCAAGCAGAAAACACAATGATGATGCTTTTTCAATATGCACTTGGGTAAGTTTGAGATGGCATGAAGATTATCTTCCTTATCATTCCAGACAAACATGACAAACAATGCAGGTCAGTGTTTCCAAATTGCATTGGGGAGTTTGGGTTCCTTTCCTTTCCTTTCCATGAAGACTTTCCTTTCCTTTCCTTTCCTTTCCTTTCCTTTCCTTTCCTTTCCTTTCTTTCCTTTCCTTTCCTTTCCTTTCCTTCCTTTCCTTTCCTTTCCTTTCTTTCCTTTCCTCTTTCCTTTCCTTTCTTTCCTTTCCCTTTCCCTTTCCTTTCCTTTCCTTTCCTTTCCTTTCCTTTCCTTTCCTTTCCTTTCCTTTCCTTTCCTTTCCTTCCCTTCCTTCCTTCCTTCCCTTCCTTCCCTTCCCTTCCTTCCTTCCTTCCCTTTCCTTTCCTTTCCTCCTTCCCCTCCTTTCCCCTTCCCTCCTTCCCCTCCCTTTCCTTTTCCTTCCCCTTCCTTTCCCTTCCCTCCCTTCCTTCCTTCCCTTCCCTTCCTTTCCTTCCCTTCCCTTTCCCTTTCCTTCCTTCCCTTCCCTTCCCTTCCTTCCCTTCCTTCCCTTCCCTTCCTTCCCTTCCCTTCCTCCCCTTCCCTTCCTTCCCTTCCCCTTCCCCTTCCCCTTCCCCTTCCCCTTCCCCTTCCCCTTCCCCTTCCCTTCCCTTCCCTTCCCTTCCCTTCCCTTCCCTTCCCTTCCCTTCCCTTCCCTTCCCTTCCCTTCCCTTCCCTCCCCTCCCCTTCCCCTTCCCCTTCCCCTTCCCCTTCCCCTTCCCCTTCCCCTTCCCCTTCCCCTTCCCCTTCCCCTTCCCCTTCAATATTTTATTGTGTGAGATATTTATATTTCTGTTCTAATTCAAAGCAATAATAAAAAGCCCCAAGTGAAACACTGGAGCTTCTGCAGAATGGGAGCTCCTGGTTCCAACCCAACAAACAAAAGGCATATTAAGCTATGGTCTTTCTACAGACAGAATTTGAGGAAGTCAGTTGCTGCACATCTCCTTTACTTTTCCAATAATGTAAGGAATTGATTAATTTGTCAAAGCTTAAGGATTTATGGAAAGGGTTGCTCTCTTATTCATTCTAAGCTGATCTAAGCTGATCTAAGTGAACTGTTACTTTTAAAATTACCACAGCTGACATTGGCAGGACTTGGAAAACTCAAATTCAGGTTGAGAAGTTAAAAGGCCTTTGTTTCTACCTTATATTATCTCCCTTATTTAATTATACTGTCAGGAACAAACTTCTATCTCCAAAATCCTGACCACACTTCAAACTACAATAACTATAATTTCAATTCATGAAGAACTTGTAGACATTGCCCTTATTAGAGTGATCACTCTTAAAATTTCCAATGAAATTTTTGGCACTGGAGGCACAAACAGGTTTTGGACATTTTCCCCCTTCAGATGTATTTCAGCTTTATTGTTCTGTACAGGCCACAGCCATGAACACACACAACAGAACCCAGAGAATTCAGAGATCTGCTACCCAAGATATTTTACACCACTGATGAATTGTTTCTACCAGAAATAAAATGTCTTTTACCAGTTTGACTCCACCATTATGAACATCTCCACAAACATTCAGCAACAGCAGCAGAAACCTGGGTTTGAGGAGCTGAGAGTTGACTTAGAACTGGTGAACATCTGTTTGTTTGGGGTTTTTGCTGTTCTGAAAAGCCCTGGTTTCCATGGTCTCCAGAAGTCACTGTGTGTGTTCAGAGCATGTAAGAAAAACTTTTCCCTTGCCCCACACAGCAGCTTTGCTCCCTGTATTGCAAACACGAAATTTAGCAGCCATGAACTCACGTGGGGATGGAAAGGTGACACAAGCACAGTGACACCAGCAGCACATACCCAATAAACCCTTGACAATATTGCCTGACCCATGGGAGAAGGACAAACCTGAAAATTCTCTGTGCATGTGTTATTTCCACATATAAACTGAAATAAATTCTACCCCTGCAGTACCCAACTACCATGGAAAATACCAAATGTACTGCTGATACAATGGCTCTGCTGTGTGAGAAATATTAAAAAGATCAGAAATAACAGAAATAAAACACCTGCTTGACAGAACTCCCATTGCAAGGAGTGGTGTTGGTGATTGACACAGGGAGTATTCACACAGCTCAACTCAGAGCCATAAAAATTACAAGAGAAAGAACTCCTAAATTAGGTATTTAAGCCTGCAGGTAAAAAGGTAAATAATCTATTCCCTCTTAGTGTCACCTTCCTTTGAGTCAATATTTATTCAAGCTTCCTATCACAACTGTATTGTTTCTATAAAAGAAAGCCAGCTCTGGTGTTAATCACAGCCTGGCTTTCAAAACCTGAAGAAGAAATGTTGTGAACATTTCAAACACCCAAAGATTCCACAAACCCAGTTTGTGCTGGGTTTCCAGCACACAGTTATCCTTCATTTCCCAGTAGGAACTGCTGTGTAACTTTACTGGGCACTCCCCAACAGCTGCCACGGGGTGCAAACACTGAGTCTCAGCTCCCTGTTTGCATTCAGGACAACAGGGCAGGGTCCTCCAGTGGTCCCACCTTGTTCCCAGGTGTGTCACCCCATAGAGGAGCTCCTGGACCCCACCTGGGCAGATAAAGAACAAGCTTCTGATCAGAAAACCAAACCCTAGCTGAGTTGTTCTGCAAACCTCCCAGGGGAGCACATGGCATGGCCAAGGTCTGCTGTGTGAATCAAGTTCAACCACAACTACAGGGTGAGGTCTCAACCCCTCGTGTGAGGTTTTGCTTTGGGATTAACCACTGCAGGACAGAAAGAACTTGTGACAGAGGTGACTCACCTTCTCACTGGTGGGGGCTTCTGTTCAGGCAGAAACAGGATTTCTCCAAGGCACTAGAAGGCCAAATGCTCCTTCCTTCACCCATATGAGGGAAGAGATGACATTTGAGATTTTTGGACTAAAGAAAGCAGAATTTACCTCAAGACACCCACTGTAAAAACTATTAAGCCTTTCCTCCTCCCCACTCCATCCCCCAGAACCTTTTCTCACCTAAGGATCTCCATCCACCTGCAGCACGTCCTCACCTCGTCCCTACAAACATCACCTGAGCTGATACAAATCGCCATGGTCCACATAAACACACAGGATTCTGAACTTGCTAACAAGTGCCACAAAACTTACCCCACTTCCAATCTTGTCCTGGAAAACTCAGGAATGATTTGGAAAATTTGTTAGATCAAGGTGTCTGACAATGTCTAAAGAAGTGTAAATTCTGTGCTTTGCAAAACAATTCCCAGTCATAAGTAGAGTTGGACAATGACCTTTGGTGAGGAGAGCTCATGATAACTCCATTGGCTGAGTTACCTGGGAGATTGTCTCCCCTGCAGCTTTAAAAGTGTGGGATTTCTGCCCCTATACACCATTAGCTGAAGAGCTACAAAGCCTTTAAATGCTGGGAATGACATGGAGGAAACAAAACCAATCAGATTTAGCACGCAGGGCAGCCCACAGGGCAGAGCCAGCTCTCAGAACGGAGACAATGAACTTCTAGAATTTTACTGTTTAAACTGCACTGGGAGCTCTTGTGGGTCTCTGTCTTCTCTTAATCAAATATAAGTTTTTCTGGCTCATTACTGCCAATTAGGAAAGATTTGCCTTTAAAAATTTATTGAATGCTGATGGAGAACAACACAAACTCCTAGGAAGCACAATATTAGATGTCAGACTCTCGGGTAAACTCAGAGAATGCATAAACAAGAATAAATATTCAAGTTGTCAGTCAACTGTGAGATCATCAAAGCCTCTACCCTTTGCTTATCACTGAGGATGCATTTTCTTCAACCCACAGGTTCAGGACTCTTACCTGGACTCCTTTCTGTAGGAACCAAGGAGCACATGGGGGACTCAGGGGGGTTCCCCTGAGTTGCTGGAGTCATCATCACCTTTTAAAATCAACCTCTAATCAAACCTCACCCAGAGTCACAGAATCGTGGAATATTTGGATTGAGAAGGGCCTCAGAACCCCTCCAGTGCCACCCCTGCCATGGCAGGGACACCTCCCACTGTCCCAGGCTGCTCCAAGTGTCCAACCTGACCTTGGGCACTGCCAGGGATCCAGGGGCAGCCACAGCTGCTCTGGGCACCCTGTGCCAGGGCCTGCCCACCCTCCCAGGGAACAATTCCTGCCCAGGATCCCATCCATCCCTGCCCTCTGGCACTGGGAGCCATTCCCTGTGTCCTGTGCTCCTTTGCAGGCTCCTGTGAGAGTCCCCCAGGCCTGCCTGGCACAGGGCATGTTTCTGATTACAGCTGCCTTGCTCCCCTGTCCTAATACAAAACACTTTCCTGCTAATACCTGTAACCCTAAAATCCTTAGAGGCAGATTTTCTTCTTCCATGTTCCCCTGAACAATCTTCACTGTCCCATCAACAGCATTGTTTCATTTTCTAATGGGCTTTCTTCCATGGAGGGTTTTTTTGTTGCTGTTGGGTTTGTTTTGGTTTAAAAACCAAAAACAACCCAAGCCCAGTTACACTTATGACTAAATATCATAAAACTGGTCTTGTTTCTGGCCTTTAAAGTGCTTGGGTTAACATAAACTTGGCCTGCTGAAGCACATTGTGTCTGAAGGACCCCCAATGTTCACAGCTCAGGCTTTTAACATACAAATTCTTAACTCACATGGAATTATTTTATTTGCACAGCACCTTTGACATCTTAGACTGGATTTTATTGCTGTGTAACATACAGTGACAGAGACAGTTGACCAATTAGTTCCCAGAAAACTGGAGAAAAAAACTTTTCTTTTTTTTCCCCACCCAAACATCTTTTTATTCCCCCATCCCTCCCCAGTCCATGACTTTTAGAATTCTCATTAAAAGGAATAACTCAGGAACTTTCTGAGAATCCATTTTCCATGGTGGAAAAAAAAAAAAAAAAAAAACAAAAAACCCACAATATTTTTAAAAATCAGATTTGAAAAAATATAATAGAAATGTAGTTATGGACACCACTTTTGTCTGTAAAATTCTTCAGGCTCAAGGAAAGTTCCAGGCAGAAGTTAAGCCCAGAACCAGGAGCAGCCCAGCAGATAGGTCAGGACTTGACCACACTTCCTGGAAGGAATTAGAAGCAACATTCTAACATTTGAAGCCTCAATCAGTGGGTTTATTGACTTTCTGTGGCTTTTATTATCTGCCTTTTCACTGACAGATAAATGAAATTAAAGGCTTATTTTATCTTGATGTAGAATAAAAACAATTTAAGGCTTATCAGAAATCTTGGGTTTCAGCCATCAAGTAAGTATTCTCTCTGAATTAGATGCTGACAGGATGGTGTGAGTATTACTTATCATCTTTGTACTTTTTAAAGTTAACTCTTTCTACAAAAATATTGTCATAAACCAAACAACCAAAACAAAATAATAAAACCTGAAAAATCCAAATTCCCTATGTGTATATGATTAATCTGCATACACATCCTCAAATCCTGGCTGGAAAAAAAAATAATTAAATCTTCCTAAGTTAGAAAAGCAGTGCCAACAATGTAGGTAAACACATGTGAAGATGTGTAGTTCTTGTTCATAAGGGCCATTTCCAAAATCAAATCCACACCCTGAGCTGAACCAAGGAGTTTCTTTCCTTTTATCCAACGTTATCACCCTCCCAATATCAGTGACAAGTCATATCAAGATTCCTGGCGACATTAAAGGGCTTCTGAAGAGCAGCCCTCCATTTCTAAGAGCATTATGTTTAGAGTGTTTGTGGAGTGCAAATGCAGACGGGGCTGTTGCTAATGTCCCACATTTCAGCTGGCAGCCCCAGAATCTCCTGTGCAACACAAACGCTCTGCGCTGGTGGGAATGAGCAGAGGAAGCTCATAAGTCTCTTGTTTGTGTTCTAGCATGAAACCAACTCTCAGCATTTGCAAAACTCTCAGAAGCACAGCTACTAAGATGTATTTATTATCAAGGAGTGTTATTTGTTCCATAATTTAAAACTGAAGCTGCATTTCTAAGGGCAAAGCCTATTTTTTGGAGTGGTTGCCTCCTCTGCCGCAGCTCCCTCTGAAAGGGAATCTGTTTCTCTGAAGTGTCACATCCCACAGCACAGCTGGGATGAAAACCTTCTGACATTCTTAGGAAAGAAACAGAAAAAGCAAAGAAAGGGGTGAAAATCCCTACTAAAAGGTTCCTTATCTACATTAAAAACATAATATACATGGCCTGAATAACCTTATGTGTCTGTGCAAACCCTTCTGTACAATGCCAGCCCTCCTCAGGTACACCTGGGGCTCCAAGGAAAAGATTTTCTAATATTGAAACATCAATGTGGAGAATTGTCAGGGGATGAACAAAGCAGGCTGTAAAGGATAGGGATTCAACTGCCCCCACATTTGTAGCAATGGGGAAGGCTGGTTACCTTGACCATTTTGAGGTTTTTATTATGTTTTTAATTCTCTTTCAAGCAATGACTGTTCCATTGAGCAGTAGCTAGAAATTCAAAAAGTACACAAGAAATAATCTCCTGTGTGTTCAGGAACCAGCTCTGGCTGCAGATGTCTCCCCCCACATTCCCTGGGACTCGTCCTCAGTGGCCTTGTAGAGGCTTTAAATAGCAGAAGCAATATTGCCCTCCAAACCAATTTTAGCTTCAAAATTTTCCACAGTTTCCTGGCTACTCTCTGCCTAATCTGCACCCTGTGTCGAGCTGGTGATTCAGTTCACACCTCCCAGGGTGCAGGAGAGAAAACCTCGCTGTGGAATCAGAGATGGATATGCATTTCTAAGGAGTTTATATTCGGAAGGAAAAAAATGTCATTCTTTAAGCCATCCTTTGATCAATTTATTCTCCAAGCACTCTGAGTAAATTTATCTGACCTTCCTGTTAATTTTGTCAAACAATATTTTCATCTGACAATGGCTTTGCTCCTCTGATTATTTCATCCTCTGGAGTCAAATCTTGTGATCTTCCTGCAGAGAAGTCTCATATGGGATTCCAAGAGGGTTTGTCCGTACAAGCATTCCAGAATTCTACTTAAAATAAAAGGAGAAGCTGCATCACAAACATTACCATAGAAACAAAGTGCCACAGACAGAGTTATTAGTGAGAATGAATAGGAAAAGCTAATTCATAACGATAACTCCCAGTCTTCAGTCTGTAACAGACACAATTCTAATAGAATAGAAACAGGTTTTATTAAGCACTGAACAAACCATCAAAAAATATTACTCTGTCCTTTATTTAAACAGGGACCACCATAACTGAGATGAAGCTCAAATGAGGAGCCTGACTCTGCAACCTTCATAGACATTCAGGAACACCCTCCTGCTTGAATTTGTCACATCTTTTCACATCAGCCCTGATTTCCTTTTGCCCAACCACCCCACCATTGTCTCCATGGCACCCTCTCCGTTCAGTGCAAATGAAAATGTGATCCCAATAAGTCACCAGGACTGGGAGCAGCAGACCTTATCTAGGAGCTATTTTTCAGCAGGACAGCACTGTGCTCTCTTTGTTTTAATCTCCTTTGGTATATTAAAAAATATCCTGCTTTCCTCGAGGAGGAGAAACAACTCCTGGCCCATAACAGTATCAGATGCAGACAAGTCCAAGTTAAGGGCACAGGAGCTGTGATGGAGCTTTGTCCTCCCTCCTGCAGTTGCTCCCCTGCGCAGCTTCGGACGAACAACAGCTCAAAGGAAGAACTACGAGCAAGACCCAGACTAAATTCTGCTCTTGTTTTAGATTGTGCTCTGCCCTGAACATCTTCAGGATGCCATAAATTCATCCTAATAATCACCTTGCCCCTGAGCCTTGCTGCTAATTCTGGGAAGCTCCACATCCCCAGTCCTCTGCAGAGGCTTTAATTTCTTCAGCATCCTGCTGTTGACCTTGATGTGCTGATAACTGATTTCCAAACCCACCAAATACAACCGGGCCTTCAAAACTTGAATTTCCAAACTAAACTACTATCTTGGTGTGACTATGATAACATATTTAAAAATCAGAACAAATCAAATCCACAACAGAGAAATGTTCCCCATTTACTGTTATTTGTGCTGACAAAGTCAATTTTAACTTGGGAATGAACATTTGAAAGAGTCTTTAATGGGCCAGAAAGTTCAGCTGTGGATTGAATTTCTCTGAATGCATTAGATACATACAGATTAATATATGATAGATATATAATATAGATTTACCACATCTTAAGTATTTAATTACTTCAAATCATTGGCAAAACCCACTCAACTTCTCAATAACAACAGAACTAAAAAATCTCTCTGATTTAACGATGATGGTGGGCAAATCTTTCTGTTCTCATCCACTGTTGAACAAGTGTATTCATTCTCCAGTTTTATCATTGGATAAAGGAAAAACATATGAAGAAACCAAGGAAAAAAAGAGCAATATGCTCTATTTTCTACTTTTGGGAAAGGTAATTCTTCAGTCTTGAACAATTCAAAATTGCATTTGTACTTTAATCTTTTACTCTTGGAGATTCTTTTCAAATAATACTGGTTTGGTTCAAGCAAGTTTCAAAAGAAGGGCAAAATAAAGACCTGTTCATAATGGCTCCAATTCAATCCCACAACGGCCCATATGTAATCCCTCACACACTGCCATTTCAAGGTGCTCGTAAATATCCACAGGGAGAGCCAAAAGCCCTTTTAGCCTATTGTTTTTTGTTTGGTTGGTTTTGGTTTTGGTTGGTTGGTTTGTTTCGTTTTTCTGGACATATCCAAGAAGAAAGCAAAGATAAATGTAGACAGAGGAGAAGCTTTTAATTTTTTACTCCCCCACCAGCCCCTGGTTTGATGATCATTGTACCAGAAGACAATGCCCTGTAAAGCACATTTTCCTTTTGGGAGCCTGCAAGTTCAGGACTTTTTAGAAAAAGAGAGGCAGCTGAGGCCCTGATTCTTCAAAGCCTTCTCCAGACTGGCTCTTTTAGTGCCTCCTGCTACCTGAAGTTATAAACAGAGATGAGTTCCCCAAACCCTTTATTGTAGCAACACTTCCACGGTGATTTAAAAATAAAATAAAGATAAAAATCACAAAAGTTCCCAAGTAAAACACAGATGTGTGATACCCAAATTCTTGTATAGTCTTGAAGTGCCTGGGAATGAAATTTTTATCACTCTCCATACGATCTTGTGTACCATTGCTGGTTTCTGCAGAGGGCCCAATTAGATCTTTCTCCCACTCCTGCTGAGAGCAGAGCAATGGAAACCTCAAGGGCTGGGACAGCGAAGTGCCCTGCCCAGACCCTGTTTGCAGTGCCCAGGGATCTACCTCATCATCAACTCTCTGAAACTGAAACAACAGACAACAAAAATCATGTATGAAAAAAGGAGAACAGAACAAAGTGATGCTTTTGTGATGAAACCTATATTTATGTTATAGAGGTGTGAAGCACCACTGATAATGATTTGTTTTTCCTCCATAGCTATGCATATTCATGTATTTAAAATCCAAGCAAACTGAGGAACAACTGGGTGGTTAAAGATCAGCGTTCATTGGGCAGGAAAAGCCTGAGATCTCTGGACAGGGCTGGATTGCAGCAGCCAGAGGACATCTGACCCAGCAAGAGCTCCTTGAGGTGCTCATTTGGGATGGGACTGCAGCAGGGCTCCCAGGCTGCCCCACCTGCTGGGTAAAACCCATCCAGCCCTGGCAGACAGGCCCTGTCCCCTCTGTGTCCCCTCCCCACCCTGGGGTGGCGCAGCAGGATTGGCACAGGCCCAGGGGGACACAAAACCAAAGCTCTGGGGAAAAAAACATAATTATCAATGTCAGGGCCTGCTCTTCACAAGCTGGGCAGTCCCCAGCACAGCAGGGCTTCAGTCCCACCGAGGTCAGTTCAGGGAGCACAGCTTTCCTCATTCCTCCAACAAAAAGAAAGTGGGGAAGTGAACATGAAAAACACCCAACTTTCTGATTCCTTACCATGCTGCCAAGGAATTTTTAATGGCTAAATGTTGAGGTTTTTCTCTGTGCCACAGAGCTCACTCCACATTCACCTTCCTTTAAAAAGCTGGGAAACACAATTATATTACTATTTCTTAAGACTTTAAGTCATAGAAGAAAACTCACATCAAAGTTTCATAAATCCATATGATATTTTGAACAAAACCCTCAGATTTTATGCCATTCCTTCTCATTTATGTTGTCAGATGTAGCGTGGCATTAGGCTTAAAAGGTAGACAGCACAGGCAGCACAGGAAGAAAGAAAAGCAATTAAATTTTGTGTGTTTACAAGTGCAAGTCTGCTGTAAATAACCATGTCAAGTAGATCTTGCTGTGGGTACGTGGGATCTGAATATTGAGAACTAACTGGAAGGAATGGCAATCAGCAACAGACTGCAGAGCTGGAATGAAAAAAAGTAGATTTAGCCAAGCTGGGGGATGTAGAAAAACAATAAAAAAGAGAAAAGCAACAAAAAGTAAAGAAACACTGATGAGGTGGATTGGTGAAAGTAGAAGGTGATGAGGCAAGCGAAGAGATCACAGTTCTGTGTTTTTCCTGGTGCTCTGGATTCCCTCTACTTTTTTTATATATTCTGGAGATGTTTGATTCCTCATTTATTAAGTCAGGTGCAGCAGTCAGCTCCACACTGCCAGCACTGACCCTGGAATAGCCAGGCTGGGGGAGCTCCCAGGAGTTTTAATCTCCAGTGGGAGAAGAACTGAGCACACCCCCTGGAAAAGGGGCCTGAGGAAAAGAGCAAAGCAAGCCCCACTGCTGTGCCCTGCACAGAGCTCAGGGGGCATCTCCTCCTAAGGCTCCTCATCCAGAGGTAATCCTTTCTCCCAGGCCATGCCCAGTGATGAAGATCCTGTTACCTTGCCAGTCTCCACCAGCCCAGCACTGGGAATGTCAGGATGTAAATATGTACAAATGTCAGGATGTAAATATGTACAAATGTCAGGATGTAAACATGTACCCACGTCAGTGTGTAATCCTGACAGGATTCCTGGGAAACCCTAAAGGCTTCCAAGTTCCAGCATACTTAAACCAAATCTTTCTCTCATTCCTGTTCCTCTCTCTCTTTAAAGAAGAGAGCATCCGATCAGGGATGAGAGTGGCCTTTTTAAGGGTAAGGAAAATATAAAGTAATATGAAATAACCCATGCCAAAAAGAGCCAGACTGCAAGTTCTGTACTCTTAGTCTGGCTTGGCATTTAGAGATAATACAATAACACAAACAACAGCATTCATTGCTAAATGTTTTGTCAGTAGACTTATTTAAAATGATCACATTCTACTTTTTTTTTTTTTTTTTTTTTTTAATACTCATAAAGACTTTCATAGCATAAAAAACCCTTCCAGTTCTACTCCAGTCTTACACTGCCTGATAAAAAATCTCCCCACGAGAGAGCTGGCCATAGCTCATTCTCTAATCATTGCCTGGCATTAAGAGGTGTGAGGAATCAATTATAATCACTGTTAAATAACAGGGTCACCATCAATAAGCTCAGAGCCTTGACAGAAATGTGTTAAGAGCTCAATTGTTAAATATAATTTCATAAGGATATCTTTCCCGTGATCTGTATAGATGTGGGAAGCTGAAGGGGAAAAGAAAATAATTGCTGTATGAAAGTCTAAAATGATGAATAAAAATTAGGTTTATTTAACAATACCCAAGATGGCATCATTCCTGCAATTAAGGTATTGTCCACAGCTGAAGAGGGAAGATCACTGGAAGCTTTGCAGTCAATCTGATGAGGCTGCAAATACAAATAATACAGCAATTCGGGGGTCCAGCATAAACATCCAATAGTGTTTAAATCACCACACAGTTTGGGTTGATTCAGCTTCATGGACAATTGTCCCTTTGGCCATTTAAACTTGAGGGTTTTTTCTAAAGTTTCATTAAAATATAGACTGTTGTTACCCTATAATTACACACAAATATCAACTGCTGCTGGAAAGTACAAAACAAACTTGTCCTTTTCCCTCTCTCACCCTCCCTCCTCAGCCTCTGTCTCGTGTTACATTTGCTGTTAAGTCTCCTCATAGACATCAGGCTCTAATCTTCTCCCCTCTGGAATACACACCCTGGAATCCATATGATTTCACAGGTAAATTATGATTTAGTTCATCCTACTGGTTACAAAGCCCTTAAGGAAAGGCCATCTGACAATAATTCTACAATACAAAAACTGTGCCAGGTGCCAACAGTACCATCACTAGGAAAATAAATCAGGTTGTGTCAATACCCATCTTGGATTTTTGCTGATATTCTATTAGAAATGTGAAGCCTTGGACCCGTCTGCATCCAAGAATGCATCTCCACCATACCGTGTGAATTGTTGGCAGATTTGGGGGCCTTTGGGGCTTAGTTTGAGATCTCCAACTATGTATTGGAGAGATTATACAGATTGTGAACTGAGCCAGTAGCAAAAGAAGAAGTCCCATATTTTAAGGAACAGGAATTCCCTGTATATCTGCATGGACAGCTGACCCACAGCTACCATGAGAAAGCCTGGATCATACGGGTGCTTGCTTTTCCTGCCACCCCAGTAAATATTTTTCTTCACTACATGCCCCAGTAGATCCACACTGAGCATTCCCCCTGCCTGGTGTTGTACTGCTGCCAATGCTCACACCCAGCTCCTGCTCAAACTCAGCTCCTGGCTTTTTCGAGGCATTCTCTGAAGTGAAATCCCTGTTCAGAACAACCCAAAGGTACTTTCTCACACCCTTAAATGACAGAAATACTTCCCTCAGCTCTGCCACTCCACTCCCACGTACATTCTTGATGTCTTGAGCTACAATTTCATTTATAGAAGAGCCCATCCTCCAAAGCTAGCAATTTAAATGTGAATAGCAGCACCAAATGTCTCCTGGGAAAAGCAGGGCTGAACCAGCAGACACTCTCCTTCTCTTCCAGGTCTGCCTCTTGAACAATCAGGGTGTGGAAGCACTAATTCACACAAGCTCCTGCTGCGGGAAGGAACAGCAGAATACTTGTGTGCTGGTGGGAATCTCAGGGTGGAGGCTTTGTTTGGGTTCCCTCTGCAGAGGAACTCTGCACCCTGGGTGTACGAGAGCCACCGGGGCACTGAAATGTTCTGTGCAACAGGAGGCACCAGGTGAGCCAGGGGGCAGGGGAAAGATGCCACCAGAGCCACACCTAAAGCACTGAGGGCTTGGTTTCTGTGGATTGGTTTCTTTGCAGCCATCTGCATCTCATCTCTACAGACAAGAACTGTCTCATCTGCCCTTGATGAGACATAAATTAAGACACACTGCAAACACACGTTCTATTTAAACAATGGCAGAGATTCTCATTTCAGAGGACATTCCAAAGCCATCCTCCCTTACAAAACATTACCATATGCTTCTTAAGTGCTCCTGAAATAAAATTTGTATCACCACAGTCACGTGGTTTTACTCTGCCTGCAAAAGCTGCTCTCAGCTGCCTCCCAGTTAAGGCTTGAACCAGAATTTCCTTGCTGCAAATGTTTTCTCTTTAGGGTGGATGATTTTACCTCTCACTCCTCCTGAAAATTACACAACAATCTAAAACATGCTCCACTCCTGTTTGTTTTGTGAGAATTTCTTTTACACTAGCCCTCCTTCCAAACAGGAAAGCTGCATAAATTCCATAAACAGAGGAGAAAAAAATTTCTGGGTTCCACACAATAAATAAGTACAAAATTTGATTTTTCATTGACCTTAAAATAGTATTATTTTTAGTATGCTTATTAAAGGAATGAATTAGCAGAACAAAAAATGAAGGAATTATGTGCATATTATATTTTTTTATTTTTGTTTACAAGCCCTAATTAATAACAGTAAATCTTGACAAGTCAGTGTGTCTCAGCTGGCAGAGCTCCTGACCTTGGCCTTGCAATGTCAGAACCACCATCCCCAGAAGAAGGTGAGCTTTGCATTTGGCTTTAAATTACCCAGTGTTTCAGCTTCCCAGGATACAGCTGGCTTGATTAAATAAAGGTATTCATATTCATAATATTACTTTAAGAGCCAGAGATAAACCAAACCATTTCTATACTTTCAGACCAGTCCCTATTCTACTGAAATTCCAATTATAGCTCATGTGGGCTTGAATTAAACTTCTGTTTCCCCATCAGCTCTTTAGGAGAGATTCTGTTTCCATAAGTTGCAGAATTATGCACCTATAATTAGTTTAAATCTTAAATAAATAGGCTTAATTTCAGAGTCTCAAAAGCAAGTAAGAGCACATTATTTACCACACTGTTCAGCAATAAATGGAAATAAGCTCAGATTCCGGTTACTGAATTCTGACAATTCCATAAAAAATAGGATATTCACTTAAAATAGGCCATTTCCCATGGTTTTTCTGCCAAACATCAATTTGGAGTGGACCTGCTACAAAACTAGTAATGCTAAGCAGAGATCCCCCTGAATTTAGGTTTAATCACACTTGAGTGATTGAAATCACTTTGTGTGGTTGAAAAAGAGCCTTGCTATTCAAATGTGGTAAAAAGGAGGGGGGCAAGGGGGAAGGAGCAGATGATAAGTACAAAAGTTGATAAGTATATAGTTAAGGCAGCATCAATTTGGGAAGAGAAAATCTTATTTCTTTAGAAACAGAGTGATTTTGTGCTGCAGATTCAACCTGGGTGGGGGAATTCTGCAGGAGTCAGAGTTAATAAACTGGAGTCTTTCGTTGGGAGGAGAAGACACAGAGCCTTAAGAGCTCAGGACATGAGAACTGTTCCCCTTTACCTACCACCCCCCCCCGTGGATTTCTGCAGATCCACATAAAACTCCTGCATTTCCTGAGCTGCTGCACTGCCAGGGCTCTGCCCATATCGATTAGGGATAAAACTTTGCAAGGACAGCCAGCAAAATTCAGCAAACATAAATCTTATCAGCAGGGCTGCTTCTGATCCAGGGAAAGATTCCTACTGAGCCCATTTTGCCACTCACAAGGCCCAGTGTCAGCCAGGACACACCTTGATTTCCTGCTCACCCAATGAATAAACACACCAAATTCAGTCCTTCGTGGGGCAGAGCTGCTGCCTCAGCACACCAGAACCTGGGGTGAGAAATTCACCTTCAGACGTTGTTTTTCCTAAATAGCCATTGTGTAAAAACACCACCACCATCTGGAATGTTGAATTGTCATCACATTGGTCCATAGACTCCCTGGAACACCAAGGCTCAGTTTCAAACAAGTGGAAAAGTTTATTCCAAACTTGACTGGTGAGCAAGGCATGGTTTTAAGGACACACCAAACAGCAGAATGGAGGTCTCACAGATGCTGGAGTGTTCCAGCTCCAAAGGGAATATTCCTAATGAGCAATTCTCTTCAGGAGCACACACAGAACAAGCCCAGAACAGGGGAAGACTCTACCACCCTTCCTAAGTGTCCACTCAGACACACAAACAGCTCTTCCTTTAATGATAATGACCTCAACTCAACAAATCACAGTTATTTCACAAAAAGCAAAACAAAACAAAGCAAAACAAACCCCACCAAAACCAGGGAAAAAAAAAAAAAAAAACAAAACAAAACAAAAAAAAAAAAAAAAAAAAAAAAACAAAAAAAAAAAAAAAAAAAAAAAAAAAAAAAAACAGAAAATTTAAGCAAAGCACCAGATAGAATAAATAACTGCTCATCTTGCTGGGAACTTAAATGTCCAAACCTCTGCCTTTCCTAATCTGGGCTCACTATTTTGCTGCAAAACAACTTAGTTTTCATTTTTATCCTTTTAGTCCAGATGGATTGCAGGCTTGGCTAACAACATAAACCTGGTTAATCAACTTTCATGCCATATTTATGTTGCAACAGGGAGGTTTTACTGCAGTTTACCAGTGCATTTTGTGGAGCACAGCCAGTGTTTTATGTACCCTTCAAATTGCAAGCTGCAGTCCACTTTGCCATCAGTGACCCCAAAGCTGCTACTGACAACCAGCTCTTGTGTTTGCTGAATACAGATTCAGTCAAATTTAATTAAAACAAAACTAAATTAAAAAAAACACAAACAAAACAAAAGAAAAGAAAACAAAAACCCCAAGCCAAACAAACAAACAAAAAACCCAACCCCACCACTCCAGGAATTATATTTCACTTATGGAAATTGTGAATTTTCAAACCTACCCATTTTCTTGTGACAGAGAAACCAGTTAAAAGTCAAGACACGTGTATTTCCTAATTCATTTGTTTTGCCATCACTACCCCAACCTTAGAGCAAGTTTTTGGCCAAATAAAGAACTCCCTCTTACAGAAGCTGCAGTGTAGCTCTGACTCTGTTTGTCGTGTTTTGATGGTATTGCTTTGGTTTTACTGGAGTTATTTTCCCCAGAAAGCTGAAGGGTTTGCAAGGCAAAAAAAAACAACAAACCTGTCAAACCTTCTTTGGCATCCTGTGTTTCCTAAATCACTCATGGACATTTATGGCAGCAAGGAACTTGGTAATTAAAACTCACATTCTATGGCTGCTCAGAAAAGTCAAGGCTCTGATACAAATGACAATTAACAGCCCATATTTGAACCACACCAATTACACAGAGCTGGCAATTAACATTATTACTCATAAATTATAATGGGGAATGTGTTTTGCCTAACATGAGCAAGGAGGAGAAGAAGGAGAATTACTCATGTCCCAGTTCTGCTGCTCCCCCATCAGCCAGGCCTTGGCACCAGCCCTGTTCTCCCACAGCCCAAAGGCCACTCCAGGGGGATTTGACCAGGTTTGCTCTCAATGGCCCTTTTCACCCACACATGAAACCTGGACAGTACCAACCTCTCCCAAATGCTGTTTGGGGCTTGTTTGCATTACTTTTTATTATTATTATTAACAGGATTTTTTATGTCTTTTAGCACGGGTTTGTATTTCTCTTTTTTTTTTTTTTTTTTTTTTAAATCAAGTTCCTATGGAGATTCTATGTAGTATATGACTTTGATGGTATTTAGATTAATAACAGTAAAATATTTGAAGTTTTAATGCAATACAAGGTTATTTATCATAAACCAGACATGGTTTATTTCATTGGCTTGAAATACAGAGGCAATGGATACCTCCAATGTCACCATGGGCACTGCAGATTTTTCACCCAGGAAGAATCATTCTGCCATTCCCAATGATAAAAAGTAAAATTGGCATCCTGTTTCTAGCTTAAAAATAGTTGTAGCATGGGAGGCTATGCATAATCAGGACTAAGTATTATCTGCAGGTATCCTGGATGAATTTGATTTTAAGGAAAATGGGGAGGCACAATAACCTGAAAAATGTGGGGTGGTGGCATCACCTGAATTGCCTGAAAATTTGGAAACTCCAGTGGACTCCAGCAGCAGGGGTTTAGCAGAGAGCAGAGAATTACAATGTACTTTTAGTCACATGATTCTGAACTTTGAGAGAGAGGGAAACACTCTTATCTACAAATTGCTCAAACCCCTTCCTACAGCAGCAGTTCCTGAAATTCTCCTGTTCTTTTCCTTCCTCCATCCATTTCTAATGCTGCACTTTTTAAAGCCAGCTGAGGCCTGGTCATAGTGTCTCACCAGATAATATGAAATTTAGAATATTTTAATGTCACAACAAATTTTGGCCTTTCAGATTTCAAAGATGCACCTATTTATACCAAACCAGTCATTTTCATAGCTGGACTACTTTTACTGTATTATGTTATGTTTCAGTTAATACCATTGAAGTACAATTCACTTCTTTATAAAGCCTTTAAAAAATTAATTGAAAAATTTGTTTCTTAGAGTTACAGTCCAGTCTAAGTAACAAACCCAGCTGCTGCTGATGCCTCCTTGGAGCAGCTTCTCAGGCTGACAGGGTGATCAGAACTGCTACAATTTTGAGGAAAATTGCAGTCATTTTGGGACAATAATACAATGTCTAAACCCTCTGACATAAGCAATAACCCTGGAAAGTGTGAAAAGGATGAAAGCAGTGTTGATTTAATCAAGGAGAAAGGTTTCTGCTTTTCTGCTTTGCAGAAATCCTGTGCTGAGCCCAGAGGTGATTTGTTCAGGACAGACAGCCTGGGACACTGGGGCTGGGCTGAAGGCACAGCCCTGCTCCCCTCTTCCATCAGATTTTACCTTTTTGGGCTCCAGCATTTGCTCAGCTCCTACCTCACCTCTACTACCTGCTACCAAAGCCTTCATCACGCCCCAATCTTTCCACTTGCAGGAAAGGGACACAAATCCTCACCATAGCCAGGGAAAATCTCTACTTCATCAGGTTTGTGTCACTAGTTCAGGACCAAAACAAGAACATTAAATATGCATTTATTACTAAAACAAAAGGTGCTTTTATCTGAGTTTAAGTGATGATTCCAGAACAAGTTGGACACCACATCCACATGGAGCATCACCTTTGTTCCAGGGTGTGAAGCCACATCAGTTCAGCCCCAAACAGGAACAGGATTATTAAATATTTCCTCAAATCCCTTCGCTTCCCTGCCAGCCACACTGTCCTGCCTTGCCATGATTCTGTCTGGCACTGATTCTTTTTGCCCCCATTGGAGTTCCACCCTTCTTCTGTGTCTCTCTCCTTAGAAACACACACACACACAAAAAAATTCTCTTAATTGAAAACATGCTATTTCCACATCATTTCATATTTCCATCTCGTAGGAAGCCTTAGCATTGCTCTCCTCCTTTTGGATTTGGTTGAGCCATTCAGCTCCTTACACCAAAGAATCTGAATTTGGGCAAACTCAGCCCAAGACTCATCTCAGTGACAACCTAAATGTTATTAATGCACCTTTACTAAACTTGGCAGCATAATTGTGGTTCAGCAAAGATTCACCTTCAACTCCAGAAATAACCTCTTTAGATTCATCTGATCCTTGTTTGTGAAAGTGAAAAAATCACCCGCATGCTCTTTTTGGGAGCTGCTCAGTGTTCAGCTGTGGGGAGCTGGTGAGAGGCTTTCCATTCCAGACCAGCAATATTTCCAAGACCAGGATCTGCAGAATTGTTCAGCTTTTGATAGAGAGGTATCCTTGCTGTAAGTTCTCATTTTTTACTGATCAATTAATCCTAAGAAATCCTATTAGAAATAATAGAAGACACTGCCTTGCAAACCTTCTCTTATGCTCCAACATCTTCATTTCCACAAGTGCCTAATTGCATCATTTCATACCAAATTCTCTACAACCTTCCTGCAGTAAGAATTCTCTGCTCCAGTACAAATGGAAGTCCTGGATTTAATCAATACTGAAGACAGTAATTTCCCTCATGGCTTGGTAAGGAATGAGAAGCACTGGTTTAGAGAATGGCAAATGGCAGGACAGAAACCCAAAAGCTGCATCTACAAGCCTTAGTGGAATAGGCAGTGTTTCTTCTGCTAAAAATCACTTCTCTAGAACTGAACCAATAAGATCTATCTTCAGCATTGTGTGTATTTTAAACTCTGATTGTTTTTGTCATTTCTTTGACATTTTTATTAGTTCTGCTGAGATATTTCTATAGCCATGAAGAATATAATATAATATATTTTTGTACCTGAATGAGAAAGGAGAGCTTCCCAAATCACATGCATATCTATGGAACTCCTGATTTTGTAACATGAAAAAAGAACCCCAAACTGTAAATTTAAAAGGGTTTCTCCAGTGATCCTCATCCAGCCTTGCAGCACATAACTAGAATCATGAATAAATTAAAACTTTCACTTATATGCCCAGGCTGCATCACATTAACTATTTTAAACACCCAGACCCACAGTATTAGGAGTTTTCTCCTCCACCTGTCTGAAAAATGGATCAATCCAACAAATCAGGCAGACAAGGGGGAAACTTGAGCTTTTCCAAGTGTGGTTCCTAGAGCAACATCATATTAAGCCAGATAACACTACAGATACAGTTTCTTTAAAATATCCTCTGTGAGGCTACATGCAAAGATTTCCCCTGAAATCACAGGAATTCTGCTGTGGCTTCAGACCAGCCTGAGGGTTGAACTTTTTAATGGCAGAAAAATACAGAAAAATAAAAGCAAAAGTGATTTGATCCATCTGGGGTCAAGCCCACGGCCCCTGCATGTCTGGGTGCAGTTTGCTGCACAGGCACACACAGAGCCTGAGATTTGGATCAGCAGGTTTGGCAGCCCATGTCATAAGGAAAGAGAATTAGAAACAGACAAAAAAACTAGTCCTCCCTAGAGCTGAGGACTGAGCAGAACATTTTGGGTGTTTAATAAGGCAGGGGAATTCATAATTAAGCATCTCATAAGTAGGAGCATTAGTCGCTTTAGAGGAAATGGGCTGCCATGGGAATCAACAAAGAACATCAACAGGAGATGCTGAGACGCCTCTTAAAATCCCCTGCCCCTCCAGAAGCTAAATAATTTATTGGTGATGCAACAGAGTCATCAGTTTCAAAAAAGACTCAAAAGTTTGCCAGACTGTTTTTGCCAAGCACCAGTAATAATAATGAAAGTATTGATTCCCTTTTATTAATAACTCAGGATAAGGGCAGAGGGTAGAATATTCATCCCAGCTTCCAACAAGCACCCAGCACTTGGCAGAATGCACTGGACTCACATTTGAGGAGTTCTCAGGTTTTGATGTCGAATATTCTGCTGTTTTACTGATGGAAATATCCTCCTTTTGGTATCACATTTCTGACTGATCCACAAGCCTTTGCATAACACAAACCAGCTGCAAATGGGTCAGACCAAAGCTGACACAGCTACCCACGTCAGCTTTTCCTGCTAATATGTCAATAGTCATAAACCAAAGAATTTCAGCTATTTACAGCTGCTTATTATCTAGAACAGTTTCAATAAAATTCATGGTGTTTAAATCACTGGTTTATTTTAAACAAATTTAGCTAAGATTGATAAATCCAAGTTATTTTACCATGTTTTATAGTCCTTCCCTTGACATCAGTGTCAATGATAGGCTCTAACTATATGTTTAGTATTCTGAGACCACAAAGCTTTTAATTTTCGCTATTTGCCTCCTTCTCCTTATCTTGGATCCATATTTTTTGAGAACCTCACAGAGCCCTTAAGAAATACTGTATCAGGCCACAGCTGTTTTCAAATACAAGCTCTGTGTTTCAGAAGTCCATCATAGGGGCATGGGGAAGGTTTTCCTGACTTTTCCCTGCTCCTGCCCACCCATGGGTCTCGGTATTCCACAGCCATCCCAGCCCCTTTGGGACAATCTGCACTTCCATTACCTATCCCTGACATAGATCACAGCTAGGCAGCCAGAATTTCTTTCACCTTTTTAACCAACCAACTCAACTAGAAAAGAAAATCTCACTCCAAACCTCTGCTTCATTGCAAAGTGATGAAACTTTCCAGAGGATTACAGCCCCAGAGCCTATAATAACTCTTCTATTATTGCTGCTGGTATTTCATCCCATTGTTTTGCTCCTGGTAGGATGTACAATTCACAGCAGTGGGACTACTTTGAATGAGGCAGCTATTCATAGCTGCAGGATCTCCACAAAGCCAGTGGTCATTTTAGTCCTTTTCCATGTCCTAGGTTTTTATTATCTATCTCTCTAGCTAACAAGAAGGCAAAAGTTAAATCGGGAAAGGAGTAAACCCCAATGTTTTAGGATTTAAGCCACCATTAAATTACAGAAATGAGGTGCAAATCTTCCATTGAAACGTAAAGTCCCCTGTTCCATATTCTCACAGCAACATTTTGAACCTGTCCTTAAAGCACAGCTTGCTCTCCTCAGCATCAGACACAGCTGATTACATATCAAAAGACACTTCCAAGGAGCACTAAATTATGCCAGAATTTTTACAGCCCATCTCTTCTCGACATCAAACACATGAATGTCAGGGAGAGACCCACAGGTTTAAGACACTTAGTTTGAAAGGGAAAAAAAAAAAAAAAAAAGTAGAGGTGGCCACACCTAAGTTGAGGCAAGAGCTGGTGAATTGAGACAGGGAAAGAATGAACTTCTAAGAACTTATCTACAGCTATGGAGGGCATTGTCTCACTGTTTGCCAGACAATAGTGATATTGAGGGGGTGATTTTTTGGGATTCAAATGTTGTTAAAGGTTTCATAGCTGCAGTAGCACATAAAGCAATGCTGGCTTCTGTTTGTGACTCAAGAGAAAAACCCCTGTCTGGGTCAGAAGCAGCCTTGCCAAACATTGGTGTCGATCATTATTCACCCCTCGCGTGTGGGAGGTGAGTTCTTTAAACACACAGTGGGATGAGGGCTGCAATTCACTCAGGAAACTCTTCTCCTGTATTTTAAAGCTTGAAGACCACAGGCTGTTTCCTAACCAGCCACACAACACATTTCCTGGGATGCTGTGTCTCCGGGGCAGTTTCCCTGGCACAGCCCACCTTGGACATGGTGGATTTACAGCCGTGGGCAGCCCTGGATTGCATGACCCTATCAGAGAAACCAGAGAGCTCTGCACAACCCCCGAGTGCCCCTTCTTAGGAGGAACTGAAATATAGGATATTTAAATGCCTTGCAGAGCACAGCCTTCCTCCTGACCCTACCTCATGTATCTTTACAAACATATTTCTTTACAAATAATGCTACAGCCAAAGGCTGTGCTGCACCCTGAGGTCCCTCCCCTCCCTGGGAGGGGCAGGGCAGAGCAGAGCTGGCTTGTTAGACAGAATTCCATCCCAAATTCCTTCATTCCCTCTGGGCAGTGATTTCCAATCGGCCTCAAGCACAGCAATGCAGTCTCCCTGTTCTAGACATCACATGCTCAGGCTATGAATGATTGCTTAAGAGCTTTCATTCCCCTCTCTCTTGAGGAGATGCAGCAGTGGGGGAAGGCAAGGAAATCCTGCTTTCACTTGAAGAAAATTATTTTAACTTCTATCAAGGTTCATCTACATAAATTTAATGTTATGAATATTTTTCACATGAGACTGTCCCCTGCTCATCCCTGTTCTCACCTCAATTAAAAAGCAACAGCAGGCAGAGGGCTGAAGGGCTTCAAACCCCAAGGTTTACTGTGACATGACATCAGTTCTCCTATCTCTATAAGGAAAAAGAAACATATAATATTTTCCAGAATACATAATTCTCTTTTTTTTTTTTTTTTTTTTTTTTTTTTCTTAGCTGAAGAGCTTCCATGGACTACAGAAGTACCTTAAAATAAGTACTTTAAAAAAAGATGCATCTTGGTGTGTGTTTGCAGCTCCATAAATGAGCACAGATTTTCTTTTACCCTGACTGGTAATGACCAGGGTAGGGCTGATAACAATAAATACACAGCAATGCTCAGAAAGGTAGCAAGGACATTAAGAATTTCTATATGTGGAAAAAGAGTCATAAAATGGGAGTCTAAGTCCCAATACCAGAACTATAAAGTATGGACTTAATTTGCTTCAAAGGGATTTTTTTGTCTAAATAAAGCCTAAAACATCTAACGCTGTAGAGCTTCTAAAATATTTGGAATCTCTGATCAGTAAATAATGTGGGTAACCAGATCTCTGCTCAATTTTTTCTTTTTTTTTTTTTTCCATATTTACACAGGATCTATTAGGGACATTTTTATTTAGAAAATTGCTCAGCATCTTATATGATTTCAGAAACAGGCCCTCCTCCCAAAAAAACCCCAAACACTTCAGTACAAAATCAGAAACATCTTCAGAAATAGTGATTCTACTCATATTATCTATAAATTACAGAAACATTGGCTTCATGTTCCCACGAAATGCACAAAATTGGGCAAGAATGAAAAGTCATGTCAGAACTCCACACACTTCCAAAATCTCCAGTACCAGCAAATACATTTGCTAATTTGGATATTTGAAAGTAGAAAGTGATGATGAACTAATTGAAAACTGGGTTTAGGAGCCCCTAGTTGTCCAGGCCTTGTGTTTTGTGTCAGTAATCTCATTTATTACAGACAAATACCTGCTAATGCATGTAACTCATGTGGCGTTCATGGAAACTCGGCAATAGAACTCATCTGCTGTGATTTCCTGTAGAGACTATGATTCATTCTGGACCAAAACCAACTTAAATACTTTCTGTTTTCAGTTAAAAGAGGCTTCTGGCACGAGATGTTAAAACTGATTAGTTTTACTGCACTTCTAACCCTCTTCCTCAAACCAAAAAGCCCTCAAAATGCAAGATGCCACCTACAAACTTGGTTAAATCTAATTAAAAAGCAAGCCCATTGCCAGTGAAGCTCCAACAGCAAAGTTTCTATTTCACTGAAGGTCCTAATGCTAAGAGCTGTGGAATCCTCACATGGCAAAATACTCACTGTAGAATTTAACAAGTACTCAGCTACAAAGGGGTTATTGCACCCAGCCAAAAGCAAAAAGACAAAACGCAATGATTTGGCAGGGAACACACTCCATTTTTACCTCATGGCACTGAATGTTATTAAAAATGTTTTAACAACCATCTCCACCAGATTGCTTTTGAAGCAGACTGTAGAGCAGCATAAAACCTTTACATTTTTATACCCAGTCAACATTTAGGATCTGACACCCCCACACTTGTAAAGTAAATATTCAGAGAACTCTTCCCTGGTCAAAAGCCTGTTTAAAACTTAGGACCTGCTCTTCCAGCTCCCAGGAGGAGTCATGGAGGGTAAGGAGCCATGAAGCCCCAAAATTTGGCTCTATCATCACATGGTCAGTGATGTCGCAAGGGGACCCTCAAATTCTTATTACCATGTCACAGATGAGAAAACGAAAAGAATACATGGAGTTGCTGAGGATGAACATCCACAGAAGGAAAAAAGCCCAGGAGATAGAGAACTACCGGCAAACCTGTATTTTTCTTGAACTGATTGCTGGTTTTGTTTACATTTATCGTTGCTAACCCTGTCCTCACCACAAATAAACACATTCTATTACTCCAGCTTTCCACAGAAAGATCCACGTGCAACCCGAATCTCCCAAGGTTTCATCTACTAAAGACTAACCCCAACATTGGAAGAATTATTTAATTTTTCATGTAGAACTTTCTAGTTTTGTAGTTTCTCTGTCCCCTCTGATTACTTAAATAATACATTGTTTTATCTTTGTCAACATTTATTTTTCTTCTTAGTATCAAAGGCAGCTGAAATCCAGGGATTTCTAGGAAAGATTTTTGTTCTCATACAAGCGCCTGTGCAGCCCCAGGTTTCAGCTGCAACCCTGCTGCTTCTATTTTTCACATTTGATTAATAAATAAAAACAATATTTTTTCCTATTTGTAGCTGGTAAATCTCTTCTGAGATGTGCAGCCATCCTGATGCAAAAAGGAAACAAAAGCACTGGAAGTTTATTGTAAACAGGCTCTGATTTTGGACTTGTGCATTCTCTCGGGTTTTCGAACTGTAATTTAACCCCCCAGACTCAATAAAATTTTAATGATTACATTATAGTGAACCAGTAAAAATGCATATAATTTGACACAGATACCCATCAATCTTTAGAGTCTCCATTTCAACACATTGATTGTACTGTGTAAATAGACTTAAGTGGAAAAACTAAATTTTGGGTAATGTATAACCCCTATTTAGAGATGCTTTAAAAGGACTTGAAATTTTAAAAATACAACTAATACAAATAAAATCATATCTTCTTACATAAAATAAGTCAAAGGCAACTTCTCTTGCATCATTTATACCTTAGATATAATCTGCATTCTTCCAAAAATGCCCAAGGAGGCATTTGGATTTCCCCCCATTTGCACAGAATTAAAATTCTTTGCAGCCTTTATAATTTGTCAATACCACTTAAAATATTATTTACAGCACCTTTAAGAAACCATATGGCAAACTTAGTAGGTAAGTTCACTGCTCAGAGCTTTGGTTTGGCAAACCTTGTCAAAATCCAGCATTCCTAATTTCATGTGAGGATCTACATCTACAAGAGTTTCTCA
The DNA here is from genome assembly GCA_017589585.1 of Phylloscopus whistleri. Taxonomy (NCBI): domain Eukaryota; kingdom Metazoa; phylum Chordata; class Aves; order Passeriformes; family Phylloscopidae; genus Phylloscopus; species Phylloscopus whistleri. The sequence continues at coordinate 259,563 of JADMLD010001473.1, read as the reverse complement.
ATAAAATTGGTAATCATCAGAGTTCTCCCATTTCAGCCACCAAAAACCCAATCCACTGTGAAGAACTACAAAAACTGGTCTTAAAAATAAGTATCAAAGCACTTAAAATGGAAACCCAAGAGTGTTTGTGAAAGCAAATGAGAACAGGACACAGCTTCTACACAGAGAGAAACTCCTCGGTATCCAGAAGAGAGAGCCAAGGATCAGGGTTCTCCCAAACCTCACGAGGCATTGCTGAGATGATGATCTTCCATTGTGAGATTCTTTCCGTTGTGGGCTGAAGGACAGTGAGCAGATTGCAATGCTTTAATCCCTGGCTGGATCTCCACAGCTGGATTTCCACAGCTGGATTTGCTGGGTGCAGGAATGCTGCCCCAACAAAACACAGCAGCCACTGCTTGGTGCTCCCCCGTCACTGGCAGGAGCTGCTCATTTGTTGGGAAGGATCCTTGGCCATGGATGATCTGAAAATGCCTCAGCCTGGTGTCAGAAACAGACTAAACACACCTTTTTTACTGAATTTTCAAACTCTTCACATTATTTTATACACATCTCAGTTTGGGCTAGCTCTATGTCCTATTTGAATATTGCACATCCATGAAAGGCAAACAAAACAAAGTAAAAAACAAAACAAAACAAAGGAAAAAAAACACACAAAAAACCACAAAAAACCCCAAAACCAAACCAAACAAAACAAAAAAAACCCAAACAAAACACCCAAAGCAACACTGTTACCTTCATTTTCAAATATCTTTCAACAGTGTTTTTTAGCCTGTGCTCCTAAATCTAAATTTGAACAATGGAAATGTTGTTAGGTACTCAGAGGTCTTCCTGCTTTGCTAAGGACATGACTTTATTCAGGCTGTGGAGACACACTGACAGCCTGGATATATATCCCAGTGTTTAGGCAGTCTGAGGCATTGTAAGACCATAAATGAAATAAATTTTCTCCTCCTGCATCTCATAAAAAGACCTTTGTTTATGCCGCTCTCATCACCATTATTTGTAAGCCATATTACTTGCCACATTACTGGCCCAGAAATAACTCCATAAGAAAGAAATGAGCCCACATTTCCAGAGAAGAGCTTCCAGAAGCTTTGTCTTACCATTTCCTCGCATCATTTGATATGCTTGGCTGGACCTCTGAGTAAAAATAAATTATCACTTGAAGTTTGAAGGTGTACTTTCGTAGCGGATTAAAATTCATGCATCTTTTCATTTGATTACTGCTTCAGGCTTTCTTTTTAGGCAGCTTCAAAAGGGGGAACATATATATATATATATATAGTGATGAGCTGCCTTTTTAAGCTGGACAAATAATGAGGTACGATGTGCTGCAAGGGAAACAGAAAAGGAGCACATTAAAAACTGTCACTTGTATGAAGAAAATAACTCCTGAAACAGACATTTTCATGTTTTCAGGACAAATTCATCACTATCACAAGCAGACTTCTTAAATATTCTTCTTAAATTTGCTGGGAAAATATAGCATCTATACCAAAAATTCCCAACTGCTTTCAAGTTTAAACACAATTTTGCTAAACATCTAACTCATTATTAGGATCTAATGACTTATGAAGCCTAAACCGACATAGATTTTATCAACAGAAAATGTATGATTTCATTATGATTCAGCAGAATTACCCAGAAAGGCTTACAGTCTTCAACTTGGTTCCTAATGTAATTCTGTGCATAATGTTTAGTCATCCATGTCTACAGAGAGAAATTTGATAAAGAGAATTGGGACATAGTTTGGATAGCTTCTGGAATCTTAATTTGTTTTGTTAGTGGTGGGAGTTTTCACTGTCACACAGCTCCTGTCCTGCTGCTGTCCCCGAGCAGAACCCCAGGTTGGGTCAGGCTGGAAATGGCTGCTCTGGTGCCACCTCCCTGCTCCAGCAGGGCCATCCCAGAGCACAGGGCACAGCAGGGTGTGCAGAGAGCTCTGCAATATCCCCAGGGAGGAGCCTGCACAGCCTCTGGGCACAATCTGCTCAGGGCTGGGCACTGCCAGGGCAGAAGTTGTGCCTCCTGTGCAGGGGCAGAGCCTGGGCTCAGGCCCTGCCCGGGGCTCTGGGGCCATTGCTGGGCCTGGAGCAGAGCCTGGGCCTGCTCTGCCCTCCCTGACACAGGGAGAGACAGGAACAGACAGGGACAGGCAGGGACAGACAGGGGGACACAGGGACACACTGGGACACACAGGGACAGACATGGGGACACAGGGACAGACACAGGGACAGACAGGGGGACAGACAGGGGGACACAGGGACAGACACAGGGACAGATAGGGACAGACAGGGGGACACAGGGACACAGGGACAGACAGGGGGACACAGGGACACCCAGGGCTGAGGGCCCCTCTCAGCTGGGGCTCCTCTCCAGGCTGAGCAGCCCCAGCTCCCTCAGCCTTTCCCAGGCACAGAGATGCTCCAGGCCTTTCCTCAGCTCCAGGAGCTCCTGTCCCTGCTGTGCTGAGGATCCAGAGCTGGGCACAGCACTCCAGAGGTGCCTCCAGGGCTGGGCACAGGGGCAGGATCCCTCCCTGACCTGCTGCCAAGGCTCTTCCCCAGGCCCCCAGGGCACCCTTGGCCTCCTTGGCCCCAGGACACTCTGCTGGCTCAGGGACAGCTCCGTGTCCCCCAGCACCCCCAGGACACTCTGCTGGCTCAGGGACAGCTCCGTGTCCCCCAGCACCCCCAGGACACTCTGCTGGCTCAGGGACAGCTCCGTGTCCCCCAGCACCCCCAGGACACTCTGCTGGCTCAGGGACAGCTCTGTGTCCCCCAGCACCCCCAGGTCCTTCCCTGCAGAGCTGCTCCAGGTCCTCTGCAGTAGTTTTGTTCCTCTGAATTTACCAGAATTGCTCACTCCAGCTAAAAACCTTTCCATAGAAATGTCTGTGTCCATGGGTATGAAAGGCTCTTTTCATCAGCTCTTACACGAAAAGAACACACAAAATTATGTTTTAGAAATGTTTGGTCTCTACCCTACATACTTCAAACTCACATCCCACAGAGGCACGGAGAACTGTGCAAAGCAACTGAGAACCAGAGTCAGCAACCAAATTCTTTCAGAACAAAATGAGACCCCAGTTTCACAATTAGGTTTTGGAAACATCTGGAAAAGCAGACAGGTCAGATCAGCTTGGATTCATGCACATTCAGCTAAGAATCAGAGTCCATCAGGAGCAAAAGAGGTAAAAAATCGTGAAGGATTTGGCAACGAATAAATAGATTAGGAAGGTAAATTGTTATAAAAATTCCCAGTGAATAATACTTTCAGAAGTCTTTTATGCAATATTACTTTTAATGGCAGCTAATACAAATATTATGCTTTCTCAGCAGAGCAGGTGGGACTTTCTCATTAAGCAGTTTTACAACAATTTACAGAAGCAGACTTTAGAATTTTACACCAGCATTATTTTATATCACTGCAAAGTGGTAGTAGAGCTGTTTCTTTCTGCGTTCTACCAAAAAAGCCCCAAAAATAAAATAAATAAATGAAATGAAATATCAACTGCTACCTCCATTCATGACTGCTTTGAATATTGTTCAAGCAGACAGGAGGATTGTCTCTGATTTAAATGACTCCAAATTCACAAGATCTTCAGAGGAATCACTTATAGATGGCACCGATACCTTCCATCCCCAGCGGGAGAATAGAAATATAACAGGAGGTACCAACAGTACATTCTGGAACTCTTTGGCTAAATAGCAAACTTCATTTTGTCTGTTTTTACTGCTGGGCTGTTTCCAGGAAAATATTTAGTGAGACACTGGGGCAGAAGTCCTAAGACTGTCTTCAAAGCATTTTCTTTTCAGCAGAGCTGAAGTGCAACAGCCCCACAGTGACAGACCTGTGCAGAATTCCCACTGCTGCACATCTAATTGCAATTATGAACCCCCCACCTTAAATGGATAAATGTCTTCAGAAATTCCCAACAGCGTCATTTAAAAATAAAATTAAAAAATACGTTGGTAATTACCATGTTTCAATTCTCAGGAAAATAATCTGCCTTCAACAGAATCACCTGACAGATGTTGCCATCTACAAACCCCAGTGAAAAGGGGTTGTTTCCATGGACAAGATGCCTGACCCTGTTGTTTTATAGCTGCCAACAGCACACAAAAATGCTCCTGTGATTTAGCTGAGACCAATTCTTTTGTCTAGCAGGGAATCTTGGTATTTTCCCTTCATCTTCAAAATGTTGTGTGACCTTCTGTTGTTTCATTGGTAACTACTTATGAAATGTAATAACATATAACTTAAACGTGTAAGCATTTACTACAACAATTCCAGGTCTGGCCAAATGAAATTCCCAGCAGCTGCAGCCATGGAATACACGAGCAGGCATCACAAATCTAGAATCAACTCTCTATGCTGGCTTGTGCAAATAAGTTCAGAACAAACACAAAAGCCTCTGGAAACTGAGAGATCCAAAGCAAACGAGGCTTTGGGATAACACCACAGTCATTTAATGTTCTGATTTTATAAATGTTGAATAGCAGAACAGGGAGACAACTTGCTTCTGACTAATACATTATCCCAGGAGTAATGAGACAGAACTGACAGATGAGAAAGAAGGTCATGCTGGTATTTTCTACAGACACACTGCTTTTTTTCTGAGTAAAAGAAAAATAACGATGCTTTCCAGGGAAAAGACAGTGGTGTGGAGCCATTTCTTAGAAAGGTTCAACCAGGACAAAATATTGACAAGACCCAAAAATCAACAACAAGGACATCCTAAGAAACTGCTAAGACAGGCATATGAAATGAATAAATTAATTTTACTAGGCCCAGTAAAATTCTCTGCTCTGTACATTAGACAGTCATTTAGGACCTACTCCCCTGGAGCTCATTAAAGATTTCTTTTGACTTCTGTGATCTTTGGTAGAAGAACTGAGATTTTTGTAACTATAAAAAGAAATCATCCCAATTTGCACAGGTGCAAATTACAGTCAAAGACAGGAGGAAGAAAGAGGTAAAATGAAGACCCTTAATGTATTATTTTATGGCATAAATAACAATTTAAAAGGTTAATCTAGTAGCACCATGCAGATGGTCATTAAATGAGACCTTCTCTGGGTTGCTGAAGGTGAAGAGCTCTGGGGAAAATCCAGAAGCTGTCCCTGTGTGCTGCTGGATTGCAGTTGTCACATTATAGGACAAACCTCCTTTCCCTGGCTCAGAAAGCACTGAACTCTGCTTTTTTGGTGTGCAACCTTGAGAATGGTATCTCTACACCAAGAGATTTACCCTTGATAAATCACTTTTTTTTATACACACCCACATATTTAGACCTTCATCCACTCATCTGCTGGGCTTACTGCAAGAGCTGGCTTTAGATTTCTGTGAAAAAGTGAAAACCATCCAGTGATGCCCCTTCCTGTCACTGGTCTCCTTACAGAAGGACTCCCCAGCAGGATGTGCTAGCTAAAAGCTCACCCCAAATGGTGTAGGCCAGAAAAGCCCCCCAAAGATCCCCTACTGCAGCTCTGGAGCAACTGAATGTCAGGTACAGCAACTGACCCACATTTTTCCATCCTTCCTCTTGGCTGTCAGTGCACTTCTGTGAAACATCATGGTCGCCTTCACAGCCCTCTTTTCTTTCAGCTCCAGCTGAGCTTTGAATTTCCAAATTCTCTCCCTGCATGCCAGAGCAGCATCTCTGTGTTCCTCCAGGGTAACTCATCCACTTTCCCTGTGCCTCCTCCTTGAGCCTGAGCTCCTCACTTAGCCGTGCTGGCCTCCTTCCATGCTTGCTTGACTTTGTAAACCCTGCAGTTCCCTGTCTCTGTGCTCTGAGGAGGCTGTCTCTGATTAAATACCAAGCAGCTGTCCTGTGTCCCTCTGACTCTCCAGGGCAGCCTTCCATTAAGCCTGCCAAGAAGATCCCTGAGTAAGGCAAAATTCGCTTTCCTAAAATCCAGGCTTGTGATCTTTTTCTAACTTTGACAGGATTTAAAGCTCCAATCCCTTTTCCTGCAGGGAAAGATTGCTGTGCCCTTGATGCCTTTGGCCAGTTTTTCCTTGTTTTCGAGGAGGAGATTGAGCAGAACATCTCCTGTACTCAGCTCAGCATTCACCTGCCCTAAGAAATTCTCTTCTGCTGCACCCAAGCCTATTATCCAACAGATTTTGGGATAGCTGGAGTCTACCAGGGATTCAAGAGCCTGTGCTTTCCTGTACTTGTGAACACAAGAATTTATTTCACTCTCACCAATGTTTTATCTCTGTGTCTACTGGCAACAGGACCAATAAATCCACTTCCAAAGGTGGCAGTGCCACCACCTTGTCCTGCTTGTCCCTGTGACTCTGCTGCTCAGCTGGAGGCTGGACTGCCATGTGTGTCACCTCCTGAGAGTTACAGGTGTAAGGTCCTACCAGCAGGAATGGGTGAATTAATGGAGAATTGATAAATCCTTTTCTATTAACTTTCACTGCTCATCTTCCCACTCTGATTGTTAGATCAGAACTGTGCTCAGACAGGGGATGCTGGGCCTTACAACCCAAATTCTTACCTCTTGGTCCTCCAACACATCCACACCCAGGAGAGCACATCACTGCATTTCAGTGCAGCTGCAACAAGGGTGATGAAAACAACAATTCAGGAGAATAAATCTCTAGGAAATGGCTCCTGGTGCTTTCAGAAGCAAAACAGACACTATTTACTCACAATTTTTTTTAATAGTATAAACAAGAGACTTGTAAGCCTTTCCTATTATATCAGCTCAAAGAAGGAACGTTTTTGTCTTCTCACTGCTCTTATCCCCTCATTTTGTAGTGACTTTTTCCTCCTTGGTGCTTCAGCATTGGAATTGGATGCAGATGGGACAAGGGCAGGTGCAGCACCAGACAGTCCCTTTTAGCCTGATTCCCTGAGCTGTGACCCTCCCAGTCCAGTTTTTTATGTGTTTTACCAAACTGCCAGGAGTTTAAAGTGGCAATGAGTTCCATTCACACAGTCCAGCCTCACCAGATCATTCTCTTGTTCTTAACCAGGGATTAATAAACATCACTGACTTTAGGGGACTGGACAAAGAAATATTCTTAACAACTTTGACTCACATATTCAATCTTTGTGAAAGAGGCACCAGCAGTCACACAGCCAAATCCCACTGAAATGCCCTTCTTATGAAAAAGACAACTCCCAAAATACCATTTTCAACTACCTTTACCTGAAAGCTCAACAAGTACCTGTGACAAATATTTTGAGGCTCCTTATCCAATGGCAAAGGTGCTGTGTTTTCCAACAAAGGATAATATTAAGAGATCATCATCACCCCAATCTAAAAAAGCAACTCATAATTTATTGAAAGAAGATTCAGTAAAGGATTAACCTTAGAATCCAACTTTCTGAAAAAAAAAAAAAAAAGGCAAAACAAGTTAAAAAAATAGCCCACATATCCACAAAAAATTCCTTCATTGTCAGTTTCAAACTTGCTGACCATGAGAAAATCTGGTGAAACTGCCAGAGACTTGCAAAAAATATAAAGATCAAAATAAAAAAACTTACAGTTTTAAGTTTAGATTAGAAAACTAATGCTTGGATCTGAATATCCAATCAGTATAGTATAGATAATGCTAAATAGAGCATAAAACCCTTCCCTCAGTTTTCCAAAATTTACATTCCTATTCGGATACTGTCACAAAGCTCTCGTGATGAAGAACTAAAATGAAGGGATTCTTTCTTTGGTTTGGAGCCATTTGAATTGGGTTGGCTGGAAGAGTAGGAAAAGCACAGAATTTCTGAGTAACAATTTCTGAATAGCTAAAATTTTCATTTCTAATGAAGTGAAGTATAAATGCATTAAATGATTGTTTCTTTTAAAATAGCATAGAAAACTATTCCAGAACTTCATTTTTCTAACAGCAATGGAAGCATATTCTGATTTCCAGTCTAACTGTATTTATGCTTAATTTATATCTAGTTTATCTCATAGAATTATTATTTTTAATTTTAAGTAATCCTTCTTCAAAGTTTATTGCCCATGGATTTTAAGAAAGAGCAGCCATTTCCCCTCTCAACCTTTATTTTGCTACCTAAATAAGTCAAGACTTTTTTATCTGCTCAAATAAGACCAGTTCTTTATTCCCCTCATAACACCTACAGGTCTTTTCCAAAAGTGCTCCTGTTTCTCTGCACATTTCTAAATGGCCACACAACTACTAGCAATAAATTATTTCCTTAGAGAAGTTAATAAAATGTTCCAGTAACAAGAAAAATCCCCAAAAGACAACTACACAACAAACCAAGAGTCCTCTACAGAGTTCATGAATCGTGTTTGGAAACTCCATCCAGGCATGGGGATTTTAATGTCATTGTCTAAGAAAATCTCAGAATACACCTAATTCTAAAATGATTGACAGTGTCAGCAAACTTAAGCAAAAAAAAAAAAAAAATTATAGATATATATGTATGGGGAGGTGGTAGAAATTTTAAATTGAGAGAAAAAATCATCCATTACAATAAAACAAAAATCTATAAATCGCATTCCTCATTTTTTTCTGGTTTTGATATGTGCAGAAAGTGATGGAAATCGATCTGCACCTTTCCCAAGCCCTGTAATACAGCTTTGCTTTGAAAGTCAGTTTTGCTCAGGCTTAAATAAAAGGATTTAATCTCTGCATCCGCTTGGGCCATTAATTTGGAACAGTTCTGCTTTTCTACATTCAGCTTCAGAACCCTCCAGTGATGCCAACATCCCCAAAATGCAGCTCACTTAAACAGCACCCAGGATCATTTCCTCCTCCCCCACACACTGACCACGACTGTAACTTTTCTTTTGGAATTCAGATTGTGATGATCTGAACAGAACCCAAAGTGCTCTCAGGAAAGGCTGTTGCACAGCAAAGACAGTGAGAGACTGAAAGGAAGAGAGGCTGAGTGAACAGGAAAGCAAAAAGCAAAGCCAATGGCCATGCTTTGAATAATTCAACATTCTTTAGGAAGGTTTCATTATCATCGTTATGTATATTTATGATGCATGTGGTTTAAAAATAAGAGGGACAACACTTGAAACAAAAAATTTAAAAATTATCTCGATTGATTAATTGATTGATTGATTGATTGTAAATAAGCAATGGAATATAAGCAAACTGTGTCTTTTGGCTATCAACACTGTTATTCAATGTTCAATATTAGAGTGAAAAAGGAAAATTTTACACAAGTTTAATCCACCCAGCATAAATCCCTGCAAGCACATATCAATCACTGGGACCTTCCTGCTCTTAAATATCTGTGTGCATGTATGGTTTTATGTAAAAAAAAATTAAAGGTGTTCAATAGTCCAATTTCTATTCAAATGTTACTTGGAATTTTGTTTTGCAAGGATCAGTTTTCTGTGAATGTATTTGATCCACATTTGTAAATATTCCTTGAAATTTTAGGATTAACCAGACAGCCCTCAGAACTTGATTGGAAAAGAACAATGTGATTTTTTTTCCCTAGGGTGAGGTAAACCAGTGTGTAGGATCAGGAGCAGTTCCTTTCCAGCATGTAAAGGTTCCCTCCAGCACACTCCCAGCACAGCTCCAAGCCAGGCAAGACTTAGAAATGTAACAGGTAACTCAGAAAGGGGGAAAGGGAATTAATGAAAGACTTTTTTTGCCTTGTGGAGAAGGCCCAAGTGACATTTCTTAAGTGTACCATACACAGCTTGGCAAAGGAATTTAAAAAGACTCTGGTATTGTGAGCCAGCAGAAGCTGGCACATCCCTGACCCCCTAAACCCACCCCTCCAGCAACAGTGGCACCTCTCACTCTGTGAGATCCTATCCTGCTTTGCTGTGAGTGCTATATCAACCACCTGAGAATGAAGATCATTTTTCTTCTGCTATTGATTGGTTCTGGAAAAAGTAGTTCCCCATATAATTTCTGGGATTTGGTCTGTAGGGCAAGAGTCCAGGTGCAGGGTCAAATATGTGCATGTTTCCTACACATTCTGCACAGCTCCCTGTGCAACTACAATGGAAAAGGGTTTTGAGAGAGGATTTCTCTTTAAGGAGGAAAAGAATGCAGATATTCTATTGCTTAACAGAACAGGACTCTGAAATTTCATATGAGCCAAGACTCAAAATTCACACAAGACTAGGGCACAGTGGTCCCAGTAACAGACTGTGAGATAGCACTGGTCTTCTACTTGATGAAAATTACTTAGGAATTATGATCTGTGCTGTATGAACTTCTGCCAGATAGTTCTGTGCAAATTAAACTGTAAAAGTTACACCTTAATTATGCCACATTCTTTCCAACTGGTCTGCTTGCCGTGAGCCTCCGACAGGAGGATTTTTGTTTGTCCCTAATCCTGAGCTCAGCCTGCCACAGCTCAGGTACCCTGAGCATCTCTGCCCATTCACCAGGTGAGCAGCAAAGACAAACAACAACTTCATCTCAATTTTCAGAAACATTCAATGGCTGCAAAACACATTTCTCAAAAGTACTTCCCATTGTTTAACAGCCTATATGAGTATTAGTAGGTTAAGATTAAGAAAAGGAGCATGAAGAAAATATATTTTAATTAACGCTGATTAAAATTACAACGCAGACGCAAGTGCATGAATATGAATTACAATTCCTAAGCAGGAGAATTGTCCTTCGTAAAGTACAAGTAACATGCACAGAAAAATATTACAAGAGAAACACATACCCCACCTCAGCTATTATGCAAAGTTAAGGCCGTGAAAGTAACCTTTTTAGTTTGTTATGCCTTCCTAATTCAATTAAATGAGAACAAAACTAAGATGAGGATTACATTTGCAAAGACATTTAGCATCATTAACAGTGTCTGCCAGGGAGCTTTTTTCCTTTTTGTATTTCCTGAAAAAGAAAAAAAAGATCATGGCCTTTTAAAACTTTCTGGTTTTTAAAGCAGAAAGAAAAGCACTTAAAAGTGAAAGCCTGTACAACTAAATTTTAACCCATAAACAGTTCATGAATTCCACGGGTGAGGAGCTCATCTGCCACGACCTTTTATTTCTACAATGGCATTAACTTGTGCTGCCAAAGAAAAGATGAAAACAATGTCAATATTTTCAGAGCACCCATTTAGCAGCGCAGCAATATTTTGTCTTTTGTTGCTGAAACCCAAAACATAAACTTGCTCTACTCCAACAATGTGTCCTCAAAAGGACGGATTTCCATTAATTTAAGGGAATTTCAGCCCTTCAGAGGTACAACAGACAAGGCTCTTACAACATTTGGGTGCACAGTGAGCTGCTGACAAACACAGAGGCAGGCAGATCAGCGAGAGCAAACTCCTGCAGTCTGTGCTCCAAGGTGAGCCGGCTGAACGAGCCCTTCCCTGGAAATCCCTGGCGTGAGGAGCAGCCTGGCCCAGCGGCAGCACACACTGGGAGCACAGCACAGGAACAGAGCTGTACCTCTGTGTGACTGCAGGGATTCTGTGTGCCAGCCCCCGGCTCTTCTAGAACCAGCTGTGGGAGCAAGGAAACTCCTGTGGAAGGCACAGAAACTTTGGAAAAATACAACCAACAAACAAACAAACAAGAAAAGAACACCAAACAAAAAAAAAACAACACAGAAAACAGCCGCAAAACCAAAAGTCCTTGATCTCTGCCCTTAATTGTAGAACTAATTACAAGTCTGAAGTGGAAGCAATATATCTTTATTTACACCATTTTCCTGCTTAGATTCCATGCAGGAGCATCTCCCTGCATACCCCATAGGCAGCAGCAGCACATTGTGTGCAGACAGCTCTGCTGTCAGCTCCCGCACAGGAATCACCACGAGCTCTCACTTCCCTTTTATTACAGTCAACAGCTTAATTTCCACTGTGTTTTTCCCATTTGTTTAAGATTCTTGCAGAAAACATATTTATAACCCAGATACTTCAAATAAGTGACGCTGCATTTCTATTCCTAGAGAACAGAGACAACTAAGACGCATCAAAGAATTTCCCTTTACGTTATTTGCTGCTGTGTCTCCTCACTCTGATGCTCCATTCCCCCCGAGCAGGCTGCACATTACATAATGCTGTGGGTTTGATAATGCTGCAAACAATCTGCAGCAACCTCATAAAACGTGGTCAGGCAGATCTGATCCTCAGAAGTTCAGTACCAGCCTAGTGACACTGTTCCCCCACCCATGCCTGGAAAAAGACTTCTAAAATGTCTGATGGATACTTAACCTTCTCTTGCCACTCTTGGATTACAAGCTAAAGAATCATTTCCTGTTATTTTATGTAAAAGTGCAGCAAACAGCACAAAAAAACTCTTCTGCCTTTTGATTCTCTTTGGATGACTGATTTGACTGCAAAGCATCTCTACAGGCTTGCTAGCAGTGTCCTGGGGGTGCTGGGGGACACGGAGCTGTCCCTGAGCCAGCAGAGTGTCCTGGGGGTGCTGGGGGACACGGAGCTGTCCCTGAGCCAGCAGAGTGTCCTGCATGGAGCTGTCCCTGAGCCAGCAGAGTGTCCTGGGGGTGCTGAGGGACACGGAGCTGTCCCTGAGCCAGCAGAGTGTCCTGGGGGTGCTGGGGGACACAGAGCTGTCCCTGAGCCAGCAGAGTGTCCTGGGGGTGCTGGGGGACACGGAGCTGTCCCTGAGCCAGCAGAGTGTCCTGGGGGTGCTGGGGGACACGGAGCTGTCCCTGAGCCAGCAGAGTGTCCTGGGGCCAAGGAGGCCAAGGGTGCCCTGGGGGCCTGGGGAAGAGCCTTGGCAGCAGGTCAGGGAGGGATCCTGCCCCTGTGCCCAGCCCTGGAGGCACCTCTGGAGTGCTGTGCCCAGCTCTGGATCCTCAGCACAGCAGGGACAGGAGCTCCTGGAGCTGAGGAAGGGCCTGGAGCATCTCTGTGCCTGGGAAAGGCTGAGGGAGCTGGGGCTGCTCAGCCAGGAGAGGAGCCCCAGCTGAGAGGGGCCCTCAGCCCTGGGTGTCCCTGAGTGTCCCTGAGTGTCCCTGTCTGTCCCTGTCTGTCCCTGTGTCCCCCTGTCTGTCCCTGTCTATCCCTGTGTCAGGGAGGGCAGACCACGCCCAGGCTCTGCTCCAGGCCCAGCAATGGCCCCAGAGCCCCGGGCAGGGCCTGAGCCCAGGAGCTGCCCCTGCACAGGAGGCACAACTTCTGCCCTGGCAGTGCCCAGCCCTGAGCAGATTGTGCCCAGAGGCTGTGCAGGCTCCTCCCTGGGGATATTGCAGAGCCCTCTGCACACCCTGCTGTGCCCTGTGCTCTGGGATGGCCCTGCTGGAGCAGGGAGGTGGCACCAGAGCAGCCCCTCTGGGCCCCTCCAGCCTGACCCCGCCCGGGGTTCTGTGATTCTTGCATTTGCTGACTGGAATTTCATTCCCAGTGCTGGTGGAAAACTCTTCCAAACTCCTTATTGCAGCTGCAGCCCTGCAGGACACAGAACTGTCCCACTGAACCCAGGACACCCAGCTTGGCTCTGGGGAGGGCAGGATGCTGCTGCCTGCCTGGCAAGCCCTTCTCTCATCACCCCACTCCCTTCCCTGTCCTTCCTCCTCAGTCACTGGAGACATTTGTCTGCTGAGCGAATTGAGGCTGACAGGGAAGGTCACTGTGCCCAATTGTGAGTCTCAGCACACAAATGTGCCTTTTGGCTCCCCAAACAGTGACCGTGTCCCATTATTGATAAAGCCTTGAAAAGACTCTAATGCATCTTCATTTCACAAAATAACTGCCTTCAAGGTTGCTCCGAGAAAATAAGCAGCCAGAATGCTGAAGAATTCTCCAAGTTGGCATTCTCCCGAAGATTAAAAGATAATAATACTTCTATTAGAATCACTCTGCTACGCTGTATTGATCTCATCAGGGAGGCCACTGCAGGTCTAATATGAACAGAGCAGTTTTAGAATTAATCACAGGAGTTTTTATTATGGTTCGTAGGGCTCCTCATTCAAATGGCATCGTTTGCAGTATTTATGGCCTAGATTGGTTGCCATTATTAAGTGCAAGTGTGCCACATGGTGTCTGGCCTGCTGTGTTAAAACACAAAGTCATTCTTCAAAAGTAAATCTTATCTAAACTATGCACAAAAAGCCAATTACTTTTTGATTTACATTTTAATTTCACATTTGGCTTTCCCCTTATATACAAACCTCTTACTTAATCTTTGTTTTGGATTAACTAGCACAGGCATACAAGGTACACTCCATAGTTTTCAGTAGACTGTTACAGCATATTAATGCACTCTGCTCAAAAAGATGTATTTGGTCAGTGACAAGGCACACACTCTGTGTGAGAGAAGCAAATAAAAAGCTGGAAGAAATAGAGCACCCTGCAAAGTGGACTGGCCACTGATCTTCAAGATAAAACACACTCATTAGGACTCTCAACTTAGACTGTGAACTTGGAAATGAAAAAAGTGTTTGTCAGTGTCAGAACAAGCCCTCAGTGACCAGATCCAGTAGTGATTTAAGGCAGAACTCTTTCATTTCCATGTTCCTTGCTTTGCTGTTTGTTTTTTTTTTTTCTTTTTTAATCTTCTTTGCCACCGCTTCAGCCAAGCTCAGGTTTCAGTCATGCCCATTCCTGTTTGCCTGATCCCACCAGCATTTTCCTGCCATGAGGGTGACAGAAGCTGAATCTCAGCAAAGGTGAATGAGCAAATGTAATTCTGATGCTAAGTTATTAAATTAATTAAAGTCCTGGGAAAATATGAGAGGGGGCTTCTTTTTGGTTTTGGTTCAGTCCTTTTAAACCAGAAAGAACTTCAGAAAGTCTGGTAAGGTATGTTGAAAATGTTTGTCCTAAATCCAGATTCTATTGAGTTTTTAGTGAATTTTGGGCAAGAAAACTGCACTGACCTTTGCAAGGCCATATAAGGCATGCCCAGAACAATTTCCCATTAAACCAAATCATTAACCTATAATAAAATGAAAAAGAATTGCTTGTATAAACGTCTCTGTTGACTTTAAAATCCCTCATATTCTCTTAACTCTATTTGAAAACAAGCCTTTGTTATGACATTCATTTAATTTGAGGGACTAATTATACGTGGCAAGCACATACCTAAATGCTTTGAAGGGTGGAAAAACATCTAATGAACTTAGAGAAAATTGTATTTATCTGCTTAGTCAATGCAATAAAAGAGGTCTGCTCATGCTTTTCTCTCCTGACAGTGCAAGATAGGAAGCAGCAACAGAGAAAAGACAAAATAAATATTAATTGGCAAAAGCCTCCCAATTTATTAAGACTGTAAGGGATATACATTTACAAGGGATATACATTTACAAGAGATATACATGTACAAGGGATATTCACTTCTAAGGGATGTAAAAGCTCTTAATTGAGTAGAAAACACTAATGCCAAGTTGTGCTGAGAATCCCCTGCTCTCCAGTCCCCAGCTGATCCCAGCATTCCCTGCCTCAGCTGAGTCCTTCCAGGATTCTGCTGTGAAGCATCTCCAATTCCTGCATTCTCCTGGACAAAAGGACCTGGGAAACAGAATGAATTTAACAATGGTTTAATGCACTTGAATACACACACACATTTATTTTCATCCTGCACCTATTCCAACCCACTCAGCTTCCATAAACAACTCTCCCAATGAATTTGTTGCTAACAGAGACACCAACACACCTCATTTCAGCCTGATGGCCAACAACAGATTGTCACAACATGCTGGTAGAGCTGTTTGCTTTCTGTGTATTCTGTGCTTAGTGTGGAAAATAAATATATTCATATTCATCATATTCATAATTTTGTTGATCAGTGCACTTTAAAGCCAACGAAAGCAAAACTGAGGTTGGAATACACCTCTTTCCTCTCACAACATCCTAGAAATCCATTTATGCTCTTCTTTCGATAGCTAGTGAAAAATAATTGTTTGGAGTTTTGTTTGGGTTTTTTTAAAAAGCAACTACCTATCTACTGTGCAGCAGAACTCTGCAAATGAACTCTTGGATCACAGCATCACCTTATCTACTCCTCTTTACCAGCCAAATAACATATTGACTATCATTCTTACCTCTGACAGATCTAACCCAAGTCTCCCAGAGTGAAAGATTAGGAAGTTAATCCATTTTGAAGCCTTGCTGCAAGATATTAATGCTTTCAGAAACAAAAGTGATGGATGAATATTATTCAGGTCAAATAAAACTAGAGTTCTAAGAAGAGCTAGCCAGGTTTCAGTTCCAAGAAACTGAATATGATAAAACCAAGCCATGAGATAGGGCAGGAAATGGGAATTCAAACACATTTATTCCTAGTTTAGGGAGATTTTTAAACTTCATAATTGATTTAAACCTAGAATGCAGTTTTTAGCAAGTCTGTTCAAAATTTACTATAGGATGCTTTGGGAGAGATGGCTCTGGTACCATCTCTGTCTTCAGTATCATTCTTTAATTTCACTTTCAGCAATTTGCACCTCTCCTGCATGTACATTCCTACAAACAGCATGTGTTTGTGTATCCTGATACACACACACAGAAATTCAGTCCCTTTTCCATCACCAAATCCAGATTTCATACCTATATATTCACACATATGAAACTACAGCCTTCTGAATTCCTCCAAGTGCTGCATTCAACACCTCAAGTTCATATTTCAGGCTCTGTTGAATTTATGCATTTTTTAAAAGTGAAATTGCCTCTGCAATACTGTTCAAGTGGTTGTCATTAATTATACACTTGTATTTATGCCATAATTTAGTGTGCACTTGAGAACAGTAATTCAGATTCACTTAGATTTGGTTCCCCAGCTAAAGGGAATGAGACTAATTGATACAATAATAGGGTGACTCTTTGGCTGGCCAAGGAGGGAATCCCCAAACAGAAGTAACTAGAGAACATCTCCAGAAGGTATCAGGAAAGGCTGAATACATGGAAACTCTCCTGAAGATATAAAGCAGGGCAGCATGGGGCAAACCACCCAGTTCCACCCAAGATTCAAGCACTCTCTGTGCTTTTACACGTATTTAGGGTGTCCAACAGAGATTGAAGGTGTACAGTACCTGGGAGTGACTGCTTTGCTTCCTGCAGCTCCCCAAAGGAAGAAGAGAAAACAGGGAAGGAAGAAGGCAGGAGTTGCTGAAGAACAGACAAAAGAAACCAGACAATATTTGTCTTGCACCAAGTTTTAAACAATGTTGACTTGAAATTGAATCTATTTCATTAAAAAAAAAAAATCAGCAACCAAAAAGCTCAACCCAAAGTTTAACTCCTAGAAGAGGGATCTCTAGAACTAAAGAACAGGTATGTCCCAATTTTCCCTTGAGGCTATTCTCTAGATAAAATGGGAAGGAACTGTGGAACAATTATAGAAGTCCCTCTTCAAAATCCTTCCTTCATTTTCCTTGTTTCTATGACACACTGCCTCAGAAATTCCGAGTCAGTTCTGATAACTGGTCTCTAGAATGATTTTCAAATCACCAACCAAAAATCAGTTTCAGACAGAAGCTGATAGGCAAAATCCACCCCTCACAGACATGTTTTTATTTTACTGCTAAAGTAGAATAAAGTAAAATCATTTTCACTGAAAGAAGAAGGAACTTAACAGTAGTAGCTGTTTAGGTATGGCAGATAAATGCAGCTTACCCCAGACAACACAAAACAGCACAGGATTATGAACTTCCCTCTGGCATAACTGTGACTTAACCGAAGTCCACAAGTAACAGCACCCTCCTAGGAGGAATTATTGACAGCATAACAGTGTTTAAGAAGGAACAGATTGAAGATACATTTCCAACCCTCAGCAAAGCTCGTTAGCTCAGGTCTTGTGGTAGAACAACCCAGAATCCCAACCCAAACAAAATTTGGAACACGACTCTTGCCCAAGCTTTGGCTTCGCAGGCGCCGCAGGAGCGAGTGTGGTTTGGTCAGTGCCCCACCATGGCTCTGGGCTCTGCAGCTGCCACACAGCCTCGGGACACAGCAGCCCGTGGTGGCACTGCCACACAGGCAGGGACAGGCAGGGACAGGCAGGGACAGGCAGCAGGGCACCAGGATGTGGCGGTGCCATGCTCAGGTATGTCACCTGACAGGGACAGCCCCAGCAGCCTGGCACAGCCACCTGGGCACTCAGGGACAGCCTCGGGAACACAGGGACACGGGGACATGGACAGGACACAGGGACAGCGTCAGTGACACAGAGCCAGGGACACAGGCACACAGGGATACAAGGACACAGGGACAGGGTCAGTGACACAGGCACAGAGACAGGCACAGGGACACAGGGACACAGGGACAGGGACACAAGAACACAAGGGCACAGGGATATAAGGACACAGGGACAGAGTCAGGGACAGGGACACAGGGACACAGGGACAGGGACACAAGAACACAGGGATATAAGGACACAGGGACAGAGTCAGGGACAGGGACACAGGGACAGGGCAAGGGACAGGGACACAGGTATGAGGACACAGGGACATGGACAGGGTGTTTTAATTTTGGTGAAAAACCCCACAATACAAATGTTGCCTTCAAAGCCAAAGGCCACTTTTCTACTCGGAAGAAATCCCTGGAATAAGTTGTCTCCAGTCAACTGACGATGCACCATTTCAGAAAATCATTTTGAACTGTCAGTGATCTGCTTATTACATGCTTGACTAATTCCTTGAACAGAGGAAAGCCCCACATGACTGCAGAACAGATAGAGGAGACAGATGATATATGGACTCTCTTTCCATAGAATCCAATTGCTGGTTTCTATAAATATGAAAATATATTTTTGTGATACAAGCAAAGGCAAAACATGACTTAACCTCCTGGTCTGTTTGAAAATGCAAAGGTTTTTTCACAGTGAGAAAAAGCCTGGAATGTGCCTTGGATGCAATGATGAACTAATGCCTCAAATCCCTACAGTGTGAGTCATTATAAATTTCTAACTCCCATTTAGGGTTTTAATATGGCAGAGATTCACTGGGAATACATGGTCTGAGATTCATTTTCATTTTCCTACTGGGAGGTGTTTACTGCAAAGCTCAACTTTTTGTATTGTACATTGATATTCTCCCTATTTTTTAATACCCCATGCCCTCATGAATTCCCTGTGATCTTTGTCAAGGGACCACATCTAAAACCCAGCCATCTTAATCTTTTAGATCAAAGTGTGGACTGAATAGACTCAAAGTCAAATTATGGGATAAACTATTTTCAAAGCTAAAATCATAAATAATAGGCAGGAAATGAGTCGCAGTGGGAGGTTACAGAGCACCTTTCAACTGAGGAACAGGAGATTTTGTGTAGAGTGCTCCTTGTTAACAGAGGTGAGGAACACCTGGTTTAGTCCTCAAATAACAGGACATCAGAGGGGGGAGTGGAGGTACTTGGGGATAGGCTGGGGCTAGTTAGACTGCACAAACTCACAGAAGGTTTCAAAACCCTAAATGGGAGTTAGAAATTTATAATCAGATTTACACTATGGGGATTTGAGGCCTTAGTTCATCATTGCTTCCAAGGCACATTCCAGGCTTTTTCTCACTGTGAAGAACCTTTGCATTTTCAACAACTTTTTCCTCAGCTTGAGTTGGAAACTGGATACACTTTTATTTGGGCTGCCTGGCTTCCTGTTCACCTTCCAGTGCAGAAATCGCCCTGCAAAGCTGTTGGACTGCTGGTGAAACCCTTCCTGCAGCTCCACGCCCAGGAGCAGAGCCCAGAGCAGTGCAGCACAGCCTCTGCCCAGCACCTCCACACACCGACCCAGAGCATCAGGTGGACAACACCTCTACACCTGGAGTAAGGCACTCTCTGCCCAAACTGCTCAGCAGTCTCTCCCCAGCTTTCCCAAACCCCACAGGTGTGCCCAGCATAACTCAGGTTTGGCTCATCTGAGGCCACCAAACCCAGGGAGTTCACCACCCTCAGTGTTTATACCAGTGAACATTGGGATGTTTCAACACCAAACGCACTCAGTCCTCACCCCCTGTGCTAGAAGTGCATTGTTTCTACCAGATACAGCCTTGATGCTGCTGCTGGAATTATTAGATCTTTATAATCTCCCCAAACCACCCCTACTTCAGAAGCCAAAGACCATACACTAACATTTCTAATAACAAGAGATGGAAAAATTGTTCTATTCCACCTCCAGTCCCTGACAAGGACATCACACCTACTGAATTTCAGCTGCTTCTGTTTCTCTGGCATGATGAGAGGCACTCACACCCCAGAAATGCTGGGCCTAGGCAGTGCCTAGCTGCATATGTCAGATTATCCACTGCCAATTCAAACGGGTTCAATTCCTTTCATCAGCGCTGGTGAATCACTTCTCTTAGCATATGGTTACACATCACGTGTCTAACTCCACTTCTGCCCTCCGAAAAAACAAGAGAGGAGGGATTTACTGAAGTTTTAGAGATGGAGAGATTCAGCAGCGAAAATTATTGATGCTCACCATTATCTGTTTGCATACACAGTCTGCAGGCTGGGCAGGGAATGTTCACATAGCAGCTCTGGATTAGTATTTTTAAACTCTTTCTATTATTGATTTAACCACTTGAAGCTGCTGGAAGCAGAGTTCCTGTCACAGCTGTTAATGCAAGAGGCATTAGGGAAAATCCCTACAGTGGAGGTGTGCAAAAATGTTCACACATTAATGGCGAGATTTCACTTTTCATCAGCATCATGTACAACCCCAAATCCCTATTTTTATTCTGCTCTTCTAGATAAGAAACATGAAAGGGGGGAAGTTTAGGATTTTTTTTTGTATTTTTTTTCCTCATTTACATTAGTCCTTTCTAAAGACCAGGGTCCTGCTGTCTACCCAAACTGAGGAGCAATTTTTTTCCTCAAGTCATTCCATTAAAGTTAATGCAGCTACTTGCAAAGCAGGGCTTTTCAAAGAGAGCAGTGGTAGCAATGCAGCTCTGCATGATCACAAGGCCATTAACAAGGTCCTTAAAAAAAGAAGAAAGTGGCTTTGTCAGAAGCTGAAATGGACCAGATTATGCAACTCCATTAAAACTACTCTTGGCCAAGGCAGCGGGCAAATTCATTTCTTAATTTAAAATAAAAATTAAGGTAACTGGCTTACTGACAACATGAATCAAGAAAAAAATCCACTTAGAATTCTTTTTTGTCTTCTCCGCAGCTGAGAATTCATTCTGATTGAGGCAGGATGTGGATTCATGGTTTAAAATCCATTCTAGAAGTTCCACACTTGCCATGTCTTCCTTTGAACAGCCCCTCTCTTAATTAACTAAAAAACCTCCTGTGAAGAGAAGCTCTTACATGGCTCACAAAGGAAACACTCCAAAAACTCTAATGATTTTCAAATTCATTGATAAGTATTATGTCCTTCACTTATTTTTCATGTTCATGCATCTCTATTCTAAGTGATTGTTTCATTGATGCCAACAAAAATTAGCACATTATTGCCATGAATCAAATCTATTTGTTGCCTTGACAATGCTGCCCTTTAGTTCTGTAAACACTTGAAAATGAAAAAGTTCCAAACTATAAACAATAGGCCTAAAAAACCCTCCCACCACCCAAATCCAAACGTATTTCACTTGTGCAGAACAAGGAAGCAAGGTACTCTCATTGTACTCTTCCAGTGCCTGAAGGGATCCTACAAGGGGCATGAAGAGGGACTGGGGACAAGGGCTGGAGGGACAGGACACAGGGAATGGCTCCCAGTGCCAGAGGGCAGGGCTGGCTGGGATCTTGGGCAGGAATTGTTCCCTGGGAGGGTGGGCAGGCCCTGGCACAGGGTGCCCAGAGCAGCTGTGGCTGCCCCTGGATCCCTGGCAGTGCCCAAGGCCAGGTTGGACATTGGGGCTTGGAGCAGCCTGGGACAGTGGGAGGTGTCCCTGCCATGGCAGGGGTGGTACTGGATGGCTTTAAGGTCCCTTCCCACCCAAACCATTCTGGGATTCTACATATAATTGCAAAACCACATCTCAAAATATCTCTGTACACTGAATATTTGAGTGTGTCTGTGCACTGATCAATGTGCCAAACTGCTTCACCTGCCCCACCACCATCTGCAGCTCTGTTGGCTTCAAAGACCACTCAAAATATCACTATCATGGAACAAGGGGCATTTCATTTCCTACAGACTCCAACTAAGCAGAGCTGAAAAGCACAGGGGAAATGCTGAAACAATTTGCTTTTTAAAAACATTCTGTTCTGGATTTAAGTACAAAATTCCTATGATAAACTCTATGGTTCAGTACTAAAGAGCCTGTCTTAAACCCACATGCTTGTCTTAAACCCACTTGGTCTGTGGGTCCAACTGATATGTAAAATGGGTCCATTGCTGCTTACAAATCCATATCTGGCACTACTGTGACTTTGAGAATGATTTTCAACTTCAACTGAAAATAGACAGGAAGAAAAAATAAAATTAGCCAGAGCAGAAATGAGATAATTGCCCAAATTCAGCTACTACTCAATGAATTTATTATAACTTTGGTCTGGACAGTTGCAAAAGTGCAAAGCACCAGTGAAAGACAAAAAATTGGGATATTTCAGAGGTGCTGCTCAGAAAATAGAGTCTCTGAACAGCAGCAGGGCCTGGATTTATGGTGCAGGAGTGAGGCACCAAACCCCTGGCTCTCTGGGAGCGCTGCTCTTTGACAGTCCCATGCTTGATTATACTCATTTTCTACTTCAGCAAGCAGCAAAATTTTATGAGATCCACCCCCATAGATGTTTGTTCCCTGACAATCTGGTGTACAGTTACAGAAGTTGCTAAATATGATTATTGCCTGGGAAGCAAGGAGAAAACAGAAATATTTTAACCCAGTATGCTGATCCCAGTGATTCCCCTTCTGCCCCCCACCAGCAGCAATGCCAGTTCAAGGCACTGCCACTCAAACCCCACTAGCAGGGAAGCACAACCCAGGAAATTAAGTCAATGGGTAGAAAATTATTTAGTTATATTTGAAGATAGCACGTGGATAATATTGTTTTATGTCTTCCTTCAGCAGAAGGTGGGGTTTTTGTGTCTTTTAAGCAGAGGGCAGAACGTTTGTAATTACCCAGCTGCGAACGGGGCACAAGTATCTGCTCCTGTTGGAACCCAAAGCTTAATACCAAAGCTTAGTACCAATACCCAAAACAATACTGTCTGGCATCACAAACGCCTCAAAATGCACAGAATACAAAAATCAGTTTGGGTGCAATTCCTTCTTTCATTTTTTCTGTGTCTCTCTTTCAGTCTAAAACAAAATTATTCCCTTTTTTCCTGCTTGGCCCCTCAGGGTGATTTAACTAGAAGCAGAGCACTGTCCCCCCTGCCCTGATTCCCCCCAGTTATTTTTGATAAATCGGGGGCATTCAACCCCCTGCATCAGGCAGGTGTGTCTGTCAGGGATCCTTTTCCCTGACAGGATGCATGGAATTGCATCCTTTCGTTAGCAAATGTTGCCAAACAAAGCAGTTCTCCCACAACTTCTCATTTCCAGACATATTACAGGGTTACATCTTAGACTGCTTTACTGTTATAGATTTAGATTGAATCTGCCTCACTAAGTTGTCCCATTCTGGGCTGATGACAAAACCTGAGCTATCCATATGCCTAATTGCACTCATAAATGGAGCTCTTAGCAGGCTGTGGTGGGGATGGTGCTACAGTTGCTGTTTATGGAATTGTTTTCTAATTCCCTTTTTTCCTAAGCTGAAATATTTTTTCCAAGGACTTGCACACATTCTGATGGAGAATGGTATTTTTCATGAAATGTACTTGGCCTGCAAACAGCAGCAGAAGGGAGAGGGAATGCAAGTGAGAAATAATCAAATGAGGGAAAGAAAAGGTATCTGTTCACCCAGCCTGGGAGGAAATCATCCCAAGCATGACAGCAGCCACAGCCAAGCTCCACAAAAGGGGCAGCAAGGTATCCAAGCTCCCAGAGAGCCATCTGGGTTCATTCATCTCCTCACAAACTCCTTGCAGACAAACCTCACCTGCCAGACTCCCTGCTAGGGCATCTCTGCTCTGGGCCAGGGGCAGCACCCAGGGAGCAGCTGCAGCTGGGCCAGGAGGGATTGAGGTTGGATCTGAGGGCAAGGTGCTTCCCCCAGAGGGTGCTGGCAATGCCCAGGCTCCCCAGGGAATGGGCACGGCCCCGAGGCTGCCAGGGCTCCAGGAGCCTTTGGACAGCACTGCCAGGGATGCCCAGGGGGGATTGTTGGGGGTCTGGATCAATGATCCTGGTGGATATTCCAGCTCAGGAGATTCTGTGCTTCAAACGATCTTCACTCACACAGTGAGATTCCTTTAAGGTAAGTTATCCACATTCGGGATAATTCAATGGGGAAATACAAAAAATTATATGTGCACCAAAACTTTCAGGCCACATCATTTGTGCTTCCTTAATATTCATTGACATGAAAATCCCCCTGGACTTGTTGCTTGCTTTCTGAGTCTTTTCCCTGGTGTGCACACAAGCTGTGAAATCGCCCAGGAAATTCCTTAAAGCAATATTTCAATTGATGCTTTGAAATTAACATCCCCATTTCAAACAGAACTCAATTTTAAAATGGAACAGAAGTTTAACAAACAAGGAAGTAAGGAAATCGATGAGTCACTTAAACCATTGTGGGTCAGATTAACATAAAACTTAACAGAAAACATAAAGCAAGATTATTAACTGGAAATATTCTTGTTTGGGGAAGGCAGGCTGTGAAGATACTATTTCTCACTAACTGAAGTGAGAATGACAGTGGCTTAAAACACTTAATGAGAATTATTTCATAAACACTCTTGTGAAAGAGCTCACACCCTTGAAAAGCAAATTGTTACTGAATTGCTTCACCTGATTAGAATGATGCTTTCAAAACTTTCAAAATATTTTAAAAATCCAAACAACATGGTCCTTTCTTTGTCTCTCTGCTGTACTGGCTCCTTCCTCCTCACAATAGCAATCCAATTTTATCAGTTTGGGTGTAAATACATTCCTTATGGGTGATGAACTCCTACAGCACTGATGGTCTTTGGAAGATTTCTGAAACTATGGCTATAGCAGACCTGAGAGATCCCATCCCTCTCCCCCAGTACCACTCTGCCAGAGGGGATTGGCCCGTCCTGTTCTGCAGGCTTATACAGTAATATTATCAAAATTCTCCTTTTCAGGGTATCACAGAGCAGCTGACAGGATGGTTATTCTGATTTGCCAGCTGGTTTAAGCCCTCAGCCCGTCAGTGCTACGGTGAGGTGCCCAAGGATGTGATGCCAGCAAGACCTGGGTGCCTCAGGGAGAATTCTGTGCTCATTTCTAAGCTGGTCAGTGGGTTTAAGGCATTCAGACATGCATTAAAATCTGTCTGAGATGGAAGCTTGAAGTTAATTTTCAATTGATTCTGTCTTGCAAATGCCACTTAAGTAAGAACCTCGGTCTTTCTCTTTTTTTCCCTTTTTTCTTCTTCCTCCAGAAGGAAGAAGCTTAATTAGGAGGATGCCATTCTGCTTTGCTTCTCCCAAAGAATGTAACTGCCACGTTCCAATAATCATTTTTACATGTGGACCATACTTGAAGTGACTTAAAGAATTTAAATTCCCTACAAAAGAATGATGTAATACAGCACACAAGCTAGACTGTAAAATCACTAAATATCATTGTTCACCTAAGCCTACTTCACCTCAGAGATTAAATGCTTTTCTACTGAGAAAGAACAGGTTAGGCAGAGTCAATTCCACAGTTTTCATATATAAGCAAAAAAAGAGAAAAATTACTACAGCCTGAGAGGTGGAACCGTATCGATTTTGCTGTTTTTCACAGGAGTGCAATATCAATCCTGTTTGCAATTATTTTGCATTACTAATCAGCTCATTACCAGTCAGTCAGACAACGTTAGTTTATGCTACAATACACTCGTGGGTCATTTGCCAATAGCAATAAAATTTCACAATGTACCAGGTGAAATTTGGTGTCACTCATGGTACTTGTGGAGGCTCATCTGCAGATCTGCTTTATTGAGGATGAGAAAGCTACCAGAGACAGTAAAACCATGGTGCACATGAGGAAATGTGACATTTACAAAGCAGGAAACGTCTGCTGGAGTGGAAATTCAGCAGCTGAAAAGCAACAAGGAACATCCAGTTAAAGGGGCTTCAATTGAATAACTATTCAAGCAGCAGCCTGGCTTTAGTAGGAATAATAAATAGCTTAAATCTGGGTCCGTAACATGCAAAACTCAGGCACAGCCACCAGAATTGTTTTATTTAATCAAAATACCAAGACTGTTAGCAGTAAAGATGTGATTTGTGACGCTGCAAGGGCCACATGGCTACAGTACATTACAGAAATGTAAGCAGCGTGGTTGGGAGAATTTAAACTTTCTTCATAAATGTATAATCCTTATACACAGTTGGGTTTGGAAGCTTCAGGCACACTTTAAATATGCTGGAATTTTCTATTTTGTATTCCTGCAGTATTATTTTCTCCATAAGATAGCATGGAGCTTTCAGTACAAAGCTATTCTTTAGATTGCAAAGAAACAAGGAAAAATTGGTATATTGGGTCCTTTCTTATTTCTATAATCCTTAAAACTTATGAAAAACCAGTCCAATGGCACAGAATATGAAGTGAAAGGACAAATAGTCCACTACACAACTCTATTAGAAAATAAAATTTATGTATATATGTAAATACTCTCCCCTAAATATCAGTTAGGATTGAAGAGTCCCTTCAGCATGGGGTTTGTATTTAGAATTTTCAAAAAGAATTATTTTCAAAGTTGACAGTAAAACTTATCCTTTGCTCTCTTCCACATATGTTGAAAATCTTAATTACTTGTTTCAGTGTGTATTATTTTTACTTCAACATTTCTAATTTGGGTCCCAGTATGATAACTATCTTTTGAGAAGCAATTATTCTATATTTCTCCTTATTACCTGCTCAGTTTTATTTATTCCTCTATGCTGAATTTGCTCACTGCTCTAGGACTTTGTGGTTTTCCAAATAATTTATCTTTATTAGAATACTGAGTCAGAAAGGTGCTAATACAGAGATTAAAGTCAAAAATGAGCACCAGACTATCCAAGACACCTTAAGTAAAAGGGCAACGTGCACTTCCCAGTGAGCAGAATTACATGAAAACCAAGAACTTTCAGTAACATTAATACCCAAAATGTCTCAAGGCAGATTGAACCCCCATAACTTCTAACACACATACACGGATATGGAGACCTGGGATGCAGCAGAAAAATTCCTCCTTTTTTCCCAGCAATCTGCCTTTGCAGTGGCCACCCTGTTCCCAAGGAATTCTTTCCCACATTCTGAGCAAGGATCAAGGTTTAGTGGGCAGCACTGAGAGCTGCCAAAGCTAAACCCTGGCAAGTTCCAAAGCTCTGCTGAAAAGAACAGGGACCTGTTTCTAGAAAAGCCCAACAAGCACATGTTTTTAAAAATTCAACTATTACTTTCTCTGGCTTGGTCTTAAATAAATGCCTGCATATCAAATGTCCACTCAGGTAAAGTTTTCCAGAAAGCTCAAGCTGAGGCTCATTCCCAAGCAGATGAAGATGGATGCTCCTCAGGAGAATCACCTGTGGGCCCAGTACAGGGCATTCCTCAGCACAGGCTCTGTGTCAGCTTGTTAGAACCAGATCAGCTGCCTGTCAATAGCTTTGGAGCTATTATGGGGGTGTATAACAACTTCAGGTTTCATACTAAAGTGCCATGTCTTCATTTCAGTCCTTCTCCCAGCTCTTTTATTGCTTTTCCAGGCTCTTCATTTCCCCATCCTGAATGAGATGCACTGAAGAACATCCTGAGTTTTCCATCAAAGAAAGCGATTTGGATGCCAAAAGCACTCACTCAAGTTCAAAGAAGCTTTAACAGAAGATGCAGATCCCACCTTTCCCATCTGACTGGGCTATTTTGGCCTTCAGACAGAGCCACTCAACAGAAAAGCTGAAGAATGATGTTTCTCATCGGGCGTTTCTTTGGAATTTCTGGTCATGTCCCTGCTGCTATTAAGATATACTTTTATTGTGCCCTGTAAGATTGCAACTGCATGCTTTACAATACTGTTATATATTTTAATATTGTGATATTATCTGCTAGATATCGTCCTTATTAGACACTAGACAGAGCATTTATCACACTTAAATGCTTCACAGTTCCCAACCCTGAGTGTATTTTTATTAATGTATACAGGTGATAAGAAATACAGAGTACAGCAGAAATTCAACTGAGAACCAACATTACCACCCATTTCAGAGTTCCTAATATTTGTATCCATTGTGAGAGGTGATTTGCCCTGAAATGAAATGTTTATCTTGGCTAGCCCTACCTCACAGCAGTGACCCTTCTAAACGCTCCTTGAAAATACTTACAGATATTATCTGGCTCTTACTCCTCCTTCCCCTGATAGATGCTAAACAAAGATTTGTTCTTCCTATTCCCTGCTTGGTGTGGACAGACTGCTGGTGTGAGGAATTGCTGTCCTGGATATTATACCCTGCCAGAGGCACCCTGATGTTCTCCTAGGGCAGCTCCGCTCAGCACCGAGGGGCTTCCCAGGAGAGGGGAGCAGGTACAGGAACAGCTATTTTACATTTGTTTATGCTCAACAGTCAGAGAGAGCCAACAAACAATCCACTGAAGCCTCATATAATAATATAATATAATATAATATAATATAATATAATATAATATAATATAATATAATATAATCCCTCCCTCTTCCTTTTAGGCAATAGACTGCACTTGCATCTTTGCACAGAAGAAACATTCTGTGACCCTGCTGCTTTTCAAAGGCTCTCTGCAGTGCTGGGAGGGCTGAAATATTACATTTACTGTGGAAATACATCTGTTTGCTAATGCTGCTGGGCTAGGAACACCCACACTTACCAGCTATGCCTAAGAAAAAAGATTTTTTTCCACACAGAATTTCACAGTAAATAACATATTTGTAATTTTCAAATTTCACTCTCTTGGACCTGGTTTCTCTCACCATCTCCCTTGCACTGTAAATTTGGAGTACACACGTAGAATTTAAAAAGCACAGGATATACCAGACAGTGTTTCTCACTCATCTTCCCAAGTTCCTGCTGGTATGGCACAGCCTTGGGCTTTCCATAGCACCACAACAATAAAACAGTACAACAAAAACACCAGAAAATTAAGTTCATGCCAGATCTATGAAAAAACTCATTTTAACTTGAGTATCATTCATCAACTGGAAACTCAAAGTTGGTCAGGTGCAACACTAACCAGACTTCTCTGTGTAGATACCACAGCACATCAGCACAATTTAGCTTGATCTATGATGGCTTACATGGTAAAAAAAAAAAAAATTTCCATGAACAAAATAAAGACTAAATTTTAAAAAAAACAAAACAAACAAAAAAACCCCCTAACCTCCCTGGGCAGTGGCATTTCCCTCTGCTGTAAGCATGCCTTAGGATGAAAAAGGGAAGAATTAACTTTGTACTGAGAGGTGTCCATGTGGTGATTCAGTTTTAAATAAATTGCAGTCACAGCAGCCTCACCAGTGCAGCCCCTCAGCAGGGGGGCAAAGGGACAGGCTGTGATCACACACCAAGCACCCCCAAGAGGGTGAAATGGAGCAGATTACACTGACAATTCCCAAAACATTCAGCCACGGGTGCCCAAAGTGCCTCATAACCAAGCTGCCATGGGACAAGAAAGAGCTCCCAGGACAGGAATGAGGGGACAGATTTTTCCAGTGGGAGGAAGAGCACTGCAGCAGTCTGGGCCAGTCTGCAACACTCCCTGGGATCAGGAAAAAGGACTGGATGGGGAGCAAAGCTCTTGAGAAGTTCCTGAGAAGTCACCCTGGGTAGTGGGCATGGAATTGCAGAAATCAATTCCTTCCCAGTCCCCCCTGAATGTGCTAAAAAGCCCTTGGCATTCAAACAGATCTATTCAATGTTCCAGAAGGACAAAGAGAAAGCAAAGCCTTAGAAACTATAAGGGAAAATCCAACAGAATATCCATGTGCAGTCACATCCCAACGGCTGTTCACAGTCCTGTTCCCCCATCCCCAAAAGGCTCTGGATTCCCTGGACACACAGAAAGGTGCAGAGAAGGGCAGCAAGACCAAGGGAAGGTGGGAAGTTTCAGTGTTTTGCAAAACAACTACAAGTACATGTGTAGGTGTGAATGTATGTCCAGAATTAACACAAATATCTCACACAGAAGTTAAGCAGCACATTGTGCTCCTGGATTTTAGGGATGTTAAAAAAAAACATATCCAGAAAAATCCATTAAATTAGCAAACCAAAAATCTGTCAAGTGCCTTTAAACACAGCCACACAGAAAATCCAGTGCTGAAAGACAACACACCAGAGTCTGGGAGGCCTTTCTGGGGAATCATCACTCCATCTGTATCCTGCTCTCCCACAAGAGAGGAGGAAACTGTGAGGGCAGGAGGCCTTTGGTGGAACACACAGCTGGCAAGGCTACAAATGCAGCCAGTTCCCCATGTGCCAATCCAGACAATCCTTATTGTTTCTCCTTAATTCATTTTGTCAGAATTCAAGAAACCCACTCACACAATTAAGGGCGGTTTCACATTTCCCATTTTGTTTTTATTTACCATTCATATGTTCACATATCTGTGCAGGCAGGGCTGCCCACTTCTTACCCAAATGAAGTGGAAAAATGGGAGGTCTCAAGCAATTAGCTGAGGTACTCTGCCAGTGCTTAAATGAACCATCTGTTCCAAGGTATGCAAGAGCAGCGTGCCTGGAGCCACGAGGCAGCTCTGCAATATCCAGTCCCGCTCTGGAAAGGTTCTGGGGGCAGATGTTTCAGAATTGAACACCAAAAGGGCACCAGCATCAGCCTCCTCTGCCACACAGAGATGAGGCTCTGCCAGAGGCTCCCTTTGCCTTGTGGGGATCTGGGGTTTGGCAGTGTGGGGATGGAAATGAACACACAGAACACCCAGAATGGCGTGGGGAAAGCCACTCCAAAAAGTGTCCTGAACGTATTGTGCAAAAGGAGATGAAAAATTAAAGGTCAAGACAGTGGAATTAACAACATTTCACCATGGCACAAAGGAATTCTGGAATGAAGAGACTCAGCCTTTGCTGCTCAGCTGCAGCTTTTATCTTGGATGGAAAGGGCAAGCCAAGGGGAGGAAATTGGGTTTTTGCCTCAAAAACAGCCCCAAAGTGTGAGCACCTCTAGCATCCAGTTCCAGGAGTGTTTTATTAGTACATGGCTGACATTTATACATGCCAAGACTGAACATGCTCATTAGAACTCTTTATTAGACAAAAGGCTACTAGGAGAATGATAATTAATCAGTTGGCATTGATTGAAATTCTTGATGAAATGAAGCATGAGCTGTTGAAAAATAATTGAGTGTAATCATAAAATCCATGAATCATCCATAGAAAGCACATTTATTAAAGCAGAATTCATAAGTAAGATATTTTGTCTGGCTGTTGTTCTCCTCTTTGGATCCTGTCCTGTTGGATGAAGAGGCAGCAATTCCTCCAGCACAGCTCCAAAGAGCAGACAGGTAAACATCCCATGCAAGAGCAGAACAGCAGTTCTGATATTTGCATTATTACCAGGCTCAAAGAGCTTTTGTAAACCAAAAAGCTAAAACCTGGTATTTGCCATGAGAATTCTGGAAAAGCAAATTAGTTTTATGCTAAAAAACATTAAAATCTTACAGCCTGCAAGAGGAGTAAGAAAAATTTTCATTCTGTAGGTGAAAAATTTAGAACTCAATCAGGATACACCTGGCTACTCTTTCTCAATACCAATTTCTAAGGAAAAAAAAATGAATAGTGCAATGTCAAAATTTCAAGTCTTGGCAGAAGTTTTCTTTGGACACAGAAATTCAGTTGCTGGTGGGTTTTTTGTTTGTTTGTTTGTTTTTAATTTTAAATCTATCGTTAACAAAACACAGATACAGCCAAGAAAAATAAAGCTCCCAGTAGAAAAAACTGCTGACAATATTATCATGGAACAGATATTTAAGAACTGAGATTGGGTTCAAAAGGAACCTCATTTTTTGAAGATTGCAGTCAAATAATTTTATATAAATTCTGCTTTTAAATTTCCTAAGTAACAATCAGTGCAACCATTATATGAATTGAATTAATTCCTCCTAAGACTGATTGATATTCAAGTAAACATGAACTTTGCCCTGAGAGAAGCTAAAATATTTATATAACAGGCAAAATTGTAACCAGTTAATCCCAAATGTTAGATTAGACAACAATAAATCTTTAATCATGTAACTTTATATTTAGCAAACTAAAAAGTCCAATGTTTTAATAGAATTTCAAAGAGAATTTGTTTCTACTCACTGCCTAAAATTAAACAAAAATCCAAAATGCGAGCAGACAAGGTGCTGATTGATCTGTGAAACCACAAAGCCCTGTACCAGAATGTTTGAAGTACACAATTGTATTGCAGTGGATGATTTTTACCAGAAAATCTCACATATCCTGCTTCTCACATCCCCTGAGAGCAGGGGCAGCTCACCAAGCCAGAAAACAATTTCTCCTGCAAACAGTGCAGGCACAGCTGAGATTGAGGGTGGGACTAAGGTTGGCAGTGACTGAAACCATCTTTATTTCTGACATTTCTCCTGGATGAAGAAGCATCTTCTCCATGGGACACAGGAACCCCAGCGAGTGAGACAAAGCCCTTAACTGCTCCCACTCCTGGCCAGCCCAAGCAGGAAGGGTAAATCACCCAGCACGACCCCTGACCTCCACAAGCAGCATTTTATCATCCACCAGCAATGCAGAGAACTGCCCAGGTACTGCTGGGAAAACCCTTTGTAAAAATCCCTGTGAACAACAATGCTGGGTCGTTTTAAATGCCAGAGTAAGTGGGAAGCAGGGAGAAAAGCACAGGCTTCCCCAGGCAGCAGCATCCCCTCTGCCATGGGATATCTGCACTGCTCCCAAGGCAAGGACGTGGCCAAGAACACCACCAGGATGAAGAGAAACTGGCTGTACTCTCCCAATCTCTGGCTGTTTTCTTTGCAGGACAATTTTCTTCTGCCAGAGGAAAAAGACTTGGACTTCAAAGGAAAAAGACTTCAAAAAGTCCCAAGCTTACACATTGCAAAGGAAAAAGCACTGGGCAGGTTTTAATTATTACATTAAACACAAACCCCACCACAGTAAATTCATTTCAAACACAGCTGAACCCTACAGAGGTAGCAGTAAACCTACTGAAACAAACTTCTGGAGCAAAATCTGATTTTTGTATCCTTGTATTTCTGCTGCTGAGCTGCACACCCCTCACAGACCCTCTCTGATATGCACATAAACCCTTGAACAGGGTTCCCTGTTCAAATATTACCATGGCATTATTTCCATAGGATGCTCAAAATGGATCTAAACGAATCCTTAATATGTGACAGCCAGACAGCTTAACAAGTGAACTGCCAGTTTTCATTGACACAGATTTTCCTACAACCATCAATGAAGTGATGCCACTGAACTCATTTTGGGGAGACCTGAGGGGACACCACTGCTTTTGTGCCATCACCAGAAGAGCCACGATGGCAGCAGAAAGTGCAGCAGCTGCTGGAATTGTGGGTGGTTGTCAGCCAGGGGTGAGCAGGGGGATGTGACACAGGGACTTCTGCCACCCCTGGCAGAGCATCTGCAGCAGGACACGACGGGCACGGGCTCAGCCTGCGTGGCACAGATAAAGACAATGCAACTGCAAGCTCCAGGAATAACCTCCTGGAGAATTTTATCAAACAGACTTTGTTTCCATGCATTATTTATCCACATCTACATTTCAGTGAAAATGGCCTCATTTGAGCTAATTGATGCTTTCCTATGGGCATTTATTAGAAATCAGTATTGCACACCCCCTGGTTTATGTTGTATTTGTAGCTTTGTGTCATCACAGGTACCCAATAATTATAAGTTCAGGTATTTAAGGCAAATAAATAGCAAATAAATAGCAAATAAATAGCAAATAAATAGCAAATAAATAGCAAATAAAGGCTTCATTTACTTGTTTCAATCATCAAATAAATGTTGCAGGGTTTTTTTTGCAGAAGCCTGAGTAAAAAATATACTGCTTTTTTGGTCCTTCCCCTGCTATTATTTCTGAACCCGTGCATTTATTTAAGATGGAGTGTTCTACAGTGTTAAAAAACAAAATGAGATAGCTCAGAAATTAAAAATTTAACTTGTGAAAGATGCTGCTATAACTGGAATTCATAAGGATTTAATAAAAGTCCTCATAAAGTTCTTTTAGTATGACAACAGCAATTATTCCTTCTCCTCCTCGTCAGTGATCTCCCCTTCACTTGCACAGTGTGTTAAACAAAGCAGCCCAGATTTGCCCTTAGAGGCCCCCTTGTCCAGGCTTAATGGGCCCTGTGCCACCCCACTGCTAACCCCTCTCAAATTCCCTTCCTGCCCCACCACATGCCAAAGATTAATGGTTTCTCCCCAGGTTTTGAGTTCAGTCAAGCCAGAGATGAAGGTGCAAAGGGATTTATTCCCATTTCTGGTCAATTATACCTCATGTCCTTGGAGAAAAAAACCTCAGCAATGTCCAGCATGGCTCAGTTGATTGGTTGAGCCAATTTATTTTCTCTGGTCATGTAGCAGGGGTAAGGAGGCAGCACTGATGATGTTTAAGGAAGGATTCTTGCAAAATTAGAGCTCCTAAACATCAGATGAAGGCCAGACAGAAGTAAAAATACAAATCCATACTTGCTGCTGTTGAGAACCCCATATCAGGATGAAGTGACTGACTCACATGTGACTTGTGTCTGTGGCTGTGCTCTGATCTCACAGAACACTCCCTGCACACTGCAGGGGCCCTCAGCTTCGGTGGGAACAGCCAGGGAATCTGTGGCTGTCAGGGCTTGGCTCCCCCTGTGAGGAGCACGGGAGGGAGCAGGGAGACAGCGCTGCTGGGACAGGACAGGGCACAGAGCACAGGGCACACAGAGCACAGGGCACAGGGCTCACAGGGCACACAGAGCACAGAGCACAGAGCACATAGAGCACAGGGCACAGGGCTCACAGGGCACAGGGCACAGGGCTCACAGAGCACACAGAGCACAGGGCACAGAGAGCACAGGGCTCACAGAGCACAGGGCACACAGGGCACACAGAGCACAGGGCTCACAGAGCACAGGGCACACAGGGCACACAGAGCACAGAGCATAGTGCAGAGAGCACAGGGCACAGTCCCTTCTGCAGGAGAACCCTGGGAGCACCCAGCCTTTAGTGCAGGGCACAGAGTTTGGGTACACTGTGTGCGGTTTCACAGCAGTTTCACAGGTGGGTTAATCTGAGGAAAATGCTGGACTTTCAAAGGTCCAAGAGCACTCTGGTAGGAGATGGCAATGGCACAAGGGCTCTTTGTGATCCTGCACGTTTCAAAATACTCTGCATTTGTCTGCAGCCTCCCCTCCCTGCAGCAAACATGCTGCCTTTGCCTACCTTGCTGCTTTTGCCCTCCTCCCTTCTCTTTAACCTCCCACAGCTGTGGAATTCTGGAAGGTTCCCTCCCAAGCCTCCCTGTACAGCACCATCTTTCCCCTCATGCTTTACAGCTCTAAAATGTACCATTCTCAGTGCAGGCAGGAATGCTGCTCTCCTGATGTTATTTCCAGCCTGACAATGGACATTTGGACATGAATGGATCTGCTGGAGCACCACACAATACTTTCTGTGAAAGTTTCATGTATTTCCCTTTGAAGAAGATGACAAACTCCTGTGTGTGCTTCCAGCAGCCCCAGCCCTGTGCCCTCACACCAAGCTGAACGTGCTGTAACTCCCATCTCCCATGGAGCAAACATGACTCAAAGCAGGTTCAGTGTTTACTCCCCTGAAAGGGATGAGTTTCCTGACCAGCACCACACATCTCCCCAGCACCCAAGGCAAGGGGACGATGTGCTCCTTTGTCTTTCAGGCTGTATCTAACACAGAACCAGACCAAACTGCAGGAGGGATGTTTTCCTTTCCTGGTCTGAGACTGGAACACACATAACACTGTCCCACTGCAAAAATACCATCCTGCTTTATCAGGATTTTTTTTCCCCCTTGTTCTTTTTAAACCTTGGAGCAGCTCCCAGGTGCTGCCAGGGTGCTCTGCCCAGCACACAAGGTGGGATTCTGCCTGTGGTAGTGGGAATGGAGCTTGGGAAGGATTTTCTACCCAATCTTCCTACAGCTCCTGTGCTGCACAACCACTCTGGAGCTGAAGGAGCTGGATCCATGCTTCCTGCAGCTGGGAATCTGCTGCCTCCTGGGCACAGCATGGCCTCTGGGGGAAGGGGAGGACTTCTGCCTCAAACCAGGAGCCAGGGATGAAATAAAGGAATTGTGCAGTTGCTGAATATTATCTGCATTCCCTTTAGATGGAGTGAGGATTCAGTACCATCCTTAGGGAGGCCTACAAACTGGGAAATGATCTTCTTTTACAGAGCTGACTGGTCACACTGAAACATTTATAAAGGGGGTGAGGAAACAAAGAGGTGGCCCCTGCATTCACCAGCATAACAAACATTACTTTTCTGTAAACAGGGGCAAAAGCTTCCATGAGGCTCAGCACATGTATCCAGGGGGTTACTGCTTTCCCTCCTTTCTGTTTTGAAGGACAGAAAGGGAAAATAGTCTTCTTACAGTCCACAGAGTCCAAATCAGAAAAATAAGGTCAATACTACTTATACAGCTACACATTTGCCTCAAAAAGTGGAGAATGGATTCCTGATAATGGCAAATCAGAAATAGAAAATAAAAAGTCTAATTCTGAACTTGTTCCCTTTATAAATAAATTGCAAGAAGATAATGCATTTCTCCTATATTTTCCAGTGGAAGCAGTGCTGCTCCCAGCAAAGCAATGAAAGCTGCAATATTAAACTTGCTGCTTACTCATCAATTTTCATGTGAGAGTCTCATTGGCAAGAGGCCCAGGCACAGAGAGGATGCCATTGTAATCACTATTTCTACCCCAAACAATGTTGACTATTTAATTATTAAAGTATTTCTTTCTAAGTAGTTATTTTCAACCACTGGGTCTGACAGAACTCCTCTGTGCACAGGTCTGCTCAAAGAAAGGTTGATCACTGAAAAATAACTTCAATTTTCATGTTTTAAGTGGGCTGTGTCCTTAAATACAAATTCAGTTCCCGTGCCAGCAAGAAGCTGATATGAAGCATTGAACTTGTTATCAGGCAATGAAAAAGCTGAAGTCCTACATCTCGTTCCCAATTTCAGTCATATTTTCTCCCACATTGCATTTTTCATTCCCCAGTTAAGTGAGGCAAACAATATTGAGAGTATTCACAAAGGTTTGGAAAACTATTTCTGTTTGTGAAAACAGGCATTTGTTTTTGCCTGACAACCCTGTGTGGCTTGGTGATAGGCAGGAGAAAAGAGAATTAAATGCACAAATATGCTATTAATAGACAAAAGATTTTGCTTTCAGTGCTTGCTGTACCTGCCAGGTAATTTTAAATCTGGGATCCATGCATGTAGCCAACATGGAAAGGGCTGTTTGTGAGCATCTAAAATGCTTTAGACCTGCTCATGTCCTGCTGCCTGGGTCTGTGCTGGAGGTGCTGCTCCTGTTCCAGGTGACAGCAAAAGCCCCTCACAGCACCCCTTGCTCTGCAGCCCAGGATGTGCAGCCAGGACCAAGAGCAGCCTCCATAACAATTCAGATCTATGGCAGAAAACTCAAGCTGCAATGCCTCTGGAGTATCAAGAACCTTATTCCTTCAATTCACTCAAGCATTAAACTAGTTCAGCCTCTGGAGGCACTGGCCACTGTCTTTACAAGAAAATATGTCATTTCAGCAAACTCCACTGTTGCCAAAGACCCTCATTTATCCTGATACTAATCTGGAATAGACTCCTCATTCCAGGCCTCCCTTGACTGAGAGATTCCAGTAACTAACTCAACTTCTGAGCCACTTTGGGTGCTTGGGGGTGTTTGAGCAGCAGCTGACCAATGACCAAAGCTCACAGCATTTTAACAACCCTTACTCAGCTGTGCTGCAGCAACAACCAGAATATGAAAGAAAAGCTCTAGGCACTCTTATTAGCACATATATTATAATTACTGCATTTGCAAAGGGTTTCAGCTTATCTCAAGCTGTCAACTCGTGCCTTTTGTGTCGTTGTGCATTCTGCTGTGTGAGCCTGTGCAGTTGGGCAGTGCCAGGCACACAACATCAATCCTGAATAAACAGGAGGTCACAGCACTCACGTCCTCAGAGCTATTACAGAAATTGCAGGCTTCATCCCATCTCAAATCCCAGCGCTCACTTAAAAGCTCCAACCATATAATTAAATGTAGGGCAGCTTAAAAGTGGACAATTCTTCCCAGGCTTTGCACAGCGCTCCTGGGTGAAGCCTTCAGCAATTCTGCTCTTTTATCTCGGAGGGCTGACAGATGGTTGTCAGAACCAGGGGCTTGCTGGCAAAAAGTTTTAAGGCAGAGAAAAAGGTACAACAGTGTAGGAGGAGATACTTAAAAGAGAATAAATCTCTAGCTTGCTTTCTTCAAAGCTAGAATCCTTCCCCTGCCTCAGACACACTGAGGACAAGTTTAACCAGGGTAACTCTTCTGTAGTCTAATGGCCTTACACCAATGAGTATTTTGACCCAAACTGCTTGAGACATGCCTGGAAAAATAACCTTCTATTTTGCTCACAGTCCTGCTGCACAGAGGGAAATCTTTCTTGTCACTCCCTCCAGCTCTCACGTCTTAAGTTTTGTGTAGAAACTCTTCCCTGGATTCCTTCAGCCCCAGCAGCCACTCCTCACAAGAGCAGGCTGGATTAGCCTGGCCTTTGCTGCAAGTGTTGGAAAAGCCTGGCCTTGGCCTTGGGGTCCTGCCACAGTTCCTCCTCTCCTGACAACAGAGAGGGACCATCACAGAAAATCAATTGCCTGCCCTGAGGCAGGTTTCCACCTTTACTGCCTGCTTTGAAAGCTCAGTGGCACACAGTGTACTCAGGTATTGTTCTGCAAGGAAGACTCTTCCTGGGGCATGAAGGGGAGTGGGGGAACACCAAGGAGGAAAATGGAACATGTGAGGAGCAGCAGCCTGCTCAGGAACAGACACACTGGGGTGGGGCTTCACAAGGCACAGCCCAGCTTGTTTCTCACTCCTTATTCCTTTTCAACTCAGATCTATTTTAATCTCAATAGAACTTACCTTTTATCCACTTAGCACAACTAAATCAACTCTATACCATAAATGAAATCATATTCATTTGCCATTTTTCAACATATGAATTTAATTATGTTTAATACTTTTAGTCATTAAACTGTTCTTGAAATTGCTTCAGTGTGAACAGACTACACTCATTTAAATTCCCTTTTACAGTAACCTATACTTTTTTCTTATCTTTCAAAGGAAAAAGCCCAATGTGGTCTTTGTGTTAAGTATTCAGATATTCATTATCAATCTATTCTAGGAGACATCTACACATCTTTTGTTGTGAAATCAAATCATAATTTAATTACTGAAGATTAAAGACTGCCTAATCTAGCTGTAATTTATTTAGTCAGTGTAAAAACCAGTGTAAAAAACTGCACCATTAAATGAGAGAATCCAATCCATGGCAATAACTAAGAAACATCATTCAAACCAAAACAACAAAAACCATTTAAGGGGACACCTAAACCTCTCAGACAAATTTTCTATTTCAGATGTTTTATCATTATCCAGTAGAAAAAAATGCATTTTCTACCAAATTTAGCATTCAGCCAATTTTCAGGCCAAAGGAAAAAAAACAAAACAAAACAAACCAAACCCCCCCCCCCCCGGAAAAAAAAAGAAAAAAAAAACAAACAAACAAACAAAAAAAAAAAAAAAAACACCACACACACACACCAAAAAAAAAAAAAAAAAAAAAAAAAACCACCAAAAAAAAAACCACCAAAAAAAACCCCACAAAAAAGGTCCTTTGTACTGGACAATTTTCATTTCCACAAGGAATTTCCGTGTAACTCCAGTACTTAAGACATTTAAGAGCAACAGATTATCCAAGAAATGACCTATAACCAAGAAAAGAATGCACATTTAGGCACTTGTTTCTCAACCCCCTTTGCTCTCTCCCTTTTTGCAGTGCATGGCTGACCTTCCCCAGCACTTTTACTGCAGCCAAATCTGCTCTGGATCCCATGCTGTCACAGTGACTAATCCACATTATTTCTGGATTACTAAAAATAAATTCCATACTTTCCACATATATGGGCATGATGCAAACATCTGATGTCATCAGCAGGGTGA
This sequence comes from Phylloscopus whistleri, assembly GCA_017589585.1. NCBI lineage: Eukaryota > Metazoa > Chordata > Aves > Passeriformes > Phylloscopidae > Phylloscopus > Phylloscopus whistleri. The sequence goes on along the minus strand of JADMLD010001473.1, from coordinate 219,471 downwards.
TTTAACCCAAATTCACACCAAGTGCAGCTTGATTTTTTGAATCTTGATACAGATGTCTCTTATTCATGCAAACAGATCCAACTGGAGGAAGACTTCATTTCCCACATCTGTGTCCAGGACTTTCCAGGGAGATGTACAAACAAGGAATAAATCCATGCAGCATTTCCCTCACTCTCAGAGTAGCCTGCCAGTCTGGATCCATCCATAATAAACCAGCACAGCAGGCACTCCATTGCCCAGAATTCCTGGGAGCCATGCAAACACAGAGTCAAACCCGGCGTCCAGTCCAGCTGTAGGTGACAGCAGGACTGACACACTCCTGCCAGAGCTGGGGGGAATGCTGAGTAAGAGAGAGAGGAACATCTTATCCTTCCACTGCAGCAGGTTTTGACAACTTTAGAATTAGATTCTATCTCCTTGCTCTCCTCTCTTTTTTTCACATCAAAACACAACGTGGAGCTTTTCACCCCCCTTGGGTGCAGCACAGTCACACAGCCTGTGCCACCAGTGGGACACCTGAGGTGACACCTCACACCGTCAGCCTCTGACACAGAGATCAGGCAGGGGGTGCAGGGTTGGAACAGTGATTTCTGTTGGCTCCAGAGGAAAAGAGCCAATTCCTGCCTCTCCACAAGTCAAACAACTCATTCCCCTCCTCTCAGCACCCCACAGACACCGCTGGCACTCTGCTGTCTGCCACCCAGCCCTGGCCACCCTCCCCTCCTCACTCACATTCAGCTGAACGAAATAACCTCATGTTTTCTTGATTATACATAATTCCAGTTATAATTCCAAGCAGCCCTTCCTGATAACATACCCCCCCCATTGAATATTGACATGAAAGATCCTGGACACTCCAGTTCTGCTCCCTGAACACACCCCCACTGCTGTGAGTGGGGGAGAGCAGAGCTGCCAGGGTGGAGCTGCAACTGGGACAGCTCAGTCAGGCCAAAGGGGAACATGCACTCCATGCTATTATTGCACAGCAAATATTGAAATCTTGAGAGGAATATAGGTCAAAGATAGTAAAGCAGAACCAGTGGGTTCTGTTTGCCCCCCTGGCACAGATGAACAGGACTTTATCAGTGGGTATATTATCTGTACACTCAGCAAACACCCTGTGCATGCCTTTCAGAAAGCAGCTCCTCCTTTAATAAAGCAATTAACCAAATCCAAACCATCACCCATTCCTTCCAAGTTATTTTTGCCACTGGAGACATAAACGATGAAAAACTTCCCAGCACTGTTTGCAAATACTGAGCTTGAATTTCCAAGTTAGGCACCAGTCCATGGAAACAAACCAGTGCAGAGCAGAAATCCTTGTGATGTATCCAAACATCCTGCAAGCAGCAGGTGTCCTCTCAACTGGTGTAGCATCATTCACACACAAGAAAAAACCTTCTCATGTAATGGATATGGGCAACAATTTAAAATAGTGGTTCTATCACTACTCAGGTGCTGTTCACCCTGCACTTAATGGCCACAGGCACCTGGAAAGGCTCAGAACATTCAGTATTTGGGAATTGAAGTGAGCTGGAAGCTGGGTAAGTGGCAAGCCAGAAGTAACAGCTGATATTAATCTTCATTCTGATTCCCAGGGAATTAATACTGAAGAATGTGTATTACTAAGATTTGCTAATTTGGGATTTCTTCTTTTCTTGGTCCTTCACTGTTCTTCAAATATCTCTGAAAAAGACATATTCTTCCTGTCAGAATTTAACATCTTTGTTTCAGCACAGCGTTTAAATTATCATAAGGGCAGTAAATTAAAGTCTTAGATCTTTGAAAACCAGAAGGAAAAACCTGAATTTAGTAGCAAGAGACAAACCCCTTCTTGCCTCCCTCACCTTTATTTATTTCTTTTAAGAGAGCAGAATCTACTACAGTCTGTCTTTCCTGTTCTATTTACAGAACAGGGTTGGTCTCCCCAGACTCTTTCCTTTGGCATTCTCCTTGGGACACACTACAGCTGGCAGGATAGAAATCTCATTAGGAAAATATTTCATTTTATGGAAATGAAGAGTCAGATGAAACACAAACATGAGCTGTATCTCTTATTCCAGCAGTCAAGCAAGCTTCAAGGAAACCTCTGGACCAGAGTAACAAAGGTAAATGAAAACTAGAAAATGGATTTAGGAACCAATATTTATTTTTTTTCAGAACTCTTGAGATTCTTTTTGAAGACAAAGCAGCATTTTCATTTAAATTATTAATTAACATCTTGCATGTGACAACTCTATTCCAATGTCTGGGGTGTGTGGTAGAGCCCAGTTATGTTTCCTCTGACTGCTGCTTTCACTTAATCTCTTGGAATCTTCTTCAAAATACTTGGAATTGATGATCTCAGGAAACCAGTTTAGCATTAAGTGTTAACAGCAGAAAGATTAAATTATGATTAGGTAAACATAAACAAATCATAGACTCCTGCAGCAGTGGCTGCTGTGCCTGCCTGCCAATTTGCAATCAGTGTTTCAGTAATCTCCCTGGGCCTTTCTGCAATTCCCCTGACACACACCTGGTGTGGGCTGCACCCCTGAGCCTGCTGGGCACTGCTTGTGTCACTTCCAACAAATTCCACGTGGTTGTCCTGCTAACATCAACTCCAAAGGCAATTCTGAGAGCACTCCCAGGTCCCACTGATCTGCACCCAGGTGGCAAAGCCAGCAACAAACCCAGGTGAAAAAGGGCTGCAGGTTCTCCAGGAGGAAGGGATAATGCAAGCCCTTCCCATGGACTCCATTTCAGCAGGACATGAGATATATTACAAACTATTCAATGTTCATTCCTCAAAAAATAAGGAATGAAAATCTGATGGTGCAAAAACCCCCTGAATGATTTATGTCCTGTATATATGGTGCAAACAGAATGGCTGCCAGCTGCATTATTGATTTTATACCCAGCACAGGATCGTGGAATGGTTTAGGGACCTTGGAGATCATCTCATTCCAACCCCCCCTCCATGGGCACAGCAAAGGGAAAACTTCATGGAAGCCTCTCAGGAAAAGTGAAAGAGAAAACTACAGAAATTTAGTGACCCAAAACAACTGCACTGTAAGAAAGGATCCATTCTGAAAGGGCACAAAGTTGGGAGGATATTTCCATGGAGTCTCAATTTAATCTTTAATCTATTTTCACTTTCTGTTGTCTACTTTCATTCCTCTTTCTTAGAACCCCAGACATTTCAGTAGTTTCTGCTTCTCAACATCAAGGAAAAAAATTCTATAATTCTACTTTAAAGTTCTGGTAAATTTATGTTTCAATCATCACAGGGAAAAACTTAATTTATTCCCAGGCCAGAAGGAGCACAGGGTGCACTCAGGGTGCATTAGAGTTCCATAAAATGGGCTCCATATTCAGCTCTGCAGGAGCCTATTGATCATTGCCAATAAATTACCATTAATAGTCTCCAATTAATTTTTCAATGCAGCAAAAGCAAGTATTCTTGTCATCACAAGAGAATAATTCCCCTGTGCCCCTCCATCTAAAGAGCAGAGCAAAAAAGTCTGGCCACAATTTATATCTGAGGAAGAAAAGGAAAATATCTACTTCCAACAGAGAGGAATTTCTATTTTTTGTTTAAAAGATTATTCACCAAATTTCTGTTACAAGTACTGATACCGCCCAGTATGGCCAGTAATTAAATTATGCTTATAGAACAGAATTTTAAAAAACATATTTAAAATACACAGTTATATATAATCAAAGTGAAAGTATACAAAATTAGGAAACCTTTTTTCAAACTATTATAGAAAGGTTAAAAAAAGTCAAAGTTGAGATTCTATTCATCAGCCAACATTTCTGAGGTTTCTGCTTCAGAAATGTTCAGGTCTGTGGGTGCCACCACCCTGAGAGTTTTAAGAAGCCACCAAAAAGTCCAGCTCAAATTAACATTAACCTTGGTCCAGCTGTGCCTCAGCACAGCCAAGGTGGGCTCATGTCAGTCAGTGCTACAAACCCAAAACTTCATGGACCCTTCCCAGCACAGAACACAGCAGAGCAGTTCAATGTAAAGGATCAAATTAGGAAATTCACACTGTTGAAGAGTATTGAACACTCCTCTTTAACACTGTGCAGTCACCTGGCATTATCCAGGACAGGGGGATGGATTGGAGAGTAGAGACAACCACCAGTGCTTTATTTCTGATATTAAAGAATAAGTTTAAATACTCAGAAGAAAAGAAACACTGGGAATGGAACAACCTTCAGTATTTGGTGCTAAGTAATATTAAGTGACAAACTCAGTACTTATCATTCTTTTTTTCCTGCTCTAATGCCAGCATGACTGACATTTTTCCATTTCCATAGCGTCAGGTCTGTAATGCTTAAAATATCCTGAGAAATACAACGCTCAACTTTGTCAACTCCTGAGTTATCAGCATACAGGGAAAATAATGCCTGTGTCATCAGCAACCTTGTGTGTCACCCAAGGGTAAAACATCCAGCATTCTTCCTTTTCTCCACCTGCTTGATAAATTAAAAAAGGCAGGCACTGCTCATCAGTTTCCCAGAATAATTTCTCTCACCTCCATGGACCTGCTCAAGAGTGAGAACGAGTTGGAGATATTTGTGTGCTGCAAACCAACCTGTCCCCAGCTGGATCCACTCGGACTTCTCTTGCTCCTGGGACACATTACAGGCACAGACTGGCACCTTCTGTTTTTTCATGGCAGAGTAAAAAAGATTCCTTTGGTAACTAACAGAGAATTCCACCCACTTTTCCCTGGAGAAAAAGAGTGAGACTGCCATCCCTGTTGAAGGCTGCTTTCCAAGGCCTCAGCAATCCCCTCTAAGTGCTTTATGCTGCATTTTCCCTCACCTTTTATTAGAGGATTGTCAGATCATGCCCTTTTCTGACCCAGAGATGCGGCAACTGAGACGGGTTTTAAAAACTTTTATTCCATTTTCAGTCTCATGTGAAGGGTGAGACAGTACAGATGTTGTAATTCATGCCATTGTAATCAGGAGCCAACTATTTCTTAATTCCAGTCCATTGTAAGTGTTTCTTGGCCCATCAGCTTTTGCCACACAATGCTGTTCATGCTCTAAAGCAAATCATCTAAAATCACCCCTTGTTGTCGCTGTAGGACATGAAAGGAAGATGACAGAATCCAAATATTTCAGAAGGCAAAGAGCATAGAAAAAAAAAGGCTTTATTCTAATATTTCCACCTTTTATAAAGTGTTCCAATACAGACTTAACATGGTTGGTGAATAGGAACAACACCTCTTTAATCCCACGGGTTAAACCAGAGAAACAGCAAAACACCACCTGGAGAAAGATTGTTTGGAGAAAGGGTAGTTGTTTACCAAGATGGTTTTGAGAAGAAACTTTCCTGAGAAACTTTTCCTTGGGAAAAGTTAGCAGCTGCTAGCAGGCTAAAATCTCTCAGACCCAGAAATAGCAGGCCCACATCTTGTGGGTGCTACTACAATGCACCTTTCACAGTTCTATTTCTCCAAAGTAGCTAGTCTTATTTGCAAGGCCATCCTTTGAAATTTGTTTCTAGTTCCATTTCTCTCTCAACAATGTCTGTCCTATTCCATGGCATTTCTAAGTCAGCATTTCTTACCTCAGAGTTTGCATACAGATGTACAAGACTATGTGAGCCTTCTGTCAGGCTTGGAGAATTCTCTTCAAATCCATTTCCCACATCGGATGAAGATGGCTAGGACAACAGGAGGAAGGGAAAAAATTAAAAGAAAATTAAAAGAAAAAATATTATTTTCCTCCCCAAAATTCTCATTTAACCTTCCTGCAGAGGGAGAGGCCTGTGGTAGGTTTGTGCAGCATGGTGTTCCACAGCCAGCAGCTCATCCTGGAGCACAGACCTGTGGTGCCACACAGCCTCAGCCTGCAACTCAAACCTAAACTGCTCTGGGGCAGGCTTAACTTGGACATTGGGAACAATTTCTTCCTAGAGAGGGCGATTCAATGTTGGAATGAGCTGCCCAGGGAGGTGTGGAGTGCCCATCCCTGGAGGTGCCCAGGGAAGGCCTGGAGGTGACACTCACTGCTCTGGGCTGGGGACAAGGTGGGGATGGGGCACAGCTGGGACTCCATGGTCTCCAAGGTTTTTCTAATTTCTGTGATCCTGGAACACAGCCAGGAGCCTGAAGACTGAAACTTTTCTCTCTCACATGGAAATAGGATTTGGTCCTTAGAAGGGCTGAACTCCTGGAGACTTCAAATCACAGATAACTAGGGCCAGACTTCTTCTTCTTCTTCTTCTTCTTCTTCTTCTTCTTCTTCTTCTTCTTCTTCTTCTTCTTCTTCTTCTTCTTCTTCTCCTTCTTCTTCTTCTTCTTCTTCTTCTTCTTCTTCTTCTTCTTCTCCTTCTTCTTCTTCTTCCTCTTCTTCTTCTTCTTCTTCTTCCTCTTCCTCTTCCTCTTCCTCTTCCTCTTCCTCTGCTTCTGCTTCTGCTTCTGCTTCTTCTTCTTCTTCTTCTTCTTCTTCTCCTTCTTCTCCTTCTTCTTCTTCTTCTTCTTCTTCTTCTTCTTCTTCTTCTTCTTCTTCTTCTTCTTCTTCTTCTTCTTCTTCTCCTTCTCCTTCTTCTTCTTCTTCCTCTTCTTCCTCTTCTTCTTCCTCTTCTTCTTCTTCCTCTTCTTCCTCTTCCTCTTCCTCTTCCTCTTCCTCTTCCTCTTCCTCTGCTTCTGCTTCTTCTTCTTCTTCTTCTTCTTCTTTCATTCTTCTTCTTCTTCCTCTTCTTCTTCTTCTTCTTCTTCTTCTTCTTCTTCTTCTTCTTCTTCTTCTTCTTCTTCTTTCATTCTTCTTCTTCTTCTTCTTCTTCTTCTTCTTTCATTCTTCTTCTTCTCTCTCTCTTTTTATTTGTGTTGTTTTTTTTTTGGTCTGGGTGTTTCCTGTCCTTTTTTTTTTAATGTATAGTGCTGCTTTAGGTCTGTTTTCCCTCATTTTCACATGAATTCTACTTCTCTGCACTACTATTCACTACAATCTGCCATACAATGACAAATAAGCTGTCCAACAACCTGATACTAGGGGAACTGCTCCTAAACCTGTTTTAAAACTGTCTTAAAGTGTGTGAAAAGCATTTAAAAACTAAAAATACTAATAACACTCTCTTCCTTTGAGTCTCCAATGAACATCCTCAGCCTCTTTTCCTCCCCGTGTACCTCAGAACGTGTCCTCTGTTCAGAGCAGGAAATTATGTATGGGAAGGAAGTCTTATGCAGCTTAAATCGTGACCAATATGATTCCTTTCTTTTCCTCATTCCCTTTCCACTAAGTGTAGCTGCAAGTGTGTCCCAAAGGTACAAATCCATCAGGAAAAATAATTACTTGTGCTGTTCACCGGTGTTGGGCACAGCTACCTCCACTGAGAACTTTTATTTCTGCCTAGCAGAGGAAGGTGAAAGCACATCCCCAGCACAAGCATCCTCTCAGAGGCTGCCTCTGAACACCTGAACATTATGAAATCGGTGTGGCACAGTCATCTTGGGGACACCAGTGATTCATTGCCACTGAGATGAAAGAAGCTAATGTGACACTGCTCGTTTCAGCACACCCAAAAATGCATTTTAGGAAGATTGGTAGGAAAAGGAGCACCTTGAAACATCATGGCAGAAATTAAGTACTCCTCTCCCAGCAGCATTAGGTAAATAATAATGAAAGCTGAATAACAAAGTAATTGTTACTACTAAAATTAAAAACAAATAGGAAAGTACCATGTCTGTTTCAAAGGCCCAGGTGTTATAATTTTTCCTTACTGAACTGAGACTGTTTTAATTTGTGTTAGCTGACAACCCAACACAGCTTCAGTGCTTGTAGTGCATTGGAAAAGATTTTTGCAGCGTGTACAAAAAGGCCATCCTATCCAGACTCCAGGCATGCTCACATCAACAGAACTGCCCTTATTCCAGAACAGCTTTTCAGTGCTTAATCAGAAATCTGCAAAAATTTATGAACAAAACATTTTACAAGACATCTGCATTTGGAAAGGGGTTTTCCAGCTTTTACACAACAGGTTCTTTCTACCACATGGTTTTGTTTTATTTCATTAGAACCACAGAGTGGTTTGGGATGGAAGGACCTTACCATGAGATCATCTCATTCCAACCCTGCCAGAGACTTCCACTGGACCAGGTTGCTCAGAGACCCACCTTTGACAGCTCCCACTTTTTATATAAGCTATCTATAATTTCACAGCATAAATGTAAGTCATAAAGGGTTTTTATAAAGACTTTGCACAGAACGAGGTTCCCCACATGACACACATCTGTGCACATCTATTCTGTTCATTGCTTCCAGCCCAGCCAAGGGGAGATTTTCTAAGAGGAAAGAAGGTGACAAATTGTCAGTGAAAGCCCAAGATAATCTTTTCAGGAAATCCTTAAAAAAAAAATTTAAAAAAAGGTTTTCAAGTAGATGGAAGGATGTCAAAGTTCATAAAAGGTTTATCACAAAGCCAGCTGAGAACAGGAAAACAAATTGTAGACAAAAGGAATCCCAAAGGAAACCTGAACTAAACCCCCTGCCCCATGGCTAAGCAGCTGTCTGTCCTCACCAGGTGACATTTCAGTTCCATTTTAACTGTGCCAGGCAAAGGAGGAGTGAAACACACATTAAATGGAAGAGTGGCACCTAAGCCTGGCTTGCAGCTGTTGGCTCCACCAACTGAAGAGCCAAAAGCATTGGCCAAGGTCAGGGTGGGTGCAGACAGCAGCTCCTCCTCTGTGTGCAGGAGCACAGCATCCCTGACATTCTGTGGGCACCAAGGACTGGGAAAAACAAGGAAAATCTTCAGAGCCTCAGCCCTGCTGAGCCCCAAAAGCCTCCCAAAGCTTCTGTGGCCCAGCAGCTGTGCAGGACGTTTATCTCATTGCAGTGAGTCTCATGGGAGCATGTTTAATTTTGGTCCCTGAAGTTAACACCATTAGAAGATACATTTCCTTGATGATTAAAAATTAACCACAAAAGTATTTCAAAGCTTTTGAAATAACTCCGAACTAATGAAGGACTAATTGCTTCACTACATGTCTTCATATAATAATGCATAAAAATTGGTGTCAACTGTCTTATGTCAACTCCTGCATCAGTTAATTACATGTTTGCCATCAGTCATCCACAGTCACAATTACAACAGGAGAATATTGTTATAATTAGTTTTCTGGTTTAGAGCAAGAGACAACTGAAGGAAGTGTTAAAACTTGGTAGAGTTTTTTTGTTGCTAAATTGCCACACTCATTAGCAGCATTTTAGGAATCAGCTCCATGGGCAGCTGGCTGATGGGAATTAAATCTCTGAGCCTTGATTCACCTTTAGAAAACTCTGGGACTTTGAAAATGTAAGTTCCCAAATGCTAATTTCTTCCATCTTAATTTCTGAAATATTGTAAGCAACATCTAGTTATTTATCAGATTAAATACACTGAAATTTCTTGTGGCAAAAAGTCTAATATGTGGAATTAGCAGGCAATCACTGCCCCTGTTATCATGGAAATAAAGACCAAGTAGGACTGGAGAGGAGGAACATTCATCCCCCCTGACTGATGGGGGAAAATCTGCATATCAGAAGTTTGAAATAATCGGATGTAGCAACTGCCCAAATGTCATTTGAGCCCTAAACTGTGAATAAATTCCATTTAGAGAACAGCTCCACTGAACTCCCTGAGTTTCTTACACAAAGAATTAGCTTGATTTTAAAAGCTGGTTTGCTTTGTTGGGTTTTGGTTTTTTTTTTTAAACCAAGTATGAATACATTACAGCATCTCTATCTCAGAAGCTTCCCGAATACAAATAAGCAATTTCAAGGAGAGAAAAAAACAAAAACAAAACAAAACCACCACCACCACTAACAACAACAACCAAACCTGATATTTTAGAACTAGAGCTGCTGCTCTCTGGCTCCAAACTGAAGTTACTGCTCCAGCAAGGCTGGAAGTCAAACCCAGCTGACATTAAAGAGGTAAAGAGAGATAGAGAGAATACCAGGAGCTATTCCAGAGTCAAGGGATGTGGCAAGGCAGCATCCTGGACTTTGAAGCATTCCCTCCCAGGCTTCCAGAGAATCAAATCCTTACAACAAAACAGAACAAAACATACACAGAACAGAAAAATCACCACCACAATAACTGCGTGCATATCTAAAAATACAGCTGTTTATCTACGGGGCCAAACCTACTTGTCTGAGAAATATCTTACTCTAAAATTGTTTCTTCAAGGAGACAGTCAGGACCAAAACTGAGGAGAGTTTTGATATGAATGGAACAAGAAACTGGATGTCAAAAACCTCCTGACACAATAATTTCTATATTTTTAAACACAACAGCTTATATTTATTTTCAGCTCCCCAAAAGAGAGCACTGGGCTGGGACAGGCTGGGAAGGACAGCCCAGCCTGCTCCGAGGGACACCCCAGTTCCTGACTGAGGGAGCTGGGGTTGTTTAGCCTGGAGAAAAGGAGACTCAGGGGTGATCTTGTCACTCCCTACAACTGCCTCAAGGGTGGTTGTGGTCAGCTGGGGGTTGGTCTCTTTCTCCAGGCAACAGTGGACAGGAGAGGACACAGCCTCAAGCTGCATCAAGGGAAGTACAGATTGGATATAGGAAAAAGATTTTCACAGAAAGAATGATAAAGTTCTGGAATGGCCTGCCCGGGGAGGTGGTGGAGTCACCATCCCTGGATGTGTTTAACAAAAGCCTGGATGTGGCACTGGGTGCCATGGTTTAATTGAGGTGTTAGAGCATGGGTTGGAACTTGATGATCTTGAAGGTGTCTTCCAACCTAGAACTTCTGTGATTCTGTGATTCTGTGACACCAGTGTCCACACAAACACAGCCCTTTGCCCAAGTTTACATGTCAGGGCTGCTCTCTGCAGCCAGGACTTGACCCTCTGGTGCAGCAATGGGAGCCCCTCCATCCCTGCACACACCCCAAACACCTCAGCAGAGAAGGGGATGAACATCAGCAAACAGAGCCTGTCTCACATTTTAAGCCATCCCAAACTGAAATCAAAAAAAGCAATTTGATTGCCATTTGCACATGGAGAACCTCGTGGGTGCTGGTTTCATTGGACTGCAGGACAGCCAGATCATTCTAACACAGGATGTCATTTCAGCACCACCTGAAGCACACAAACTGCTCAGATGCCATTTTTTTATGAAAATGAATTTGAAACTTCCAAAAAGGCTGAAAGTAATCATCAGAGTGTGGGGAATGCCAGAATCAGGCAGGGAAATCCCTGGTTGTAAGCAACTCAACACACAACAGCTTTAGACACTTGCATGCCTCAGACCTCTTGGTCATTGTCTAACACATTATTGTTGAAGTAAGGCTTCAAAATCAGAAACATGATTAAAAACATTGTTTAAAGTGCTCCTCTCAACCTTCCCTGATGTTTTAAAAAGTTTCTCTGTAGAAAACTGTTTAAAAAATGATGAAGAAGCTTTAAACACTAAACATTGTCTCTATTTAGTGTTACAAATTATTCATTTTACCTTCAAAACTGTACATTCACTGTGAAGGTGCAGTACATAAATCACTAAGAAATATGCTCTCACTCTGCACAGTTGAAATTCAGTAATTTGAATGGCTTTTAGGAAAAGATACCAGTTTTTTGTTTGCAGGGCCCCAAAGAAAATGCCATTTGAAAATTTGTACCTAAAAATCCATAGCCCTGGCTGGGATTTGTGCTTGTCATGGAGCACTGGGGGTGTTAATTCCCCAAGGGAGCAGGAGCAATCCTGCTTTTGGTTCTGCTGTTGAGGATGGGACAGTCCAGAGTGGAATTTCACACAAAATACTTTGATGACAATTCTCTCTTGGAAGGATCTAAACAGAGGAAACTTCTTGGATAAAAACCTCTGATGACTGATGTTGCAACACTGAAGCTGAGGAGAGTTTTGATATCTTCATTTATGAACCCAAAGTCAGATGATTCTTCTTTTTCTCTCCCTTTTTTGTATTTTTTTTTCTCTTTTAGCATGCAAGTCATAGAAGTTGTGCCAACAAGAACTGCCAAAAAAGTGTGCTGAACCAGTACTGGCTCTGCAGAGAGCCCTGGAAACTGTAGATATATTGGGTTTTATAAGCTGAGAATCTAAATGGGTTTTATAAGCTGAGAATATATAATTGAGGGGGGGGAGAACAGAAAAATGAATGTCTTTTCTCACTGCTTGACAAGTTAAGAACCTCATGCCACCACAGCCAAAAAGCCAGAGATGAATCAATTTTTATTTAAAAAAAAAGACACTCTTGGTATCTTTATAAAACCGAACAGATGTTAATAGTTTATGCCATTGGGTTGAAAAGTCAAATACAACAGATTTAAAAACTCAAACAAACACAGCTCAGATGTCCTGTGGCTCAGGGCAGCAGCAGGTCCAGGGGAGCTGAGCTCCACAGGCTCGGGGTGCTTTTCAGCTCCGTGCCATCCGCTGCTGCTCAGAGCCAGGGCTGCACGGTGCAAGTGGAATGGTTTCCAGTGCCTCCCAGTGCCAGTGCCTCCCCAGCTGATGCTGTGGGGGAGCCAAATCATGGGGAGAATGAACATCAAAGCTTTTACTGTGGAGCCTGTGCAATAAACCACTTTAAACTGACATCCAGCATTTCCACCAGCACATCTTCCTTGGATTGCAGGGCCTTACTCCATCTGCTAGTACTCAGTAACTTGAATTTCAGTTGAATTTAATACCTGTCTCTGAACGAAGAAAGAGAGAAACAAATACCCACACAGAGATTTAATAAATTAATCTGGAAACATCCCCAAAAATAATGCAGTTCACAGAAATGGGAGGAAAAAAAAACAAAGAGCAAATACATGAATCATTTAATATCATGTATAAGAACAATGAGATGGAGTTGTGTAAAAATAGATCTAAGATGGATCATTCAACTACCTAACTTAAAAATCCCAATAGTCAATAAATACAATAGTTGTCCCAACTTGCTCTGCTTTTAATTAATAAGTCCTTTGAAGCAAACATCACCAAACAGGCAATAGAATTTCCTGTGTATTTCCTCTGAGAACAGTTTCAAAGAGTTGTTTATTGTGAAAGAACAGTTTGGTGACTAGAGATCAAAATACACAACAAAATTAAAAATTGTCATTAGATAAAACTCAAATATACACCATCTTAAAGGTCATCTTTCCCCCACCAAAAAAAAAAAAAAAAGCAGAAACCCCCTAAAAAACCAAGCCTGCACTATATTTTGTGTTTATTTATATACCTGAGTGCATCTGCTGTGAGCAGTTTTGGGGTTTTTTTCCCCAAGAAACATCTGCTTCCTGATACTTGGAATTATCATTTACAAGTCCTTGGTGCCCAGGTATAGAATGTAAAAAGCTGCTGCAAATAGTAAATGCTAATTTTCATGCCCTCCTATTAAAACTAAAAAAATTGTCAGTAAATGTATCATTTGAGTTTTACCAGTGCAGTCCTGGTCCTGCCTTGCAGAAGAGGATCAAATCCTCATCCTCCTGAATTCATTAAGGGTTTGGAGGTTGATTGCAGTGGAAACAAGAGGCCATCATTTCTTTACTCCAGTTTTACTGACAGTCCTTGCATACACAGGATTTGGCCTGTATTCCAAATTCCCAACTTCTTCAGTGCTCAGGACAGTTCATTCAAGGTACATGAACCCAGTACCACACATTCTACCAACTTTTAGCTTGATTCTCTGCAATAAGATGCTCAATTCCTTATGGGAACAAGGTTTCTTTTGCATCATAATTTAAAGATCTGCAGGGCCCTACTGTGAGCTTAACCCTCTGTATGCCCACAGTGGGGTCCTGGTGCTCCCTGCTGCAAGCAAATAACTCCCAAACCAGCCCACAGCTGCAGCTCTGCATCATTTCCCATTCCAGTAATTAAACCTCATCCTCCCCCTTAATAAACAAATAATGAACTGCAGAGAACTTTAATATGAAATTAAAAAGTAAAGTGAACATTACCTTAAGGGACATTTCTTCATACACATTTAAGGTTACTGTGAGACCAGACGCGGGTGGCACCAGGACAGTCCCAGTTTATTTGACTAACAAATTCTCCTTTTAACAGCAAGGCATTTTTGCTTCCAGCAGAGACACATTTAAGAAAGTCTCGATGTGACATAGCTGCTGCCCTCAGGTGCAATTCCTTAACCTTTATGAACTGCAAGACGTGAAGCTAGGATTGCTATTCTGCAATTAAAATAATTGTAAAATAGCGTGTGTGCACAAAGAAGTGACTCAAGGTTACAAGGGCAAGCTAAGATTTTTCTAATTCTTAACCTTTAAGACCTAACTTTCAAATAACTTGTAAGGCTGCAAAGCAGTTTTTAACCTTGATGTTACGAAGATAAAAGACTTTTCCTAATGTGTATTTAGAGTTGGCAAAACACCTATATCCAAGCTTATCTCCTACAGCGCTGATTGGAGACGAGATGTTGTATGTTATTTGAACACTGCTGCAGCCTGCAGATAACTGTTGGCAAGAGTGAGCAGACCACAGCTCCAGGTGCCAGATGAATTTTGGGGTGGGGGCTCTGGAGCACAATGCCCAGAAGAAGCCGGGACATGTCATGTTGACAAGTGTCAGACATTGATTCATGCACCCTGGCTGCTGATTAAAAGGGCACCACACCCAGCGAGCTGCTGCCTCATTTCCAAACTTCGGGTTTCCAGAACTTCTGCTTCTTCCAAGCATTTGAGTCCCTCTCCTGTGAGTGAAAAGGAGATGCTTTAAGCTTGGCTAGAGGCAGCAATAATGAGGACAAGCTGCGACTCCTGTTCTGTGCTGCTCTTCCCCCGCTGAATTCCCGCTCACAGGCAACACTTGGGGAATGGCAAAGGAGCTGCTGCTCGTGCTCCTGCACAGCTGGAAGGGAGAGGGGCACCATGGACATCCCACACAGCTGAGTTTGGGGTTAAACAGAGCCAGGAAGAGAGTCCATGGTGTTTACTCCCTCCCAGTAAGGGAAAGGAGCACAATTTTAATTCTCGGGCTGAAATGGCTGAGTGAGGTGGAACATTCAAGAGCAGAGCTACCAGGCAGTGCCAGGACTTGGGCTCTCCTCAGGCACACATTCCCATCTCCTTCTCTGGGGCTGTGCTGGGGCAAACAGCACACTCAGAGGATCCAGGATGGGAATGATCCAGCAGAAAATATCCCAGCAAAAAACAACCAGTCAGGCACCTCCCTGAGTTGTACAACAGCACTCCTTCCACTACCAACAAGGGCAGAAGGCAGAGACACTGTGAGAAAGCAGGGAGAGCAGGGCCATGGCTCTGAAGCCAGAACTTCAGGAGGTGCTGAAGCCAGACATCAGGAGTTGTTCGTCCCAGTGGATCTGGTAATCCTGTCTGGAACCATCATATTTCAATAATACTCCTTTCAGAACATCATTTTGATGGGTGCTTCTCATGGTGTTTCACCCAGGACCAAATTCCTGATTGCAAGTTTGCTTTCACACCTGCTTTTAGACCTCACATGGTTACATTCAAACCTAAATATCCCAGAACAGTCAGAAACCAAGCACACCACCTCAAACAAAACCTGGTTAGGAGACCTTTCCCACATGTACCTGCTTAACATCAAGAAATGTATTTTTTCTATAAAATGCTTTGAGGTTATATATATATGTATGTATATATCACTGCATAAACCATAGAGGAGTTTTAGGAATTGTCATCTCACCATCCTAGAGGTGTGGAAGTTAACACAATTTCTTAATTCCCCTCTCAGACATATTTTTTGGAAGTACCCTCTGTTTTGGCAGTTCTAATCTTGCTTGGGCTGTCTGCTGGCAGCCCTTGAGCGGGTCACTCCGGGATTACCGTGCTGGATTTCCAGCAGTGCAAACAAACAGGACCAAGGGCTGCTCTCCCTTCCCTCCCCATGCAAACAGAGAGGAGGGCTCAGGCACTCCTCGCTCCAGAGCCCCACTGAGTCTGCTGCAGGTAAATCTGCCCTCAGCAGCCACAGCTGCATGCTCTGAGCCTGGCTTTGTGGGGCTTTCCCTGCTGCAGCTGTCACATCAGAGACAGCTCAGTGTGGCTGGTGGATGTGCTCTCCCGAAAAAGCCCAAACACGGCTGGGCCCATCTGATCTCATTTTTCCTCTTTACACTGCTCAGGACTGACACTCTGGATGTGCTTCCTTCCAACACTTTGGGGGAGCGAGAACTCCACAGTGGGTCTGAGAGGTTCAAGATAAGTTCATTAAGCCAATTTGTTAATCATCTCCATGAACTGTGCTCTCGTTTCTTATGAGGATTTGTGTAATAGATTTTATAAAACCTTAATGAAAATCTAATTAGAGCCAAAAAGTCTTGGAAATATTTCATTTTTTTTTCTCCTCCTATTTATTCCTCCCTTTTAATTATGAATTGGAGGAATGGACAAGAAGGGACAGTAAAGGCCAGGAGAGTAACAACGAACATTGCAAATTAAGCTTCAAACTTTCAGCATTTTTCTTTCATATTCAAGTGCATCCACAGCAGGAAAGTTGATAAAATTCCTGCTGATTCTCTGCAGGGATTTTCATTGCACTGCAGGAATGGCTGTGATGGGAGATACACAAGAGTCACAGCACCAGACTCTCACAGCTCTTCTTCAAACAGGTCAGTGTTCCACTCAATAAACTCGCTGAATAAATAAAAATGTCACTTTTCAAAGATGCATTGCAAGGATGCCACTCCACAGCTCGCTCTGGCCTCAACAGCTGAGGATCAGTCCCTTTCAAAACCGTCTTAGCCATTCCCCCTTTCCTCCAGCCACAAACTCTGCACCAGGTTTTAGGGGGATATCCAAGCATGCAAACACAGCCTGAGGATCCCAAACTCACTGCTGTGGGATACACATCATATAAATCATCAAACTGGGCAAGCTGGGATAGTGGAAGGTATCCCTGCTCATGGCAGGGCTGGGAACAAGATGACTTTAAGTTCCCTCCCAACCCAAACCATTCTGTGATTCTATTTGAACAGGTGATTCTATATAATGGAAAGAGACAAAGCTGCTGATTTGATCTCAAGAAAAAAGAATCAGTGAGAAATTCAGTCTTTAAGACATTGATTTTGCAAAACACCAGTATTTTGCAACTGATTTAACTATCAGCTCACAACATGATTCACCAATGCACGTATGTATGCCAGGAGATAAAATTACTTCAAATATTTGCAGATTTCATGTAAATATGGAGAGGAAATGGTTCTATATAACATAATTCTATGTGTCATTGTACCCAAAAATAGAAGCACAAAGTAACTCTTTTCTAACTCTTCACCCTTTCCCTTCATACCTTTATTTCTAAAAATGCAAACATAAAGGGTCTTTAAGAACACAAATTGATTTGGGACGTTGGGGGCGATTTTTTTCTCCTCCCCCTTCCCCCTCCAAGTACATCTGTGTGATGCAGAATTCTGTCACTTATTTTATTATCTTTGGAAGGTTTTCTTCCCACCTCCCTGAAAAATCCAGGTTTTCAGCAAGCTTTCATGATTAAGAAGCTACAAAGCAGACTCTTCAAAATATCCAAACATACATTTAGAATGCAAATACAGCAAGCTTATTATTGCTTATTATTAAATATAAGAAGCTAGAGAGAAAACTGCCAGGATTTACACCTCCCCTAAACAGTATACAAGATGCCAAAGACCCTTGAGGGACCAAAATAATTAAATCAATTAGTCCTACGATTCAATAGAAACGAATGACAAGTAGTTTCAGCTGAAAAGAACAAACAAATGCACCGACAGAGAAGCAAATCCTGAGGTCTTTGTTCAGTCTTAATCTGGCAACTCCCACTGAGATCCACTGACTTTGCTGGGAGATGCCAGGAGTGGAAACTGAACAAGGCTGGGAGGATTTCCCCCGTGAACAGACTCCATACAGGAGCATCACAGACACAGAACTGGTGTCAGGCAGGACAACGCACCGAGTGCAAGCAACAATGAAACCCTGGCACAAAGTGATGCTATTGAAGTCACAGCACTGAGTATGTCAAATAAGCACCATTATCCCAGTCCCATTAGATCTCAGCCTGTGCTTGGGATGGACAGATCCAGGAACCTCAGAGAAAAGCATCTCAGATGATAAAAACTCTGGAAAATAAAAACTGCTCTGAGAAAACACCACATGTTAAGGAAACTTTACAAAGACTCTAAATGGGAAAAAGTAAGGAAGTTACTGCAACAAAGTTGTCAGGGTTTAACTTGATAAAAAATTATTTTCTAAGCCATTTCCAGCACAAAAAGTCACTCATGCCATGCAGGAAAATATACTAATATATATAAAACATATTAAAATATTCATCTATTGCCCAAAGCATCACAGTTTAGTTGTAGACTTGTAAATTAGGATTAGTTGGTGTTAACCTGTCCTGTCCCATCCAAGCCACCAGTTACACAGATGGAGAAGCATTTTTGTGGAAATAATCCTACAGAATACCAAGTGTAGTAAACTGGAACCTACAAACTACCCTCCACTTTAAAATCATAGACTCATTTAGGTTGGAAAACACCAACCAAGACCAATAAGTTCAACCATTAACCCAGCACTGCCAAGGCCACCACTAAACCATGTCCCAAGTGCCACATCCACATGGCTTTAACCCTTTCAGGGATGGGGACTCCAGCCCTCCCTGGGCAGCTGTGCCAGGCTGAAGAACCCTTTCTGTGAGGAAATTGCTCCCAACATCCAACCTGAGCCTCCCCTCCTGTCCCTGTGCCCTGGGAGCAGAGCCCAACCCCCTGGCTGTCCCCTCCTGTCAGGGAGCTGTGCAGAGCCACAAGGGCCCCCTGAGCCTCCTCTTCTCCAGGCTGAGCCCCTTCCCCAGCTCCCTCAGCCTCTCCTGGTGCTCCAGAGCCTTCCCCAGCTCCAGTTTCCTTCTCTCTATTATGCTTTGCAGGTTTTTAAGGTTTACAAAACCTCAGAAGTTTAAAACTCCTTCGAGCTTGTTTCTGAATCTCAAGAATGAACAGACCCCTTATGGCAGGGCAGTATTTGAGTGCTGGAGAAACAGACCTTTACATTTACCCTCAACAGTTTTGGTTAAACCAGCGACTCAGGGCCATCCTAAATGCCCCTCAGAGTCCTGCCAGCTCCAAGCTGCAGCTCTGCTAATTAAACACAGAAAAACAGGAGGGAGGGACCCAAGACAGACTAATTAGATCAGGAGCAGCATCCCACTGGCATGTCAATACTTTCCCTGGACTCTCTCGAAAATCTCTGCAGAGCTGCACTGCACAATAAAGCAGAGAGAGGCTCCTTTCCAGGAATAAAGTGATGTGGATGTGCAATAAGGAAGCTTTCTAATGAGGTGAGAGGAAACAAACAGGACACTGAGTCCAAACAAAAATCAGTCTGCATTAAGGCACACATTTTAAGAGTCAGGGCAAGCAACTAGTGGAGCAAACTACCAAGAGAGATGACTAGAGGTCTTCAAGACATGATTTCCTTCTATTTTCCCCCTCAAGTAGGGTTGCAATTTCATATACAAATGTGCAGCCAGGCTCAGCATGGCAATAACTTAGAGATGAAGTCATATAAGAAGTGATAAGAAATTTTCTGCATCCTTGTGGCCTCAATACTCACTAACCTAAATTAAAAATGTATTTGATGCTGTGCTGCAGGTCTGGAAAATGTAGAGTCTTTGTTACATTGGCTGCGAGCACAGGGAAGTGTCATACTGCTTTGGAAGTGCCCTTTCAACTGAATACAGGAACACAACTCGGTGTGGGAGGCAAACTGAGAACACTGCAATGTGCACCATAGGAATAAACAGCAGCTGTCTCCACACACACAAACCCCACCACCAAACCAGAGCCCAGGAGCCCAGGCTGCCCCCTCCCTGCTGGGAGCTGCTCCCTGCGCGCAGCAGTGTGACATGAGGAGCAACTGGAGGGCATGAGGAGCAACTGGAGGGCATGAGGAGCAACTGGAGGGCATGAGGAGGAACTGGAGGGCATGAGGAGCAACTGGAGGGCATGAGGAGGAACTGGAGGGCATGAGGAGTGTTGTATTCCTGTGGGGAAATGGTCTTTCCCCAGAACCCCCTAAAGCCTGTAACTATTTAATTTGACCCTGTCCTTCCCTTATCTCTAACCTATGGCTTAGTGCCAGCTATCTGTCCTGAGACAGAGAGTCTAGATAAACCTGTGCTCCTTCCTTGTTCACCCTCTTTTCCCTGGGACCCCTTTGAGAACAAAGCCTTGGAATAATCCTGAGGTAAGAGGCTCTTTTGAATCTTTTATCCCATCCCCTGAAATATTTCCCCCCAAAGCCCCTTTTCCCAAAGGTAACTGAGCTAGCACAGGAGCCCAGGGGGGCGGGCAGGGGGGAGTACTTCAGAGGAGGAACTGGAGGGCATGACGAGGAACTGGAGAACATGAGGAGCAACTGGAGGACATGATGAACTGGAGGACATGAGGAGCAAATGGAGGGCATGAGGAGGAACTGGAGGGCACGAGGAGAAGCTGGAGGACATGAGGAGCAAATGGAGGACATGATGAACTGGAAGGCATGAGGAGGAACTGGAGGACACGAGGAGGAACTGGAGGACACAAGAAAACTGGAGGGCACAAGGAGCAATTAGAGGCCATGAGAAGGAACTGGAGGACATGAGGAGCAACTGGAGGACACAAGGAGGAACTGGAGGACACAAGGAGGAACTGGAGGGCACGGTGCTGGCAGAGCATAAGCAAAACCCTCCTTTCCCTAGGTATGGATGAGAAATTGTTCTATTTATACAGCATTGATGACACAGAAAGCATTGTCATAAGGGCTATTTTAGGGTGTGTGCAACCCCATCAAAACTTCTCAATGGCCAGACTTTGCTGCTTTACTGGGACTTGAGGGGCTGAAGTTGGTTACAGCCTTTCTCAGCGTTTCAGAAAGTATTCTCTGTTTGTTTTGTGTAGACTCTATTGGCACCCCCAGGGGGATTTTAATTATCAGTGTTAAATCTCTCTCTTTTGGGGGCAGCTGCTCACTCACCCAGCCAGGCAGGCCAAAGGCAGAGGGGCTGAGCACCTCAAAAAAAAAAAAAAAAACAAACGCGTGCTGCTCTGCTGCCTGCCTCACACCAGGGCTGCTGCGGCCACAAAGCGCAGAGCCCCAAAGCCCAGCCCTCCCTTTGTCACACGGGGCCGGGCAGTGCAGCTCTGCCCGGCTCCTGGCTTGCCTCAAGCAGAGGGCTGTGCTGTGGAAAGAGCAGAACAAAGGGGTTTGTTTTGCCAGAACAAAGGGGTTTGTTTTGCCAGAACAAAGGGGTTTGTTTTGCCGGGCAGCCGGGGAAGGCCGTCCCGCCTGCCCACAGGCCGGCTCGCCGCTCCCCGCCGTGCCCCTGCTCGTAGGGCAGCGTTCAGGAACAAACACTCTTACTCTGATCTGTCTTCTGGAGCAGCTTTGGGAAAAGGTCCAAGGATTTATGTGAGGCGATTTTGTATTCGCAAAGGTACAATTTAGAGAATCTGCATCTCAGTTTGTACCTACGGTGTGACAGGCTCAGAAACCCACAGCTCATGTCCCCAAGTGACTGAGGGACAGAATAAGAAGTCCCAGTTTTAAACTTGAAAAATACACTCATAAAGAGAAATCTGTTTAAAACTTCCCCATAATCCTGTTCATACACTGTTCAAGATCGGAATTAACTCATGTTAAACTAAAGCTGACCCAGGCCTGTTAGCTGGGATCAGCCCTGAAGTACACATCTTTCGAGACTATTTTCTCCTTTTCAGTAAAGATCTTTGCCAAAAAAACAGGTGTTCCACATATCCTGGGGATGCAAATTAGCAGTTTCACAGCTCCTTTAACATTTCAAGTGCAAAACCAAAGGCTTGGATCCAAGAAAATATATATTTCATTTTTTTACCACCAAATTAAAACTTTACAGATTATTATCTGTAAACATTTTCCATATAATGAGTATACCTAAATCAAGTCTTCTGATAAATCTTGCAAGATCAAAAGAAAAATTTCAATTATTAAGATTCTGAGATGCAGCTTAGATTTGTGTTGTCTTTTGCATCAGCACACATTTTAATTTTAAGGGACATCTTACCTATGTGTGTTCATGTATTGTGGATATTTTGCTCACACATTTTTCAGTCTGCTGCAAATTAACAAAATATTCCTACACAGAGGACCCACACAGATCCAAAACAGACAGAAAAGTCAGTGAAAATGTGGGGAAAGTTTGACTTGCATTTTCTCTAGTCAAAAAAATATTAATATCTAAAAATAAAAATGAGAATTATGTGCATTTATGCAAAAGTTTCACCGTGATTTCAGTAATTCAGCACTACAAAGGCAAAGGGCCAAGTAATCAACATTTCTGCTGCTTGCCACTATTCCCAGAAGCAACATCACACAATGTTACCAGTTGCTACTTGATTAAGTTATTTTAAAGATTACCTGCTGGTACCGTATCTGCCCATTATTCACAAGATATTTCAGGTAACATATGATGAATATTTCAGTAGCTTTGTGGAGGTCTTTTGGTTGGGTTGGGTTTTTGGTTTTTTTGGGTTTTTTTATTTCAGAAGTTTCTTGGAAAGTTCTCTTGACAAATTTTAAATATTTGGTAGTGTAATCTGTCTGCGCTAAGTGCACCTTAAGAAAAAGCTTAGAAATAAACCCACTTAAAACAAACAAACAAAAAAACACCACAACAACAACACCAAAAACCAAAGCAGCAACAAAAAAATCCCACACACCAAAGAAACCAAACCCAAACCAATCACGGAATTAATCCCAAAAAATCTTTTCAAAATTGTTTTCAATAGCAAGGAAACTGCTTGTTGTACTTCAGGAGCCCTAATCTCTGTAGGTCAGATGGGGTTTTCTGACAGTTTGAAATGAGCTTCTCAAACTTGAGGAACTGGAAAACAATTTGCTGCAAATAGGGGAAAACACAGAAAGGAGCAATCCAGCTGAAAAAAGGCATATCCCAAGCTAGAAAAGCTGTGTAACTTTGTTTTTTTCCGTTATCAATATTATATTAACTCAATGAAAATGTGTTGGAACAGCAGAAGGTGAGATGGGCCGCAATGGTGAAAGGCAGCTGTTTGGACACATCGCTGGTGCCAATTTTAAAGCCTAATTTTCAAGTTGCACTGAGTGGCAGCCTCACAGATTCTGCACGTGCTGGCTGCTCTCTGGAACCACTCAGGACATGAGGAGCCCCTGCACAGAAGGATCAGTCAGATCCAGGAGTTCACAGCAGTATTACATTTTCAATTTCTGTCCAAGTGCAAGTGTGTGATCCCTTACCCTTTGGATTTCAAAAAGCCATTGCATTGAATCAAACCCCAAGAAGGCAGATTAAATATAAATAACAAAGTATTTTAACACAACTCTGAAGGAGGCCAAAAGGGTCTTGAAATATGTTGTTTTCGGTAGTCCCACCTGTCACTCAAAGCCCTGAGGAGAAAAGCAAAGCTCACATGAGGATGGTGCTGCAAGTACAGAGACACCAGTACAGCAACTGCTCAGGTCTGCTAACAAAACCTGGCAGGAGGGAAGACAGAGAACACCTTTGAACTGTAAAATGCCATGGAAAGGTGGAAACCACTTTCAGAAATCCCTGTCTCTGGTTAGCAGCAGCCCTGGGGGCTCTCACATCACAATTCATTGTGGGTTCACTCTGCTGCTTGATGGATTTAGCAAGTTTTGGTGCAGTAAGATCTTCTTATCCCCATAACAAAATTAGGTCCTTGTTTTATTTAATATATCAATCTTTTTCTTCATTTTCAGGCAGCTGTTGCAGTTTCCCTGCAGATAATTTTCTTTGTCGACAATCAGAACTTGGGGCACTGTTCAGTCCCTGCAGCAAAGGCTGCTCTGCTTTAACCAGTGGGATCTGCTGCTCCAGCAAGGAATGACCAGAACAAAGGGACAGACCTGCCCAGTGTCTCTGGGCCACTTTGACCCAGCTGGAGAAGGGCCAAAGAGAATGTCTGCACAGTCCCTGGGATGCTCTGAGGCACATTTACTCTTTCAGACCTATTCTCTTCATTGGTGAGCCACCACTCCTCCTGGAATCTCTTCTGAGCAGGGAGGACCCTCCTCACACCCTCACTGCACCACTCGGGATCTCCTGGGAGCTCTGCAACACCAGCTGCACTTTTTCACTACAACACTGATTAGAATTGCATCTGGACTTGTAATCCAGAAAGATAAAATAGGTGTCAAAAATAAAGAAAGGGAAAAATTGGACAGAACAGAGACTACAAAGAGCAGGGAGTGCTCAGCACTCCATGCACAATCTAAAAGCTCTGTGGGGTTCCAAATTATGTTGACTAGGGTTGAACCCTGAGCAATCCTCTGACTAAGCACACATTAAAGAAGCATAAGCACATAATAATTATTGACAGAATTTTTCTGAGAGAGATTTCAGAAGGTTGTGGGTTTGGGGGGTAAGGTCTGTGGCATTTAATTTTCACCAATTCCATTGTCAGGAAGTCTTACACAACAGATAGCATACAATGTGTTATATTCTATAATAAAAAATTCCAAATATTTTCATTTTTAGGGCAGACACTACCAGCTTTGATAAAGAAAGCAGCAGGAATGGGAGATATTGGAACGCTGTGCCCATCCAGTCAGAAGCCCTTTCAGATTTGAAAGGAGTTGAGGAAAGTTAATCAGTATCAGCAGATGCTGAGGAGAATTCTGCATGGATGGGAGAAAACACAGGAACAGGGATCCAGTACACCTCAGTGCTAACTCCTCTTTCCTGGGGTTTTGGACCAGCAAACCCAGAGCAATGCAGCAGACAAAACATTGCAGACAGAGCAGATAAAGCTTAAAACTTCCTGAAGGGACTCTGGTGGAGAGGAAGAATGTACACATCTGATATTGTGATCAACCTGCTCAAGGTGTTTCCTGTAGCCATTGTTGCAAACAGTGGGAAAAGGTGCAAAAAACAACTGCTCATTCCTCCTTTTGCCTCACCTCTCACAGCCCTCAGACTCTGCACTGCCTTCTCCCTCAGCACTGTGGATTTCCTTGGATCTCAATGGAGTTGTTGCCCCTTTCCCTTTCCCATCCCCACTCTCTGCACCCTCAGCACCCTCTGGTTTGTCCCTGTCACCTCTGAGGTCCCCTGACCTGCAGGGTCAGTGCTGCCCTCGCCCCCTGCCTCTGTTGCAGCCTCTTGCTGGCTGCTGACTCCCTGCAGGGACAACTGATCCCCTTAAAAACCAGGATCCCAAAAGGCAAAAAGAAAACCAAACCCACTCCATTCCTAGACACGCTCCTGCTTGGTGGGGCCTGGCAGGAGACCTGCTGCTCATACAAGACATTTCTGAGCAAATGCAACCTCACACAAAGGTCACTCCCACTCCCAGGACACGTTTCCCTGGTGAGGTGCAGCTGGAGCAGTGCCTGGCACCATAGCACTGCTCACAGGGTGTAGGATATTTTGCATGAAAAGCTGAGAAATTTATGAGATTTAAACTTGAGGTTGAAAAGCTACTGATTGGTTCTGGGTACTTGGTAGGCATGACAACTTCTTTTGTGATTAATTCTAACAATAACTTAGTTTTAGGATCCTCTGATATAAGTGTCTTGCCTGCTACAATATTAAATAGGAGATAAATCCAGGGAAATGTATTTGTTACTAAATCTTTTCCTTTTTTTAAAACATCTTTATAATATTTCGAGATGAAGATCTCAATTTGGAAAGCACTGATGCATCTGGAACTTCTATCATTTTTTGTCAGGACACAGAAAAGAAATTTATAATTCCTGAAACCATTTTTTGATAACCACGTACTATATTTTCAGAAATTCTCCAGGTAGCACACATTAAGGCCAAAATTTTACAGCTGCTTCACAATGTGAGCAGAATTCCAAGAGGGAATTAGCTGCAGCCATCACAACTTGGGACCCTGCTGGTTGAGAACTGCTCTTGTGTGCTTTTGCCCAGTGCTCCCAGATGTTGGAATTGAGCAATTCAAAGCTGACCATGCAGCTTTGTACCTCCCTAGAGACTCACAAGCCATAGAGAAACTACAGTTACAATGAATTCAAGGCATATTATATCACAGGCAGCAGTGAAAGGGAACTTCAGTCCCAAAAGAAACAAGAGATCCCTCTAGGTATTGCCTTAGCTGTTTTCACCTTTCTACCAGAGATTTTTCCTCAGTACATCATCTTTAGAACCCCCAAGCACAGCTGTGCTTTCCCTCTCTTGGCATGCTGACACCTGGAATTCAACTTTCAGATTTAAAAAAGGGGCAAAAAACTCCACACTGAACACAAGAGAGAAGCAAAGGTTTTCCCCTGGAAGCACTGTGCAAACAGACACAGGTCTGCATCACTGGAGGCACAAATAAAACTCAATGGTTTAAAGCAGAGTCTGGAGGCACAACCAGCTCAGAGCAAAATATATCTGAGAGCTCTGGCATTCTCACGCAGAAGACACCAGACATTCCTAATTGTAGGTGTCCCTGTAGTCCTGCTAGAGTCCAGCTTGATGAAATCCCATGAAAACTCCCACCCTGCAACCAGGAGTGAATGGCAGAGGTGACAGTTGGCTTTAGCTATTTTAAAGCACATCAGTGAGGCTTCCCTCACATCAGTGAGGATGTTGCAGACCAAGGTGAGTGGCCAGCACTTTGTCCAAACATTTATGGAATCATAATGCCAGCACCTCCCTTCCCAATGCCTTCCCAGTCTGCTGGACAGCAGTGAAAAATCTAAAAACCCTACTTACCTTAACAAAAGAGATGGTTCTAACAAACCCTGAATCCTACAACATTTTAGGTGGTAATGATATCACATCTATCTGAATTGCTATTTGCTGCTCCACAGAGATAATAGGCCAAAGAGAGAGAATTGGATAAAAAAAAAGGAGAAATACATGTATAATTAATAGGTCAAAGCAATTTCTTGTTCAGAGATGGCGAGTGCAGAAGAAGGTTTATTAGGAGAAATTACTGAGGCAGAAACCACGATGATTGAGGAAATTTTGGTTTGCATCCCCTACTTTAGAGATAACAAGAAATGAAATAGGTAAGGAAAGGTTTCTTACACACATTTTCTTATTCTCTCACCTATACCTCTTATGTAAAAATAAACAGTGCTATTAAAACTCAACATTTGTGTTTCTTAATGCATCAAGAGATCAGTTGGTTTATCATGACAAAGCAGGTAATCAGATTTTAAGGAAAATTAAGTTTCTTTGTTAAGACTGCAATAAGAGAGAACTGAAGTATGAACTGCTGACAGAACACAGACCAGGCCCTGCTCCTGTAAATAGTTTTTGCTGTTAAATTCAGGCTCCAAATGTAATGGTGTGTTCCCAGTACAGACCAGGCTGGATGACCCAAGGGGGAAAGTGTGATCAAGCTCTTCTTACCTCAAGTTCTGAACAGCTCCCCTTCTTCCCAATTTAAATTGAAAGTGCAACATCGACTAAAATAAACAAGAATATTCATTTGATTTCAGTGCAACTACTGAACAGGATACTTTGAAATCATCTGCAGGCATCTTTGGCTACAACATTCAAGTGAGTAAACAGCAAAACTCCAGAGTCAAAGTTTCACTGCTCAGAGTTTTTCTGAGGAATGTGGGTAGGATCAGCTGCCGGTACACAGCAACACACAAAGATAATTTTTTTTCCCAAAGATCAAATCCCTTTCTGAGCTAGTAAGCACTAAGAAGAACTATTAAGTTGTTTAATTTAAAAGACTGGAAAGGAAAATAAGGTCATATTACTCCTTTGATTAAAATAAAAGCATAAAAACAAACAAAAAAAGCAACACCTCGACAATCTAACCAACAAATTTTAAAAAATAAAACAAAACAAAAAAATAAACCAAAAAAAAAAACCACAAAAAAAAAAAAAAAAAAAACCAAAAAAAAAAAAACACCAAGCCAAACAGCAGTAAGGGGTTTTTTTTGCTAACTGTCCTATGA
The DNA here is from genome assembly GCA_017589585.1 of Phylloscopus whistleri. NCBI lineage: Eukaryota > Metazoa > Chordata > Aves > Passeriformes > Phylloscopidae > Phylloscopus > Phylloscopus whistleri. The sequence continues at coordinate 191,610 of JADMLD010001473.1, read as the reverse complement.
TAAACACAGTGTTTTAAGCTGACTCAAAATCTGCAGGGGCAATGCCCTCCACCTTGTTTTGAATGCTCTTAGACCTCTCAGATCTAAAGAATCTATTTCATTTCACTTTATGAATATAATTCAGTTCTTTACATGTCTTTAATAGGATGAGAATTTACCACATCACAGTCATTTAGTCACAAATAATTTTAATCTCTCCCAAACCCCATGAGCAAGCTTATAACCATCACTGATCACTTTAGAATTCATTCATTTTGTCACTAACATGCAGGCAATAAATAATATTGAACTTCCAGAACATCTTCCGAATTAGAGCTGAAAAGAAAAACCATTGTAAAATCCTCTTGCTGTAAAAGAAGGGATACAATTGGTTTGTCCATAAATAAATGGCCCCACCCTAACTTAGGGGCCAAGAGCCCTGGCACATTTTGGGTTTCACACTCCAGTGTGTTTTATTCGCTGTGCTAAACTGTCTTTCAGCTCTACACTGGTTTCTGGTCAAGCACAGGTATCTGGGCCAGAACCACTTCAGAGATGTAAAGAAAAACCCTCTCCAAGGGGATCCCAGGGATGCCCCACACCACCAACCAGGAGCCTCCACCATGGGCAGGAGGCAGATGGCCCAGACCCCCGAGCTGGCTGAGACTGGAATGGGTTTGACCCTTGAACTGGGAACTGAGGTAACACTGACAATCCCAGCAGGGCTTACTCCAGCACCCTGAATTCCAGAACAGTTTCCACCTCTGACCACCCCAGCCCAGAACTGCAGCTCCTTTCAGCTGAGAAACAGAGCTGAACACCCACGTGTTCATTATTTTCTGGCAAGTCCCTACATCACACCTGGCCAACAGTCAGATATCCCTAATGATGGTCCTACTGCAGGAAGTAGTCCATTCCTGATGCAGCAAATGCCAAACTGGTTAAATCCTGTGACACCTGAGCAATCTGAACCAGCACTGCTCACTTGCCAAGCACAAACCCCTGTTCCTGAACTTCCAACCTGCTGCTTGAGGCATGGAGACATCTCAGTGAGTGGGAGGAGGGTGACTGGTGTAAGCACATCCTTCTGTCACCTCAGGAATTCCCTGGCTTGGGCTTATTGCTGGGGTACTGGGCGTGGTTGGATGAACACCTTTGTTAAGAAACCTCTTTGAAAACAGGTTAGATCCTGTGAGCCCCTGCAGTGCTTGGAGCAGAGCTGGACTCCGTTTGCAGACAGGGAACACAGTGATGTCAGATGGTGACAGAACCTGACACCAAGGGGTGGCCCAAGGACAACAGGATTAGCCCTGCACAGGCACAGATGGTCTGGAGGTCAGTACCAACTCATAACACAGCAAAAGTGTGCCCATGGATCCCTTGAGAAGATACACATTTCTACCAGTAAATAAAATGTACAGAAATGCTTGGCTATCCAAGCATTAAGTGTGTAAAATCCTAGTTATTCACTGAACAGTAGATTTTGACCATATATGCAGAATAAGTTGTGTTCATCCATTTTTAATGTGGACCAGTCCTTGCACTCTTTCTGTGTCCCACAGAGTGCTGGGGGCACTCTGCTCTACTCCTGGTAAAGGTCAATTAGTTAAAATTAGTCACTGACCACAGTCACAGACCTTTCTGAGTTGGAAGGGACCCACAAGGATCATTGAGTCCAGAGCTGAAGTGAATGGCCCATACAGGCTTGAACCCACAACCTTGGTGTCATTCAGACCACGCTCTAATTTAACTTTTCCTAATTTTTCTTTTATGTCTGTCTTGTAGGTTTTTTTCTGTTGTTTGTGGTTTGGGGTTTGCGGGTTTTTTTTAAGGAATGGGTAAAATTTGACTTTCCATGGAAGGAGAGAGTGAACCTTTGTGTGCAAGTAGGTAAGGACATATGGGTTACGTGGCCTAGACCTCACTCTCACCTGTCACATAGAGGGAGTCAATCACCAGGGATCCTGTACCACAAAGCAGAGTTTTCACAGACCCAACAAAACTTCTCTTGCCTTCACTGACTTCTGACAGTTGCTCTTTCTCAGACACCAGATGAGTGGAGACACGGCACAGAAACGAAGCAGACAAAAACCTCAAAGATCAAGAACATTTCTACAGCTTGGTTGAGAGCCACCCATATGTACTTTTTACATTCTTGGCAGGATCCTTTTCTCAGAGTACAAGTACTTCCACTTTCTCTTCCCAGGGTCTCCAAATGTCACCTTTCTTCTCCTGGTTCTCAGCTCTCCATCAGCCTCACAGCTGCAGCTTAACTACAGAAGCAAATTAACGAGTCAGCTGTGCTTCCATCACTGCTCAGAGCACAGTGTTGGACAGAAGGGACATTTTCAGTGCTGAACAAAGATTCCCCTCACAAAGAATTGTAAATGCACCACTGCTCCTCCAAAGACAGTCCAAGTGTCTGAACAGCACAGTTACGTCCCTCGTTAACCAAATGTTTAATTAAGAATGGCAGCACCTGTGCCCACTGTGCACCTAATGGCCTTCCAGTTCTAAGGACAAAACAGGGAATGTGTTAGTGGGTCTTTATTGTAGCCAGATTTATTTTGTGTGGGTACACACTTACACCTTTGCCTTGAAGTTATTCTGAAATATGGTTTGATCCCAGGTCTGCAGGTATCAGATGTGGGGTCAGAAGAGAACAAAAAAAATGCTACTTCCTTCTGTCCTGTCCAGTGTGCTTCAGTGTGAGGGGCACCGTGTTCTCTTTATGGCACCTGCAGTACTTCCCATCACCAGAGCAGACCAGGCTTCTCAAACCTTGCATAGAGCTTATCATGAGGTCTCCTTGTGCTTCCAACCTGCTCTGTAGAGAGACATTAGCCAAAACTGTGCCTGATTCTCTTCATCAAGAGCCAGTCTTTGATCATGCCTTGTATTTTTAACATTTCCCAAGTCCTGAATGGATAGAAATGTGTGTGAAAGTCTCTGGAGGAAAGCAAAACCAGCAGTCTGGACACTTAATGCATTCATCAGTTTGGAATTGAATCCTCCTACAAAGAACTCAGCATGGAAATACCCATTTCCTTAGCTGAAAGTTGCTTCTGACATCACCCTGCCCATCCCTAACTCTCACAAAACTCCAGTATTAGTAGCACAGCACTTTAAATAATCATGCATATACATGTGTATGCTTGCCTGAGCTCTGGAGCATCCATCCCTTCTTTGCTGAAGCTGTAGAATGCATCAGCTGAGCAAGAAAACGCCTCTGGACTCTGCTCACAGACTGGATGTGCTGGTGCATTTCCAGGCACAGGGTAGTTCTAAATCCAAATCTGGATCCCTTAAACACAAGCCAACACCATGCTTTTGAACTGTCAACTGATTCAAATGCAGCTGCTGAAAATTTAATGTTGTAGGCAAGCTGTATCACAAAGTGGCTGGAGACCACTGGTCCTGAATTATTTGAAGCAGACAGAGTGAATAATAGAAGAGGTTTCATATGGTTACACCAGTTCAGCAGAGATCAAATGCCTGTAAATGCAGCCCAATTTGCTCAAAGGCTGTTTCCTACCTGCCTGCTGGTGGAGACTGACCAACAAGAGAGAACTGCCTCCCTGCAGAACTCCTGCAGATACTCAGTTTTAGCTTAAACCTCCTCAGTTCTGACTGGGAAAAAAGAAACATTAGCACTACCAAGTACTTTAGGTGGAACAGTAGTTTAAAGGAAAAAAAAATCTCCCACAAACCCTACATATCCCACTCCAATGTGGGGGCCTCAGCTTCCAAGTGACAGCCAGTTTTGGTGCCTCTCCATCCCCCAGGAGCAGCTGGGGGTCCCAAGGCAGCCGCTCCTGCAGCTCTGCACCAGAGCTGGCACAGGCACAGCCAAACCCCCTCTTGCTGTGGACAAACCTTCAACCTCAACAGACTTAACAGCAAAGGTACAGAGAACATCAGAGGCCTGACAAATGTCTGTAGGATTTATGGCACTGATCCTTCCCATCCATTTACATCCCAGACATCTGTTTAGTTGGAGACTCGTGACTTGATGAATTCGTTTATTATTTCAGATGCATTCAAAAATAGGATAATTGGCATTTTACAGTGTAACTGTTCACCGGCTTGACATTACCATGCATTTTAATTAACATGAATACCTAGAGCTTGGGATTGAAGAGAGAGATAAGTCATATTAAAGTCTATAACTGTCATCCTTCAGTTCAAATTCAGACAGAGAACAAAACTAGACGTGTCTATCAACGCTGATGTTTGGACAGTATTGGCTAAAGGGGACAGGGCTGATGCAGTGTTTTTAAAGAAGCTTTCACTAAATTCAAAAGCAGCATTCAGTCCTCTTTAAAAAAATGTTGGGTCAAGCACAGTGCCTGTGCACATTACCTGAGCTCTGTTAAACTGGAATTTAGCCAATAAAGTCAGCAGCAAGGCCACCCAGCTTCCATAAATCAGAGCTGAGGTCTCACAAGGGGGCAGCTTGGCCAGCCCCAGCCCCTGTGCACACAAGGATCGCCTCTCCAGGGCACTGGGGTGAGCTTGGGCTGCCAAACTGCAATCAAAAATGAAACCAGGCCAAACCCCAACACCCACTCTACACCTCCCAAGGCAGTGCAGGATTTCACCAAAGGAACTCTGAATATCCTCCAATAAAGGATATATTTGGATTTCTCCAAAGGAACACTGACTGCATGCTTCAGGCACAGGATGTTTACATCTTGTGTTTAAGTTGCCCTGAGTCAGTGTTCCTTTGCTGAAATCCAAATATATCCTTTAGGAAACCCTTCAGCTTTCTCTCATTGACAGTGCAATTCCACTCTGGATAGTTTTTCTCCATCAATAAGTGTTCCAAGCACAAATCCATCTCCTACTTACTAAGTTTGGCTTCAATTCATGCTCTGCAACAAACAATCTTTAAAGATAACTTGATAATCATGCCAGTTAAACATCACAGGAGAAAGATGCACATGCCACATGCCCTCAGCTACAGTTCATTATTCAATGGGGGAAAATACAATTCTTAAAATATACATTTTAAAGAGCAAAATAAAGGAATATTTGTTGTTAATAGTCTGTTGTGCCATCATTAGTTTTCTCATGGAAATGTGATATACTGGAGGTAAATTATAAAGTTATGGAAGAGAAACATCCAGTGATGGCTGTACTAAATTTTCCATGGAAACGTTATTATATCTAATAAATTCAGATATAAATTAGATGGTTAGCATGTTATTAAAACATATAAATCAGTAAATTTAATTAAACAAACACCAAATTTCCACTGAGAGCAGCAGGGAGGAAAGAAGATCAAGGTGGCTCCTTTTAGATTAGGACTGTAAATTTGTAATGAGGCTGGAGAACAACTCTGGCCAGTCTGTGGTGTGGTAATGGGCTCTGCCATGCCCGGAATTCCAGTTTTCCCTGCAGCTTGCTCCCACACCCACCCACAGCTGCACATCCACACAGGTTCCCTTGTGTCAGAGCACTCTTACACCACCAATTTAGGGAACTTACTACTTAACTAAGCCATTGTGATGCTGGAAAGATAATTACAAAAATAAATAATTTTCAAACACACCCAAGTCTGTCTCCTGAGAGGCACAGGAGTGCAGGCTGGGAGGGGTTTATGAAGCAGGAGCAGCATCTCAATCCCCCAGCCCACTGCCACCCTCCAGCCAGGTGCCTGTCCCACAGCATCCCTGCCCATCCCTGGCTTCTCCCAGCAAAGCTGCTCCAGCAGGGGCAGAGCCGGAGCTGCTGAGCCCGGCTGGGCTGTGACAGCAGCAGGGGCTCCCACTGTGCCTGGTGTTCCCCTCTGATCACTGCTGCCCCACGGCAAGGCATGAGGTGAGCTTTCAGCACTGAGAAATGCTGATCAGGGTAAACACGCTCCTGCCCCAGAGGAAGCACATGGAAGGGCCCCAGGAATATTTTCCTGCCGTTTCTCTTGCAATAAAGATTTATTATCCAGTGACATAATCACGATGTTGTAGCTCCAATAGCCCTGACCTTTTAATGTTCTTTACTTTCTGCTCTAAATTCCAGGTTTGCTGTCCCTGAGCCCAGAGCATTTTCAGACCTGTTATTATCCATTCTGCTCCCAACTTTGCTCAATAAGAGTGCAAATCACTTGTGGGCAGCAAGGTTGGCAGAGAGCAAGATAAAACATGCTCTCCGAGGCTCACTGATTATGGCTGGAAGATGCTGTTAATGAGGATCTGCCTCTCTGGGCACTGGCTGTGCTTTAACCATGTTTGCTTCCACCTCCTTCTCCAAATGGCTACATCCTCACAGCACCAGTGAATGCAGACTGTGGGGGTGGGGGCTGCAGAGCACCCTCTCAAGGGACATCTGGGGATGGAATAGCAGCTATAAAACCCCATGGGGTTGTATTTCCCACCTGAAGGGAAGTCTGAGAACAGCCCCATCATATCCCAACACAAAAACCATGCAACCTTAGCATGAAAATAACTTTAAAAATGACAACGGAAAGCAAATGCTGCTGGTGGAAAACAGGTGAGGTTTTCCTCCTAGTCAAACAAACAATGACAAATAACCCACATTTACAAGCATTTCTTAAATAGTTTGTCAGGTAACAGCCCTGTGCATTTTGGAGTAGTGCAAATGGAGTTGTTCCACTAAATTCTTCCAGCCAGTCGGTTCAAATCTAAAACATCCCTTGCAGTCCAGATGGAAACCTCACCACCAAGTGACAGCAAAATCTGGGAGCAAAGAGGTTGTCATTGCTGCTTACATCAAGGCCAGGAATAAGGTTAGCAGTTTGCTCACTTCCCAAATAATTTTTTTATAGCCACGGGCTGTCAGGTGCTCTTTGCTCCTTCCTGAGGGAAGTCACTCCTCTCGTGGCAGCAGATGCTATCCCCCAAAGCCTGTGTCAGAGGCACAGACACAGCACAGCTGCCAGGGCTCCAATCCTCTGCTGTCACCAAAGGCTGAAGGGGAACAGCTCCTTCCCCAAACCCAGACTCATTTCCCCTTTTTCCCAGCTGTTTCAAACACACTCATGGGGGTCTCAGGGCTCCCCAGGTGTGCATGGCACCAGCTGGATTAAGAGACAGGAAACAGAGTGGAGCTGTCTTAGCACATGCCTCACACTCAGGCCAAAATCTTTTTTTTTCCTTCTCTTTGACTATTTAGAAGACTCTAGTGCACTGCTTTGAGCTAGATATTTCATTAATATTTTATTTTAACATTATGTATTTTATTACATTTTACTTAAATGTTACACCAGAAGCTTACACTTCCCATAGATCAAATGAAGCCTCAAATTAGCAATCTCTTGTTAATATTTACCACAACTGTGGTGTTCTCTCTTCAGGAAAGACCTGTAGGTAAAACCCTGGAAGGAAGCTGGGCAGGAATTGTTCCCTGGGAGGGTGGGCAGGCCCTGGCACAGGGTGCCCAGAGCAGCTGTGGCTGCCCCTGGATCCCTGGCAGTGCCCAAGGCCAGGCTGGACATTGGGGTTGGAGCAGCCTGGGACAGTGGGAGGTGTCCCTGCCATGGCAGGGGTGGAATGAGGTCTGCAAGGTCCCCTCCCACCCAGATCATTCTACAACTCTTTGATTCAGTGAAATTCAATCCTAAATCACAGTAGAAATTGCACACTGAAAATTTATTTGATGATCTACTGACCTTAGCTGGTATTTAGTTTCTATGCATACCTTAAACAATAAGTACAGCAGACCACTATGCTCCAACTAAATTTGGCTTCAAACATCCTCTATGGGCCTTCATGTATTGAGACAGACCCTGAGAAAGGCCTGCAGTGCACAGCCCCGGGAGCTTTCAGCACCAGAAAGACAGATATTTATTTCTCCTCACACTATTTTTTGCTGCTTTGTTTGCATCACTGTCTAATGCAGTAAAGAGATGGCTAAATTGGCCATCCTAACACTATAGATAACTTGTGGAAATGCAACATATTGCCTTCCTTTAAATTGGAATGTTTTTTAAAATTAATTGGGTTCTAATAGTGACACTGTGCACTGAGTAATTGAGTGAAAATTGCTATTACACAGAGCCTGCCATCAGCACGTAATTAGTGCACTCCCAGCTCCCACTCCAGGCAGGAATCTTCATCCCTGCAAGCGCCGGGTCAGGCTGGCAAAGTGGCCTCTGCAAAGCAAGGAGGCTCCTGGGCCAGCTGCCATTTCTGCTCTGAGGCAGGCATTTTCCTGGGGAAAGCAGGAGAAAGGCTGGGCTGGAACACTCCGTCCCTTCCGCTCCCAGGATTGCTGCCTGTGCTTCCCCTCTCCCAGCCAGCCCTGGAATTCCTCAGGCTCTGGTTTCCTTCAGCTCTGGCCCTTCACGCCTGCCCTGTGCTGTCCTAAGTGTCATTTCTGATTTTGAAATCCCATTTATCCCAAAGAAGTTGGAAGTCCCAAGTGGGGATGAACCCTATCCTTTAATCTCAGCTCTTTTGTTTTGACCAAACATGTTAATTCTAACAGCCTGCAAGGAATTTTCATTGCATCCAGCTCAGAATTATCCAGCTCTGTTTCAGTTCAGGGCAGCACTTGGATAATTCAGCAAAGCTGATATTTGTTGGTACTGATCTGGAAATTATTTCTGAGATGCCTGAACCCCTTGGCCTGCATAATAGTGAGTGAAGCATTAAATGAACTTTCTCTCATCCCACCAAAATCTAGCAGCATTCTTCAGTCACCTCCACAGACTTCACTTTGAAACAACCAATGTTTTCCACAGAAGCAGAACAGGATGCTGGAAAACTCCTGTCAGCACATGCCAGGTTCTGCTGGATATATTAGAGCCCCACCAAAGTAAAGTTATTTGATTAGCATGTTATTATTATTATTATTATTCGGTTTATTTGTGTATTTCCAAAGAGCAGCTTGGATGTTACTTCACTTTTTTTCCTGCCTATGCCAGACCAAAATTTTGCCCATCTCTCAAATAAAATAAAAATAAGAATTAAAAAAAAAAAAAAAAAAAAAAAAAAAAAAAAAGCCACAAACAGATTTCATCATCTCTGAGGCCAGGAAAACAAAATGGAGTGATTTTCACGGGAAGAAAAGCTAATACATTCTGGAGCACCCAGCACTTCTCTTAATGCCAAAAATACAATACCTCAGATCACTGACCCATTTACCAGGAGTGGTATCAAATTAAATATAAGCACAAAAATGCCCTCACTCCCAAAGCACATTTTTTCCAGGTTGACACAGCAGATTAAGCACAAATTCACTTACCCCACTATTCTATCAATACAGCAATTATTACACACAGCAGGAATTTAATCACTCTCCTGATATGCTCAGGCTGTGCCCACCACTTGTTGGGCTGAATTCCACCCCAGCCCCACACCAGGAGCAGGTCCTGGCCCTCCCTTCCACAGCCTGCTCAGTCAGGCAGCCCAGAGACAACCAAGGCTCACAGAAAGATTTCCATCATTTCATAAAGCCCAGTAAAAGGAAATTTCAGTATGGACAAACACACCCCTGCAGTCTGTGTGGCAAATATAAATCTATCATCAGACAAAGAAAATATAGATCTGAACCCTAAGAATAAGAGTGTCATTAAGTTCTTTCATTTATCCAAAAAAGCCTCTTCAGTAAACCTGGCAGATCAATTAAAACTCCAGATAACTAATGGAAACATGCCTCTTACATAGCTAACTACTCGAGTGTTCTGGTCTCATTTTCAGATCAGATTTGTTTCCAATCCTTCAACACCAGAAGAGATTCAGGAAACTCACATAAGTTTTTATGGAAGAAAGATCACTGCCCCTTAAAATCATTGGATGTCTTCTGTGTTGAACCATAGGCAGGTATGTCTAATTTCATTTCCAGCATCCTGAGATCCCCAAACAATAAGAAAAGTTTGTGTTTTTAAATGTGGAGTTTCCTATATAGTCAGAAATAGTAAAAAAAGAGAAAACCCTCAAAAAAATGGATTATTAACTTCCATCATGATAAATACATCATTGCATGAAAATAAATTATGAGAGTGACAAATGGGATTTGTACCTATTTATCTACACTAAAGCATTTCTATTTCTTATCACAAAACAAAAGAAAATGTTCTGTAGATAATAACTACAGAAACTCAGCCCAGGACTGGGGGTATGGCCCAGAGCTGTCTCCCAGGGAAAAGACCAGCAGCACAAAAACCACCGTGAAGTTTTAAATACAAACACTGGAGCTTTTCCTGGTGTAAATTATTGACTCTGAAGAGCTTCGACAGCTGCAGAGCAGACTCAGTGTAATGAAATTCTGCCAAGTGAGACCCATCGAAACACTAACCAATAAATATAGATTTATCAAATCACAGTTGAAGAATTACTGGTTTTGACAAAGGGATATCAACAGTGATTGTGCTGCAGCTTGGTCTTGAAGCAGACACCTCTGCAAGGAGTACATGGCAACAGTGCTTTTGCCTGGCAGCCCTGTTATCTCCCCCCTGTGCCTGTCTCCTGTTTTAGGGTTTGCAAGAGGTCATTTCTGCTCAAGCACAGAGCTTGCAAGTCCCTGGTGAAGCTCTGCTCTGCTTGGCTGTGCTCTAACAACATCTCATCTTATTTACTTGGAAGCTACTGCAGTAGCCTCTGTTTCTCTTGGAAATAGAACCCTTTTCATTCTTCCAGTTGATCCTACAGGTAGGATTTGAGCAGTGGAACTGGGGGGTACAAAAGGTACTCCTCAGACCTCGAGAGAGACCCTGCCTGCAAAGCAGGGCTGCAAAGCCCAGCTCGTGCTGCAAGAGTTCTGCAGGAGCTTGTTCTGCTTTCCAACGTGGTATTAATTAAAACACCATATTAAGGCTGCTCTGGAGAGTCAGTTAATTGATTATAGATATCCTTTCAGAATGAGCTTTAGAGGCTATACTGCATTTCATAATAATGACTGGAAAATTTGAAGGTGCCTATCTGGTAAAAATATGCATATATATGTATCCATGAATATGAAAACCATCCTAAATGCATTACCCTAGCTACTGTTTATGGAATAGGAGCCACTTGAAATGGTAAAATAATGAAAATCCAAGTGCAAATCAAGCCTTGCTCCTCTTTACGTGGTTCTGAAAGGTACATCGTCAGTGTATCAATCATCCCCCCATAAACACTTAGAAGTGCAGATCCATAATCAGTAATGACTTGTGGAAATTCTGAAGTAGCCCTCCTGAGTGCACCCTTCTGTAACTATGCCTTGGGGCCATGATAATCAGCGTGAGCAGCAGAGAACAGATTTAAGAGCTTTCATCTTGAAGCTGATTTATATTCTTGTACTTATGTACAGTTCCTCCCCAGGTCTGCATCACCCTGTGCTAGAGTGCCACGGAAAAGCATTCCTCCAGAATTCCCAGCAGAGAACCCCTCCATCTCCAAGAAAGCCTTCCAAAAATGTATCAAAGAGCAGAGGACACTCTGAGGACGCTCGTTGACTTATTTTATCCTCCTCATTTCCCTGAGAGGCTGCCCTAAGACCACACTCACATAATTCTTTCACTACACAAGGGGAAAAAAGCCCTTACTGCACAATAATTTATAATAAATCACTCACGAACCCATCAACTTAATCTTCATTACAATCTATTGCTACAAAGATTTCTATAGTCTGACAGAAGACTTACTGAGTATAAAGATTTGCCTGAGGGGCTGACTGTAATCAGAGAGGGACAGAATAAAAACACAACTGGCTTGTTAGTACTGCTATATAAAAACACATGAGGAACTCTTAATAACGGGGAGCTCATGGGAAAAGATGGATTTCTCTTACTTGCTTTTCTCAGGACAGCAAGACCTTGCCACATTCAATTCGTTTTTCACAGGGATATTCCCACTGCTTTGGGGGAGACATCTGGTTTGGCCTGCTGTGGAAAGTTTGTATTCCTCAACACCTGCTTTTTGCAAAGTCCAGGAGAATTTAATCAGGGAGACTGGAGAATGATCAAATGATCTGAAACTGCAAAATGACCTTTTCCTTATTCCCTCAGTAAAAATACCCCTCAAAAAAAACCCCAAACCCACAACAACAGAGCAATAGACAGGTGGATAATAAATAATGCTGGTGCTTTTGTGAAGTGTCTTTTCCCTGCTGCAAGTTCCACTCCCTGACCAAGCCAGGTCCAAACAGTGAAGGACAGAAAAGCTGCTCCTGACTGACAGATCACACTCTGGATAAGCAGTACCATACTCCGCTCTCCAATACCTGAGGACCTAGATTTGTGGGGTTTTAACCTTATTCTCATGTCCTGTCTTTTTAACCTGACAAATAGTTGAGAAACCAGCAAAACACTGGTTTTGTAGCCCATGTTCTATGTGCAGCATGGAATGACTCCTATACTGATGCACTGGAGTGATCCCAGCCCCAGGAATCACAAGCAGGGGCTGAGTCACAGTGAATCCCAGTTTGTACAAACGCCTGGGAAATGCCATTTGCTGTTGCAGAGTGCTGGGGTCGTGGGTTTCTCCACTTTGACCCAGTGCAGAAGGAGCTCACTGCCGGTCAGGACAAAGGGCAGTGAGTCAGTGACGTGGCTGTAGCCGTGCACAGCCCTGTCTTCTCCATCCCTTCCCAACACCTCGGGGAAAAAACCCTTTGTTCCCCAGAAGCCCTCTTGCTCACAGCACTCTGCACTGAGCTAATTGCACTCATTAACCCTGCAAAACCCCGGCTTGGAGAATGGTGCTGATGTTGGGGAGGAGGCTTTGGATGTGAGCTGCTTCACGGAGGGACAAATCCCACAGCAGAGGGTGGGCAAAAGGCACTGCCAGAGCATCCAGACTGAGCCTCACCACAGGCATTCAGCCTTGCAAGTGAATTACACACAGTTTGCAACTAATTCTAGTTCTCCACAAAGTAGGAGACTGGTCTTTTCACAGCACAAAGTGGGATGCAGCGTGAACATGAACGAGGCTGAAAACAACAAAGGAAACTGGAGAATGGGAATAGTGTTTATCAGGAGGAAACAGGGAAAGCAAGAAAACAGAATCCAATTGCCTCAAGAATGAGGCTGCCTGAAGCAGGCTACCTTTATTCTGACTCCTTTCTGTTACGTAAAGATCAGTTTATATTGGTTTTTTGCTGCTGCTGACTCAGAGGGCCAGACACTCCACATCAGCTACAGCTTTGGGGGATAAATTGCCAGCTAAAATACATTCTGCAACACGCTGCAGAGTGAGAAGTAATGATGATTTCCACCCTTCTCCTTGCCAGACAGGCCAGACTCTCCCATGGTTCTTACCCGTTCAGTGACAGCGGGGCAGGTGTCAGTTCTGGGCTGTCCTACAGCTCTGATGACAAGGTTCATTTTCCAAATGGCCCTACAGCTGATCAGTTATTTGCAAGTGACCACCCTGTCCTTTTCCATCCTATACCACGGAGAGAATTTCATCCACTGAAGTATTTTTATTATGCACAAATACATTAACATTCACACAGACACTTGAGTTGGCACATGTATATCCAAACAGATTTTTCCTTAGATTTAGCTCTCAAATTCTGCTTGCCCCACCCATTAAATTCCATTGATTTCTTCTCCAACTCAATCTACCACTTCCTGAATGTTTCTGAGCTGTTTTAAGAGGAAATAAAAAATCCCTGTCAGTTTTCACACATCTGAATGTTCTGCAACTTCCTTTGTAAAAGTGTTCAACTTCTTCCTCCTCAAATTTTTATTTTTTCAGATCCTGTGCTTGTGCCAAGCCTCACCTGTGGCTGCCCAGCTCTGGGGCCAGGCAGGCCCCGTGTGCCTTCCCTGGCATCCATCCCTGTCTGCAGTTTTGCTCCTCTCCCCCCACTCATTATCTTGCCATGGATTGAGCATTTCTTGGAATGCATCATCTCGTTGCTATCTGTCAGCCCGGGCTGCCTTCTGCTGAAGACATATGGAGAGGCATTCTTTCTCCTTGAGGGGTGACCAGGCAGACAAGGCTTTGGGAGCAAACGCTCCTCAGTAAGAGCGAGAATCGCGCGGCTCCGCAACGAGCTCGGGGAGCTGCAGGAAATGGCACAAAAGCCTTTCCCCCCCGACCCAAACAATGCCTGCTGGGGCTGATGAGTAAAATTGCTCCTTGAAACACTTTTTTCATCATCGGTTCTGATGCCTTAGGTTTTGGGGTTTTCTGACTTGTTCTGGTGGGTAGTTTTGCTTTTGTATTAAGTGGGGCTGGGACTTGATCACAGGGCGATGGGGGGCAGGGCAGTTTTGGTTCTAGCAGGGGACTCGCTTCTTCAAGGACACTCTCTGAGCTCCAGGCCTCAAGGATAAACAATGTGGAAGAGAGGAGGCAAGCAGGAAGGATGGAACACCGTGATTTGGAGTTGTTGATTGGACAATGGGCGGGGGGGTAGGCAAATGGACTGAAATTTGTAAAAGGTGGGGGAATCTCGTGACTCCTCCTCCTTTTGCTTCCATCTTGGAGCCGTCCAGGCAGAACCACTGCTGTGGCTCTGGTGCTGCCGGGGTGTAGCCTTGAAGGCCTTTAATAAATAATCACCTTATTCTTATAACTCTGTCTGGCCTCTGTCTCAGCCTCAAGGCAACAGTTTTCCTGTCCCGGCAGAGTCACCAGAAAACAACTGAAAGAGTCAAAACTGCCCTGCCCCCATCGCCCTGTGATCAAGTCCCAGCATCACTTAATTCAAAAGCAAAACTACCCACCAGAACAAGACAGAAAAACCCAAAACCTAAGGCATCATTTCCTGCTAAGGAAGTTGGCCTGCTGGAGTGGAGGCAGGATGGCCGACCAGGGCAGCCGAGCTCCGTCTGCAGTTGGAACGCGGCTCCTGCGGGTGTGAGACCAAAGACAGCCAGAGCTCAGGAATTCTGCTGCTCTGCCAGCAAAGTGATACAGCCAGCTGCTAATCTGCTCCTCAAGATACCATGGTCACATGAGATAACATTCAGAATTCCATTAACCTAGGAGATTTCAACCACTTTTCCCTTCCACCTCACAAATAAAAGTAAATGAGATCAAGTTTTTCCTCGCATATTCTTCTCACTGCCTTTGTCGTGCTTCAGGTCTGCTTCTTGTCTGATTCATTAAAGTGCCTTGATGCACAACGGATTAAGTACTTAAATAAATAGTTCACTTTTCCTCTAAATTGCAAAAGTGATTTCAATTTTTTAAGCTGTTCGCAAAAAACATTTTAAGAAGATAAACATCCCATCCTTTGTGCAAACACAGAATATTTTTTTCATGGCCCAACTTTCCATAAAAAAACATCTATAAGGACAAAAGTTGTAAAAAAGAAAAAAATATTTTAAATTCTTGCTTTGAAAGATATAGCAACGTTTCAGATCCAATGGACACAAGGTCGAGCTCCTCAGAGCCAGACTGGCAGCTCAGCCATGTGTTTTTAATCACCCCACTGCAGGAACAGGGTTCTGTTGGAGGCAGCAATCCCTGCCTGTGTGGACTGAGAACACCCTTGGAGGAGAAAGGAGCAGCTCTCACCCTGAGTTCACTGCAGGCTCAGGGAGCAGGATGGATCAGGCCCATTCCAGCAGGAATCTCTTGCCTGGCAGTGTCTGCCTGTAGAAACAATACAGGAATATTTGCTTAGACACTGCTTATTTCAGTATGAAACACGCTGGTCAAACATTTCCCTTCTGTTATTTTCATGCCCCAGGGCAGTCTCAGATGGGGATTGATGTCATTTTCTTGAAATATGTGCTGTAAAATAAAAGCTGCTTGTTTTTCAGCCAAGGAAATCCAGCCTGGGAAATACAGAGAGGCTGAACTTGGCATTTTCTCCCGTGGGCAGCACATCCTGGCCCTGGCTGCACTTCCCAGCTGGGTTTGCCCTGCAGCCCTGCCACAGCTCCAGAATCATATGCATGATTTCTGAAGTGCTCGGAGCCTAAGGTAGAAGCCAATCACTCTGGGGTCCCTGCAGAGCTAAAAAAGAGAAACCATCATCTCAAACAGGTACAGCCCCTGGGAATTGCTGACCAGACTTATTTTTGCCACCACCTTCACAAAGCTTTTGGACTTGTGATTTGGGAGGCTTATAAAGGTGCTTAAGGTTAGACAAAATTAAATCCCCAAAGCCAGCCCAAATCAAGCACCAGAGAAGTCAACATTAGGGACCTCTTTAAATAAATCTCTCTGCATAAATCTATAAGAACAGTCAATAGGAATCACTGGATAATAATCCAATTTCCCCTTTTATAATCCCAACTGAAGTTAAATCTCTTCTTCAAATTTACCCTCCCTCACTGTTACATGTCCCAGCTAATTGCATTATCCCTGAGAAAAGCACCTGCCCCTGCTGGGCTCAGGGCAGCTCCAGGGCCCCACATCCTCGCTCTGGGCACAGACATCCTCGTGCATCCCAGCACAGGGGAGGCAGGGCACACATCAGGTGGCTCCTTTCAGCTGACGGGTTCTAGACACAGCCAAGCACTTCATATTTCAAAAATATAACTCCAAAATGTACCTTATAATGAGTTATAGGTGCAGTTCAATCCTCACCATTCCATCTGCATCTGCTCAGTGCTGTTTACCAACAGAATTTTGTCAGCCCTTCCTCACTGCCTCCGGCAGGCACTGCCACTGTTGAAGCACCTCTGTGCTTTGGGCTGTCCTCAGCAGCCAAACCAGGGATGAGAACAATTCCTCACCACTTCCTCCAGAGATGAGGATTTTAGAAAAAGTGACAAATTCTCAGCTGTTAGGAAAGGTTGGAATTTTAAATGCAGTATCAGTAGCCTACACCTGGGTGTTTCATTTCAGAACAACCACAAAAATACCAAAAGAAACATTTCTAAGTGTTAGTAGTGAGGCACAGAACCCTGGGAATGAAGGGATGCAGGAAACATTTTTCCCTGCTAGCCTGAGTGATACATACTGCAGGGAGAAAATGAAACTCCAGGGTGGGAAATGCAAAGTAGATTCATAAGAGTATTAAAGGAATCCAGAGTCTATTTCAGGTGAGGGAACACAAATAACAATTAGGAAGGGGAAAAAAGGCTCTTGGCTTGAGCATGTGAAACCAAGCAGTGATTCCTCACAGTACATCTGAGGAATGTTTCTGTATTTTCAGCTCAGAAATGTTGTAATCCAGGTGCAGTTGGTACATTTAGTGTCATCCATAGATCTTCCTATTTTATTTTTTTAATATCTAAGGTTACCTTTGCCAAACATTTCTAAAGCGTTCAAGGCCATCTTCTCCCTCTCTAAATAGCCAGCAAAGCAAACACTTTTGTAATAACCTCTGTCATAGTAGACAAAAAATCCCAAGGAATTTAATTTGACAGAGTCTCACCGGTGTGAAGGGTCACTTCCCATGCCACTGAGTAGCTAGGAGAGACAAACCAAGAGAAGAAAATAGTGGATATTTCTCTTTTCTGCCAGCAAATGGGCAACCCAGGAATGCAGAGATCTCCTGTAGTAGCAGTACAGAACAGGTCCAGTAACTTGATAGGAAGGAATCAATTAAAGCAACTCTACAGAAATTGGGTAAGAGTATTGTGAGCTGAGAGAAACCAATCACTACCTGGTAAATCAGCATGAGAAACCAGAAAGGTTACTCAGCCCAAACACAACCTGAGAAAGCAGAGCAGAGTTTTCCTAAAGAACAGAAGGCCACTGATGCAGAACTGGATAATTGGGGTGCAAGAGGGACAACCATGGAACTGCAGAGGTGATTTCAGGGTCAGGCTGAAATGAAATGAAATGAAATGAAATGAAATGAATGAAATGAAATGAAATGAAATGAAGCCAGATATTCAAGGGACCACCCCAATGGAACAAGGGATCCCAAATTTGAGAGGGTGCAAAGGCAGCACATTAACCAACAATGCAGTGCTAGGAAGATTTCCTCCATGATATTTCTGCAAAATTTACAGTATTTTTATGTCAGGTTTTTTTTTGGTTTGGTTTTTTTTTTGTAGTTTTTTTGGGGGGGTTTTGTTTGGTTGGTTTTTTGTTTGTTTGTTTGTGGGGTTTTTGTTGTTTTGCTGTTGTTGTTGGTGGTTTGGTTTGGTTTTTTGTTTATTGGTTTGGTTTTTGAGGTTTTTTTGTTTGTCTTTTTGGTTGGTTGGTTGGTTGGTTTTGGTTGTTTTTTTTTTTGTTTTGTTTGGTTTGGTTTTTTTTTAATTTAAAAGGAGGGGTAAAATGGGCAAAACAGTGATTTCTCCTTAACCCTTTAGAGTCATCAGTGTCTTCTTGGAATTCAGTTCTTGCTCTGCATAATGCCAGCAATTTGAAGTGATGCTATGCTGGGGCCTTTCTCATTTCCCCTTTTCCTCTAACTAGACAATATTTTAAAAGCACTTGCCAGAGTAAATGCTGGCACAAGAGCCATGGAGCCTGTCCTGACCATGCACATGCAGCACAGTGGCTCTGTGACCCTGCTGCTCCCTCTGGCAGGAGATGTGGGCCTTTGCAAAGGCTGCACCCCAAACACAAGGAAAATGTGATTGAGTTGCTCAGGGCCTGGAGTTGATTGCAATTTATGACTTCAGAGGGCTCTGAAAGCTCCAGACATTTCCTTAGAGGTCACAAACCCATTCATTCACTGCAGCACAGCTTTTGTTTGTTTTAAGTTTCCTTGTACGTTTTACATTCCTTGTTTGTCAGCCTTGAAAGGTACTTGGATAACCATAAATTGTAGCTAATATGGCAATTTCCCCAGCATCAGCCAAGTTTCATTGAATCCCCAGGTTTTCTTTAAAATACATTGTGGAAAAGATGATGCTCCACAGTCAGGTTTTTTTAATGCATAACAGACCAAGTGCACTGAACTGCATTGATTACTCCACAAGCTGTACAGGAATATCAGAGTGGCATTTTTATGAGCCCTGGCTATTACCAGAACATAACCATAAACATGTTAATGACATCTATTCATCAGAGGGCACTGACAAGATTTGTGCTGCAGCCTCTGACCCCGTTATCCCGGGAGGGCGCTCTCTGATTTTCCAGCCCCAGTGCAGGAGTGCATTTCTCTCTCTGCATGTCTCTCTCTGCATGTCTCTGCTGCCAGGGCAGTGCTGTTTTCTCTCTCTGCATTTCTCTCTCTGCATTTCTCTGCTGCCAGGGCAGTGCTGTTTTCTCGCATGGATTGGCATTTCCAGTTCGGCTGAGGTCAGTCCAGAGCAGCAGAGCCCGGGGCTCTCCCTGTGTTCCACAACCCAGGCCAGGCTCCCCCAGCCCGGCTTTGGGGCAGGGCTGAGCTGCCAGGGAGGAGAAAGCAGGAGGGAGATTGAGCTCAATAAATTATTGGCCCACACTCACTAAATGCCCAACACTTACAAGTCCATTAGGGCAGGGCAGAGGTGGAATGATATGTGATGTCTGCTAACAAAGACTTGCAAAATATTGCTTCATCTCCTTTTTTGATAAACTTGGAATAATATTTGCTTCCTCGAGACTGAAACATCTGAGTCCAGGGCAGGAACACTCAATCACATGAGGAGTTTTGACAATATTCATTCAGACTATTTCTGTGAATGCAAACAAATTTCAGAAAGGCGCTGGGGCTGTGAGAATGGTGTGTTTGTCTCCGTCCTGATTTCTGGTTTATATATTCACTGCATTTAAAAGAGGAGTAGAAAGTTCCCAAAGGATTGGATGGAAGACTGAGAACACCACAGGTCAATGACAGAGTGACAAAACTTCCCCACATCCAAGCAGTTCTGCTCTCCAAAGAGCTCCCCTCACTCGCTGTTCTTGCAGAGATTGTGATCACTAAAGAGCCCAGCAGGGAAGGCTTTGTTCTCCTTGAAAGGTGTTTTTCCAACATGTGCCTTCAAGATGACGATTGGGTTATTTTTTCCTTTTTTTCCTTTGTGGTAAATCCTGAACTTTCACCCAGACACCAGTACCTAAATGAATCTTTGCTGCAACTGAAGATCAAAAATGTTTTCTTCCCTCAAAAAATAAAGTCCTCAAGAAACTGAAAATAATGATTTTCTACTTTTATCTTTGCAGAGAAACAAGACTTGAGGCTGACAACTCTGTATAAACCATCAGCACCCGTCAAACAGCCCATTTCCACCCCATTTCCTCACACTTCTCAAAAAAGGTGTTAAGTAAGATTTTGACTTTCTGTTCACAGGGATGATAGGCCATGTATCTTCATTCAAATTTATCTCAATTTGTTTCTTAGTCTAAGGAGCAAGTTGTTGAGAATAAATGTTAATTTCAGCCCACTTCCAGGGAAGTCAAGACATTAATAACTTAAATTAAGCCAGAAAGATATTCAGACCTACACACAAACTAGCTGCCAGAAAAAGATATGAGTCCCTTCTCCACACTGAGAATTTATTATTTTCAGCAAAAATCTTTTCGATAATCCCTCTCTTCTAAAAATGCTCTCTTTAAAATATTTTCTTGTCCCCCAGAGACCCAATCCTGTGCAGACTAAGCCCCATCTCTCAGTCGAGTAAGCACTGAAGTGTTGATACCAACTTAACCCACCCTCGCAGAGACTCCCATTTCCCCTTCTGTTTAGAATTCTGCAGGGTAGCTTCAGTTCCCCAAAGCAAACATCTTGGAGATACAGAAATCACTTCTGAGCAAACAAACACATTATCGGGGAGATGCAGCTTCCCATTGCCCCCACCCAGCATTTCCCAGGGCGCTCCCCACCTCTGCTCCTGCATCTCCAAAGAGTTGGGAACATTCCTCCAGGAACCAGGGGCGTGTTTAAGACCCTTCAGCAACTACCATGAAAATAAGAGTCAGACAAGCAAAAGATCAGCTGTCCCAGTGGTAGGAGACAGGAGGAGCCAGGTTTCCACACCGGTCAGGAGCTCTCTATCAATGAGAACTTTGCAGAGGTAACCTCAGTGCTATAAAACAAGTTCCAGGCTGACATTAACCAAATGAATTTTTAGATTTCAGCTGACTGCAGTGCGGTGGCTGCTTCCCCCAGCATGCAAAGGTTAATAACTTCCCAGTGAGCGAGGCTGTGTTTCTGCGGGGTTTAACGTGGTGGGAGATGTGGGAGATAAGTGACACGAGTGCTCTGCCTCTTCGTCTCACCAAGGAGGATCACAGGGCGTTGGAAATCTTCCTTGGAGACACTGACAAGCCCGTAATTGTCGCAGCTCACAACAACGAGGCTCTCACACTCCTCTCCTTGCTTTGCAGCGAGGGAAGCTCACTGAACTCATCCCACACATCAAAATAAGGCCGGGATTCCAGGCTCAACCTGGTCCTCTCCAGCGCCAGCCATTGCCCTGAACCGAGGGATAGGGGCACAAGGAATGAAGCACACGGGAGTTTGTCCCCCTGCTTGTGCTACAAACCTTTGTCCTTCCTCATTGTGTTAACAAACACCTCCCCTCTTTATGGTGTTAACAAACCCCTCCACCTCTTTAACTGTGCTACAAACCCTTGCACCCCTTTAGCTGTGCTAACAAACCTTTGCTCCTCTTTAATTGTGCCAACAAGCCCGTGTCCTTCTTAATTGTGTGAATAAAGCCTTGGACCTCTTTAGTTGTGCTACAAACCCCAGCAGCCCTTTGTGTTTACAAACCTTTGCACCTCTTTAATTGTGCTAAAAACCCCATCGTCCTTTTTTGTTGTGTTAACAACCCCGTGTCCCTCTTCAATTGTGCTAACAAACCCCTGTCCCTCTTTAATTATGCTCACAAACCCTTCTCCTTTTTAATTGTGCTACAAACTCTTGTCCTTCTTCAATTGTGCTACAAACCTTTGTCCCTCTTCATTGTGCTAACAAACACTTTCCCTCTTCAATTGTGCTAACAAGCCCTTGAACCTCTTTGGTTTTTTAACAAACTCTTCTCCCTCTTTATTGTGCTACAAAGCCCTGTCCCTCCTCAGCTGTGCTCACAAGCCCAGTGTTCCGCTGCTGACAAACAAATGACACATCACTGACACACCTGGGCACGACATCAAGTCCAAATGAGTGGAACTGAAGAGCCACGGCCCCTCGGGCACTGGACAGCTTTCAGTGCTCGTATCATCTCCACATCATCTCCTGGCAACAAGGGCAAGCCACTTTTAAAAAAGAAAATTAAAATGCTCGCTACAGGTAATTAAAGATCATAGGCCAAGACTAAGAAAATGATGATAAGTTGAAACAGCTGGTATGAGTTTCAGAATTTCTGTGCAGGGTCAGTAGCTGCATTTTAAAGTGGTGTTCCAACACCTGAAAAGATAAAGGAGCTGTTCCTGAGATTAAAAGGCACAGCTGGAAGGGCAAGCATAAAACATTTATACCTCATCGTTTCGGTGGAGAAAGAAAAAGTGGGAATATATGAGATTAAGAAAGCAAATGAACATGCAAGGAAAAGAACTTGGTTGTGCTTTGTGCTGGACAAATGATGATATAAAATGGTCCACCTGACAGGCAGCCCAAAGCAGCTTCACACTGAGCCAGGCAGTGGAACTCAGGCAAGATAACCAGGTGAAAGTTTATACACAGATTATGAAGAAAAACACTTAGTCATAATTCTTTTTCCCCCTCTATTCCTTTCCCCCAATTGTGACTTAGAGGAGAAAACTGTAATTTTACCACAAGCTAAGAAAAAAAAAAAAGTTTTCTCTGAAATACATATATATGTAATAATAAAGTGATGTAGGAATAGACACACTGTACAATCTTAAAGAGTTATAGCTGTAGAACAGCTACCAGGTTTCAACTGTATGACCCAGCCAAAGCCTTACATCCTTTCTTGCACGCTGTACCTCAGAGATTTCATAAATTTCTGAATGACTACATTCTTCTTGTGTTTTCCTTGTCTCCCTCATGCACCACTGGCATGTGCTCTAGGAAAAAGAAAACTAGAAAGCTCCCCAAAAAGGGCTCCTAAAGGATGAAACCCCCCCAGCTGTAGGGAATACAAGTAGAATCCAGAGAATTATCATAACAGAGCCTGGAAATAAGGGGGAAAGCTGCCCAGTGCCCAGTTATTTTTGATCTGAAATATGGGCACTGCTGCCCCAGCAGCTTCTGGGAGCTCATTCAGCAGCAAACAGGGGAGGCCTCACGGGGGGCGGGAGGAAGAAAGTTCATTGTTTGTGCACGTCGGGCTGAGACCTCCCTTGCAAGGGAAGAGTGATTTCACATGAAAGGCTGGATGGGAGCCCTGGAGATTTGGGGTCTGTTCTTGTCTCTCTCACAGCCCCCTGAGCACGCCTTTAGGCAAGACACGACCCTGAAGCCTTAGGATTTTAGCTTTTCTATTTTTCATGTGTTTGTCATCCTGCAATTCTTCAGTGTGTAACTCTAAACTCCACACACAGTGTCAGCTGCTGCTTCCCCACTTTGGTCAGACACAACAATTCCTCCCCAGGCCTGGCAATCAAGGACACCTCACTGCCTCAGGCCCGAGAGATGGAAACAAAAGTGAGCTGGGGCAGCAAACTTGGGGTGAATGACTTCATCACCCAAAGCTGTAACTGGGAGATGAACCCCCAATGTGCAAATGGACCAAACTGATCAAAGTGTGAAACCCCTGACCTGGGGTCCAGTTTTGGGTGATCCCCTGGGGGGCCCTGAATGTACCTGAAGGCCCTTCCATAAACAGAAAAGCTTAATTCCCTTAATTTTGTCTGGCCTCTGTTTCAGGTAGTCCCAAAAAGGCATCAGTCCTGCCTGGCAGTGGCAGCAATGTTTTCCATCCTCTGCATTCCTGCAGCACAGCTGTAAGGACAGGGAGGGCTCCTCTGCCAGCACCTGCCAGGGCCATCTCCTGCTCTCACCTGGGGCTCCAGCTCAGGGGCAGTGCAGAGCAGCCCCCTGGACACCCAGTGCTGCTGTGACATCCCCCACAGCATCCCTCACCCCCAAACAAACCCTGCAGGCAGCAGGTCAGGCTGTCCAGCTCTGGAAATCCCACGAGCACCTTGGTGTATATAAAGTTATAGTTCCTAATCATGAGTCCTCTCTCTGAACCTACCTCTTTTGCTAAAATTCCTCAGTTCCTGGAGGAACACTCAGGCAGGTGGACTGATCATGAAGAGCCTCTGTGTCTGCACGTGAGCAGAGAGCTGAGTTAACCCTGAAGAATGTGAATTACCTTCCCCATGTTGTGTCCTCATTAGTCAGGCTCACTAAATATGGTTCTCAATAATACCATGAAAATTGGAAAGAGCATAAGTGGATTGGATTTCACATGAGGCTGAGCACCAGAAGAGTTGCACTATTAATCTGATCCCACAAAAATGTGAATTTGGACCTGACACCCGGCATCCATCGGTCAAAAGCAGCAACCATTCATCACTGTAAAAATGGCAGCTGAGCTCCAAGTTCAAATACAGTCAGAGCTCCTTGGAAAAGTGTTTATTCTGTGCTGAAAATGGGGATTGGCACAAAAGAAAAAAACTTTTAAAGAAATAGACACGCAGGATATGAAATACATAGACAGATACCAGGACCTTCAGGATCAATGCAGAACATATGCAATACAGGAACACAGCACATTTACCCAGGAAGAGTCTTGCTGCATCAACCACAGGTCCAACTGAATGCTTTTAACAAAAACACTACCTTAAGAATAAATATAATAAAATATAATATAAATATAATAAAATTACTCCTGACCTCATCTTCTACTAACTACCCTTGTTTTCTCCTATCTTATGGTCTAAAAATCAGATTGGACCTTATAACTTTATTTACTGCTATTTGAAAAGGCATTTTAAGCCTCTTAACCTGAGTGCAAAAGAGCACTAAAAGTTTCCTTCGAACTTCAGGAAGAGATGACTTTGTAAATGTGAAATATTCTAAAATTACATTCTGTCACAGAGCTCATATAAATCTAGATAGAGGTACCATATCTCAATACTTGAAGAAGGGGAAAATTCCATTTTTAAGGACAGAAAATACGTGTTGATACTTCCTTATCTCCCCCATCGAGAGGAATGAATTGTTTGGATCTGCACCACCTTCAGTGTATTTTTCCCACATAGGGCTGATTTTTCAGTGCACGCTGCATGCTCGTCAGCACGTTTGAAATCAGAAATAAAACAATGATCATAAAAAAATCCCTCTATTGGAACTCTGCTCAAGCAGTGTCAACAAGCTCTGGGGTCATTTAATGCAATGTGTCCATACAACCAAAGAGCATTATTTGCCTTTTAGAGTAAAAGCATTCTAAGAGGATTCCTCAGCTTTCAGTTACACAATAGATTTAATGACCTATCTATAGGATGTGTTATGAAATTGCACAGATATCACTGCAAATGAACTCCAGAGAAACACAGGAGAAGGCAAACAGCTGAAGGGAGCTGTTGCATTATAGATTTACTTCTGTTGTTGTTTTTCCCTGTTTGAATTATGCAAAGTGAAACCAAACCTTTTGGAAAATTTCAAACTCTACAAAAAAACAAAGTAATGTTACCTTCACGTTCTAGTATTGAATGGGAATGAGGTTTGGAAAACTTGAAAAATCCCTTTAAGGTGGAATTTCAAGTCTCCACAGAGCTCTGCTGACCAATGTGTTTGTTCAAATACACGACATTTAACTGGCACTTTGCTGTGTTTTTATTGCAAAGACTTCAAACCATTTTTTGGCAACTCAATTTACTGAAGATTGGCAAGATGTAGATCTGAGCCCTGAGGCACCTTTTTGCAGAGGTGTTGTTGTCAGGTTGCTTTTGGTTTGGATTTAGTTGGGGATTGGTTGGGGTTTTTTGTAAATATCATATACTGTAAATATCATATAATTACCAGCTTTTAAATATTAGCAATAATTGCTTCATTTTCCCTTTAGTACAGTTTAAAAATTATAAATTAAACTGATCTATCCCACAGGAGTCCTAAAATCTAACCAAAACCTCCTTCAGAAGCCCATGTCCACAAGAGAGTGACACAGAGATCCAAAGTAGAAGTGAATTTATAGAAACCCTTTATGAGCCAATTTCTCAATGCGAAAGCTAAAAAAGTGTTGTAGGTGAATTTTAAACCCCAGTTTATATTTTAGGTTTAAAATATCCTCTTGAAAGAAGGGGTCAGAAGGGAATTTTTGTGAGCAAAGAGCAGCTGCAGCTGCTCAAAAATGGAGAAGGAGCAGGACGGAGATTTCCCCTTCCTCTTCTCCTTCACTCCCAGTCCTTGTCACCTGTGTGGGTGTCCAAGCATGCAGTGCATCCAATCTCACTGAAATTCAGAAAAAAATCCAAAATGATGAAGAGAGAATCTGGGATTTTATTATACAATAGTATTGTACAATATTATACAATAGTACTCTCAAAGCCCAGGGAAAATACAACTGGGGGGAAACACTTGGACAAATTCCCAATACCATACCTGGGCACATTCCTAGAGCAGTGTGATAAGCAGTTCAGTCAGAAGCTGAAAATTGATTTGGCAACAAAATGTCTTGCAAAGAGCAGACCAGAAAGTTCAACCATCCCTCTTGGTTCCCACAAATTCCACATCCCAGCTCTTGCCCTGAACCCCAGTAACTCAACCACACTTCCCAACACTCCCAGGTTTTACATCTCTGATACATCACACACAGAGAAATAAATCAGGTGCGAAAATTTCTTATTAATGAGAGATTATCTCCAAAATACAGTGCTGAAACAACAGAAAAGCTGGAGTTTTGTCAGCCTGGACAAGTGAAAGGACTTGATTTCTGTGTTGAGGTTTTTATTGATGGGGAAATCCCACAAGAGCCTCTTATTGGAAGGTTTAATGCTATTTCAGATGCAATTTATTATGGGATTCTTTATTATTAGTTTTTCTGTAGTTCAGGATGAGACATTATCTGGAATGTATCACTACCCAGCTTTGATACCATCTTTACTTTTAATGCTGTGCTGTTTAATGTTTGTTTCATCCTGATTTTAAGTGATCATGTAGGAATGCATCTTTTTATTAACTTTATATGTACTTAGGATTAGGAAAAAAAAAAGAGAAACATTGTATTACATTCTGGGAATTAGGATAATACTAAGAAAATTTTTGGTTTAAATATAATAGTAATTTAACTTGTAATTAAAAATTCCTGTGAGGGACAGTTGCACTTGAAGTTCTTTCAGAAATTCCAGGGAAGCAGTGCCCCCAGTTGCTCTGTCTAAATCAACCACTCATGAGACAAAAAAATCTGTGAAAATCCCCAGTTTGGTGTCCAAGCAGGGCTCCCCCTCAGCAGAGCATCCCCAGCCCTGTTCCCTGAGGAATTTATACAGCTTATCATGAACAAGAGCCACTAAGCGAGTAAAATGTCTCCTTTATGTGTTCATCATGGCCAGGAAATTTCTTCTGCAAAGAATCTTCACAAAAAAAGAAAAACTAGAATTTTATTTCTGCAGCAAAATTCAGGAGAAAAGCGTGAAGAGGGGACAGAGACAGAAAACCCAATTCAACCACAAAATAAACCCCTATGTTTTGAAGAACCACCACAGGAAAGGGGCTCCCCAACAATCCTGAGCTTTTTAGTTCATCATTCCAATGGTGGCTATTGACTACCTCGTTTTAGAAATATATGTGTGTGTATGTGGGAAGGAAATGAGAAAGCTGTTGTTTAAAGGAGGTGCAAAAATGAACTATGGCACTGACCTATAAACAATTAATATTTTTTTCCAATTGATTGAAACTTAAAAGGCCAAAAATACATGAATGATGCTACTGGAAACTTAGAAACCAAGAGCAAAGGGTAACCTGCAGCAGGTTTGTAATACAGCAACTTTAGCTAAATTAACAGATTTAAAGTTGGGTTAACCACAATATGCAGCCCAAAAGAGTCAAGCCCACAGCCCAAAAGGCTACCACATATTGCTGTAAAAGAAAGGAAAAGGGGGAAAACAGTAATAAAAAAATCCCATTCATGAAGTTATAGCTCTCTGAGGCATTTCTCTTTCAAACCAAACTTTGCAATTAGTGATTAATCAGGCAGAGAACTCGCCCTGCCTAAGATGTACCAGTGTGGGGATCAGCCCTTGCTGGGGTGATAAAAACTGACCCATGGGGGGCAGAAAAATGTCTGAATATTGGCCATTTCCTGCCAGGCTGCTGTGGCTGAGGAGCACAGACACTCCTGTTCTCCCTGATTCCACCTGCCTGCCCCAGGGACTGTGGGCTGACAGGTCAGGCAGGGAGGGGCAGTTCCCAGCTCCATCCCAGAGCTCCAGATTCATTCCCCCCTGCAGCAAGGTGCAAGCTCTGTTTGCCAGGCAGGGCTCAGCAGGGTGAGCTTCCTGAGGCAGGGGAGGATGAGCTCAGCCCTGTGTGCAGGGTGCTGAGCAGGGCTGTCACACTGTCTGTCTGTCTGTCACAGTCTGTCACATCCCAGCCACTGCCCAGCCCTGACAGGAGACAGAAATGCCTGGCAGGCTTTGCCCAGTGGCCCTGACACTGACAACTCCTACCAGCACTAATTCAATATTTAACTTCCAGCTGGTTCCGTGCTGCAGGAAAGGTCGTGTTTCACAAACAGAGTTGTTCTAAATGAGGATGAGGCTGGGGATGCTGAGGATTCCCCTCTGCCCAGCCACCACCCTGCAAACAGCAGCAGCAGCAGCGGGATGTGCCAGCCCAGGAGTGACAGCTCTCAGAGCTGCAGCGTTCCACCAAAGTCAGCTTGAGGAAGGAGGGATAATTTGAGACACTTTGGTGTCACAGAGCCAGCACATCACCCTTCCTGTCGGGGAGGGAGAGAATTAAACACTTGTTAAGCACAGAGAGGTCAAATAGAAATGTGGATTTTCTGACTGCCAGCATCCCTGACCTTTGCTGCTCGTACGAGCCTCAGGAAAGAACATTTTCTATACAATGTTGATAAGGCAGGCCTCTCAAAAGCTCAGAAAAGCTCAGCAATGCAAGGCCAATTATTAAGGATAAGTCCAGTCAGGAGAGGGGAGGTTTTTCTGAGAACTGCAGCAGGTCTGGGAGGCTCAGCTACTCCCACTGAAGGGAAAAAACAGAGCACAATTCGAAGTGGCAATATTCCTAACAGGCAAAAACAGGAACTAAACCCCACAGACCCTGGGAATGCCAGAGCTTGAATTTGCCAGAGAAATACACACAAAAGCAGCACCTTGTGCCAGGGAAGTCACTCACATTGCCCAGCTGTCCAGCCTGGAAACTTCTGCAGGGGAGCCTTGGCTGTCATTACCCAGGTCAGCAAGCCAGGGAAAGCACTTGCTATTTCCCACCACTTTTGGAGATTAGCCCTTTTTTCTTAGAGTGTTCCACTAATTGTTTTTTCCCCACTTGCATCAGCAGGAGACCCAATTATAGCTCCAGCTTCAATTTGCAATAACCTCCTTTTTAAATAGCCTGAGTCACCTTTTCACCTTTTATTACAGAGATGGCGCCAAGGTCTGATAGAGAAACACTGCAAATCCTAAACTCGATTTCTCAGAAATGGGATTTTATAATTGTTGGTCACTTCCCTTGATTTAATTTAAATCACATTTACATCCTAATAGGACTTAGAAGAAGTTATTTCACAGACATAGTTTTCCATATGCAGCTCATGTCTTCTAACACCATATAAACTATCTCCTATTTTTACTGATTAAAATATTTTTTTTCCCTCTCCAGAAGCCCCAGCATCCCTGAATCTATTGTCACTCACTGAAAGTAATTTTGTTTAATGACTAAGTAGGGCATCTATCCTTGGGCATGCAGGCTGCTAACCTTGGGAGCTGCTGAGGGAGGGTGACTGATGTGCACTGGCTGCAGGGAGGAGCAAACTGCAGCAGGATTTGGTTGGAGGAAACTCCCAAGACACTATTAATTATGATTTCAAACAGACAGCTCTCACTTCCACCTGGCAAATGCAATTATGCAATAGAAGGGGAGTTCAGCAAAACAAACAGCCCAGAGCAGCAGCTGACGTGCACTGTCTGCTGTGGATGTGTTTGGGGAGCACAGCAGTGAATCAAAGCCAGGAGCTCATTCATTTGGGGAACCTGAGCCACCAGGACACAGTGCAGGTTGCACTGTGAAAACAATCTTATTATCAGTTAAAAGCATAGAAAACACGTGTTCAAATGGGCTCTGTAAGTTGAATTTTTGTGAGAGCCATAGCAATAATTAATATATTGAAAAAAGAGTTTTGCAAGCCTTGAAGGAAAATGAGCCTCACTGAACCCCACTCAGCACAAACTTTTAACTCAGGATAAACCCCCCCACTGTGCTCACCAGGGAAAAGCAAGGCTGACAAGGGAGAGGACTGAAATTTTAGGATGCCAGAGGGACCAGCAGGACAGTGGCCTTCCTTTTTAGGGGGTAAAGCACTGAAATAAAATGTAGAAGGTCACTGCTAAGGTTGCCATCTCTTCACTGAGGTAAAACAAGTTTACTCCTGCAGAGAATTTGGCTCTAGAATGGAAGACTCATTTCCAAAAGCTGTGCATATTTTCAAACAAGTGATGAAAAGCACCAAGATGGTTCAACACTGAGGTTTAGGTTTTCTTACAAAAAGTAAAAGTGACCCCAGTGCTTCCCCCTTGTGACTTTGGGTCTGACTGAATGATCCTGGTTCTCCTCCCAGCAAGCCAGATTCCAGGGTCAAGGGAGCAGCTAGAGACTGTTCCCAGAGCCAGAGCTGCCAGCCAAACTCTGCATTCCCCATCCTGGGCTGGGACCCTTCCTGCACTCAGCCCTCCTGTCCCCTGGGGCTCCCTCTGCATCTTCTGCTGCCTCCCCTGCCCTGCCACCCAACCCTGCCCTGCTGTGCTCAGCATCACCCTGGGGGCAGCACAGGGCACTTTCTGCTCTTTGCCTACTCACAATCACAGCTGAATTTCAGCACTAGAACAGTGGCTATGAGTAAGTATTTTAAAGTATTTGAGAAGAGGAAAACCAGTACTTTAAACTAAAAATACAAACCCCAAACTCTAAAATCCACAGCAGGAATGTAATGCACACACACAAGCCAGGGATCCAGGAATCCACCCATGCTTCCTCGTTCAGCTGGAAAGAAATGAAGCATCTGTCCTGCCACACTTACACCCCAGATTAATAGTGACAGGTCTGTAGGAGGGCAAATAATCCTGCAGACTGTGCCATCAAAGCATCCATCATCAGAGCCCCAGCAGGAGTACAACCCATACACACTAAGACTGCTCCAAAGAAAGATTGGTTTAACTCTATTTATTTCAACATCCTAATAACAGCTTAAAGTATTTCAGGGTTGAGAATGGCACTGGAGGAAGGGTGTTCTTCCCAAAGCACCCGTACTCTAACACCTGCCTGGATTTCTCCTTCTGCTGGAAGCCAGAATAATGCAAAATTCACCAAGGCAAGGTCTTTAAACCTCAGAATTCTCATCACTAACAGGCAGCAGCCACCAGCAGTTTGCAGGTACATGGAAACAGCACTTTAAGGCTCCCTGCTGACTCAGGAGCTCTGGGAACCTCCCCTTCATTTTCCTCAGGGGCAGCTAAGTACAGAAGCAGCTTTTGATTCAACTGCTCTGCTGTGCCTGTTTTGCTCTCTTTGAAGAGATCCATTTGTATGTTACACAGAGTCAAATTAATTATTGGCAGTATATATTTCTTGTGGCTGAACTGCCATGCACTGGCTGTGGCACCTGAGAGCCTTAGATGAGATTGTGAGGATGTGTGCTGGTTTGAAAGCCAAACCAGTGAGACTCACAGTCAGAGATACAATTTAATAGGAGAAGAGAGAAAAAAAGGTAAAATAAAATAAATTGAATACAACCTAACACCCTGTTGGTCAGGGTGTTTGAAGCAGTCCCACAGTGAGTCCTCCTGGAGTGGCAGATGTGGTTCTGTTGAAGTAGAGATGATCCTGAGAGAAAAGGGTCCAGTGATGGTGAGAAGGGTCCAGGGATGGTGAGAAGGGTCCAGTCTTCCTCCGGGAATCCAGTGTAACCAGATGCCTCGTGTTCCTACGTCTCAGTTTTTATCCAGCTAGGAATGGTTGGCTCCCCCCACTGGGTGGAGCATCTCACAATGGGATGATGGAATGTGTTGTGCCCTTAGTAGCCTTAATGGCCCATCAGCAGAAAATATCCCCCTGGAGGGAGGACGGGCAGTAAAAGAGATAAGAAACACTGCCCCACCTGGTTTTAACAGTTGGCCCATTATCAGAAGGCACCCGCCCCCCTCCTCCCAGAGTTACAAGAGATAAAGAAAAACATCTCCCCAGCTGCTTTTAACAGATGAAATAGAACACACATTTTTGGTTCCATAACACAAAACAGCATGGTATGTAGGAATCAGTTTCTGTGCATGGTAAACCAGGACAAATGTCACATTTCAACTTGAAAAAACCCCAAATATCACTTTCACTGCCACTGTCAGTATAATTCATGAATAACACTTACCAGATGGTGACACAAGGACAGAAGGGCTCAGCTCAAGGAAACCAATTCACCTGGGGTGGTCACAGTGCCAGGGATCACCAGGAATGACCTCAGGAACCAGGGATCACCAGAAATGGCCATGGGAGCCATCAACGATCTGGGGTGGCCACAGTGGCAGGAATCCCCAGGAATGTGGTGCCAGGGTATCCTTTTTTCAGGTACCTCCTCAGAGGCACCAGCTCCAGCTGTGATTTTGTTGTTACAGCAGGATTAAATTCTTTTAAGGATCAGGACATCTGAGACTACCATGGGAAACCTAGAGCAGAGGAAAGCCTGGTGTGAGTGTGGGGGAGCAGCAGTGGAGGGGCTCTGTCCCAGCTCCTGTGCTGCCAGGGCACCCTTGGTCTGGGTCCTGCATGGTCAGGATGGGAATTTTCCTTTACCCTGCTTCTGCCACAAGCTCAAACAAAGATAAGGGAAAAGCTGCAGCATCTGGGGGAGGCTGAATTTTATTTAGGCCAAGCTATCAGCTGTCAGCATCAATCTGACATGAATTGGTGAATCCCTTGCCCTACCCCGAACCTGTCAATGCAGTAACTGAGTTTGCAGGCAGAGGCACCTGCAGGTAACACCTGCTCCTCCCTTCCGCCACAGAATCACCCCATAGCAGCCTGTGGATGTGGATTTGGTTACTCACAGGAGACACAGCACTGCTGGCAGCCAGTAACAACTCCCTTTTTGTCCAAACCCTGCATTTGTGGAGAAGAGACAGCCCTGTCCTGCAGTGTTGCAGCAGAGCAGGGAAACCCCAGCATGAAATCCCAACACCAGCCCATCCACAGAGGCAGCTCCCACAGCTCCAGTGGGGCTCAGCACACCTGGAGCAAGAAACTTGGCCATTAGGAGTCATCCTGTTTTTCTAAAGTTCTGTTTCAGCCTTCTGATATTTACTTTTGTGGTGGAGCTTCTCACGCACTTTTCATGTAAATAATGATTGTTTTGCATTCCTTTCTGGAGGAGGAGAGAATTGATGGACTCTTGAGTTCACCAGTGTGGTTGGAGAGGACAATTTTCTTCCTCCAATCCACGGTCACTGTTGGAATTCTATAAATGTCCAGGTCTGTAAATAAACTGCCCCTTATTTGCCTTGGACATCCCAGCATGTGTGTTGTTTCTTTTGTGTCGTGTTGTGACAAGTGGGGGCTCACGAGCCAGGGGTGACCTTCCCAAGGCAGTGACAGCACTGTGCCACGTGCAATGGATGGATTAAAAGAGGTGGAAAATCTGCTGAGCCTAAGAAAACACTGCCTGTGCTGGGGAATGGCTGATAGCTGTGGGTGGGCTAGGCAGCCAGGAAAGATTGGGGTTTAATCTGTGATTAACTCCTGGCTTGTAGGAGAAGCCAATTTCCAAGGAATTCCACCCGTGAATTTTCCAGGGAGCTGCTTCAGAGCCGACTGTGCTGTGCTCCCTTTCCAAAGCTCTCTGTGCTGCTGTCACTGCAGCTTCCCCTCGGGGGTGTCACCTCAGGGGATCTCCTGGGACATTCTGGGCTGTGCAGCTCCCGTTTCTCCACGTGAGCAGTGTGGGCAGGGATGAAGGGGTGGGTAAAGGCAGAGCTCACTGTGCACTGAGGGGCTGTGTGGGCCCTGCTCTGCTCTGTGGCACAGAGGGACACTGCTGTCCCCAAACCTCACAGCACATCCACCCACAGCCCTTGCCAAGCTGCCTCCCAGTGAGAGGGACTTGCTGGAAATCCAGAAAGTGCCAGCAGGCCAAGTCCTCCTCAGTTTTATCCTTCCTGGACCAATGGAGCTCCATGGCATCCCCAAGGCCCCTTTCCCAGCCTCTCCCAGGGTGTCTGTGTCCCTCAGAGACCCAGCACAGCAGAAATGGCAGCAGGCAGGAGCTGCAGGTGCTGCCAGGCACACACAGCCTGAACAAAACCCCCAGGCCCAGGGGGGAAATCTGCCTGTAATGCTGTCATCCCTGGATCCTTTATCTCAGACTTAGCAGGTGGGCACTGCTCTGTTTGGGTTTCTAACAGGTGGAAAATGTCATCTTGTCACGAGAGACTGGATGCAAGGCTCTCCCATGCTCTGTGGCAGTGGTTTTGATATCTCAGTGCTCATCACCAGGAGATGGAATCGCTTGTTCCAGTCCCTGACCCAGAATTTAGTTTGTCAGCTCCTGGAAAACACATTTCAGTCTTGCACCCCACAAATCTGTAAAAGCATCGAAGGCATTGTATTGTTAATAACACGGTTGGGAGTCATTCACAGCAATTAAACTTGCATTACAATGGAATCTCTTTGACCACAGTGATGGTCCTGCTATGCCATTTTATTACTGCACAGTGAAAGGTACAATTAAATGTATGCAAGAAAATGGACCCAGCTTTACTCACTTGTTGTAAGTGCTTTTAAACATTGTCTTTTGGAAACATAAGCTGGCATAAAAATACGTGATATAAAGATTTCACAACAAAAATTTCTTCCTTTTCTCTGTTTATATTTCTCAACCAATATGCCCAGTTACTTTGCAGTACTAGATATTTTATCTAACAGATATTTTGAGCTTTGGCAGGATTTTTTTTGCTGTGATTTCCCAGTCAAGAGAATCAATGAAATGATAGTGGCCTCAGAATAGCATCTCTGAATTCAGCCCCTCAGCCAGAAATGCTGCTTTGCAAGTATTATTTACATTCAGTTGGTTTTGTCTTCATAATCTACTTTCTTCCCTTAACGTATCGTTGCCCACACTAGCAAAAGGCAGGAAATTGTAAAAACCTTAGCCAGCAAGATTTGGAGACCAAAACTCCTTTTCAAGTGAAAAAATAAAGAAAACTATTCATTTCACCAGACCTAATCTTGGCCCTTCTTTCCAACAGTTCTGCTACCAGAGATGTAGAAACTTCTGTCTAATTCACACTTGAGAAGGAGGCAAAAGTTACTTTATGAGGACCTAAACCCATATTTTTTGTGTGTGCTGGAATTCTAATGCACTTCAACCCCACGTTCTAGAAAGATGAATTCAAACTAAAATAAGCAGAGACAAGGAATCCTGGAATGATGGAGGAGCTATTGCTCCAAACCTTTGCATGCCTGGTCTCAGCAAATCAAAGGCTGCGTGTTATTTATGGAGGGCGGTCATACCCAGCCATAGGATTCACGTAGGAAAAGTGAACCCAGCCCTGCAAAAACTCTGCTTTGAAAGGGGAATCTGGGGCAGAGATGGGAGAAGCTGAGAGCCTTAGGTGAGATTTGAAAGCATGGTATGTAGGAATCAGTTTCTGTGCATGGCAAACCAGGACAACCAGGACAAACCAGGACACATTTCAACTTGAAAAAAACCCAAATATCACTTTCACTGCCACTGTCAGTATAATTCATGAATAACACTTACCAAATGGTGACACAAGGACAGAAGGGCTCAGCTCAAGGAAACCAATTCACCTGGGGTGGTCACAGTGCCAGGAGTCACCAGGAATGACCTCAGGAACCAGGGATCACCAGGAATGGCCACAGGAGCCATCAACAATCTGGGGTGGCCACAGTGGCAGGAATCCCCAGGAATGTGGTGCCAGGGTATCCTTTTTTCAGGTCCCTCCTCTGCCACCAAACAGATTTATTGTCCCACAAGGCTTCTCGTGGCTCAGTGTTTGCCCCTTGCCATGACAGGGGTCCCTGGGGGTGCAGAGGGGACTGAGCCAGGGTGCAGCTTCCAGGGGAGCCACCCCTGCAGGACAGCAGCCACCTGATGCGCCAGCCCTCCCAGCAAAATGTTCTCTTTTCTTTCCTAAACTGCATTAATTACACAGCCTTGCCTTGCAGGGAGCTTGAGTTAGTCATTAAAGCCCACTGGTAGGAATCCTAAGGTTGGATTATCTCTTAACTCTTTCAAAGCTTTATTGCAGGTTTTTTTCCTAATCTTCCACCCCACTGGAATGGTTCTTTTGCTGCCTCTCACAAGGGAGCTGGCAGATAACTGATGGATTATTGAAATCACTTTCTGAAAACTCTCCAGGCACCTCTCTGCATCTGGAGATGTCTAAATGCATTTAAAAGCTGGCCTGAAAGTCCTCCAAGCACGGCTAGAGAAGTGCTACAGAGATGCAAAGGATTATCTCAGTTATTAAGTATAAACATTTCCTTGGGTACAAGTCAAGCCACATCATGCTTTTTTTGCTATATACTAATAGGCTTCTGCAAATTAATTAATGAAGAATTGGGCATACTAAGAGAATTACTTGAATGATGCCTGCCTGAAGTTTTTTAACTTCATTTGCTTGAAAAAACTGAGAGGAGGCAGAAACTGTCAGGTTGTGTGTCTGAGTCTATCGCATCCCACAAAAAAAAAAAAAAAAAAAAAAAAAAGAGAGAGAGAGAGAAAAGGACCTTTTTTTTTTCATGTGCAGAAACAAGCAGAGTCACCAGAGAGCTTTTCAGTATTCCATGTTATTCCTGTTGCTAAGGAAACTTTCCCTCATCTGTGCTCAGTAAAGCATCCTAAAAATTCCTGCACAGAGGGATGGCATTCGAGATCAGTGTCAGAAAACTCAGCTGACAATTAACCACAAAACTGGCCACTGGGAAGTTTTAACAGGACAGTTCCTGATTTCCCTTGTGAAGCCCAGGATGATTTGCAGCAGGGAGGAGCCTGGAGGAACCACAGCCAGTCTGCATGATTAATCCTGTCCCTACTGAATTTCCCTCAAGAAGCAAAACAGGAAGAAACCAGAATCAAACCAAGCATTTGTCTTGGGTTTTGTTGGCACTGTCCCACCAGCTCAGATCCTGTTCACTCTTCCCTGTGCTCTCTAAAAGACAAAGCAAAAATGTCCCTCACACAGAGACCAGGAGATGTTCTTTAGCTTCATCTTTATTTAAGAGAGCTTAAATAAAAAGAGCTGCAAATAAAGAAATGCTTGAGATCTCTGTAGGCTGCAGGAGTTTCCCTCTGTTGGATGTGTTCATTTCCAGTCCATCACTGGGTGGCTTTCAACACCAAACAAGGAGCCACTGCAGAGGAAGGCAGCAGAGGTGTCTCCCACAGCAACAACAGCTGAGAGTGTGCCATCCAGCTCATGTTGTGGAATTTCTTCTTCTTTCCCAGCAAAGATTCGTTATTCAAGCCTGGAAATCCAGGCCAGCAGCTGCCCTTGTTATGCCCTTTAATACAAATCAAATACTAGAAAAACAGTCAGTGTCCTGGGGCAGTTTGGAATCCTGGTTTTGTCACATTCCACAGCACAGGAAGGAAAGGGGATTTGGTGTTCCTCTTCTCCTCCACTCCAAAGGTCTGCAGTGTCTGGCTGACCTCCTTTCTCCAGGAAATATTCACCATGGATAACAGCAGGGAGTGCAAGAACACGCTTCCCAGAGAAGCAGCTCCAGCAATCCCTGCTTGGGGACAATTAAAACTATGGCTTTACTCTGTCCCTCTGTATCACAGTCACTAATGACCTTATGCTCCGTGCTTTTGTCTAATTGCTTTTGGAGGCTGTTTGCATTTTTGCCCAGAGTTAAAATGTGCATATTTTGGTCCCACTAGTGCTGCTCTCACAGCAAATGGAACGCAGGAGTCAGTAGACCAATCTTCATTTGATGTACACTCCTGTATGGGGAAAATCAGGAGAAGGGAAGGCTGAGAGACCCCTTCTCTCTCCTGAAGGGAGCAGTGGCTGCCCTACACTACAATGGCACTTGCAGTATTCACCTGGAGTATTCTGTCTCCTGAGAAGGTGAACCTTGCATGCTTTACCCTCCTGGCCCCACTCCGTGCTCTGCTCTGTGAGGATTTCTGGGCACACTCCACCTCTTTGGCAGAAAATCTATTCCCAGCACAAGTTCTTGTTTTCCTTTGAAGCCATTCATTTCAGCATGCAATTCCCACCTGTTCTGGAACAGAGATGGATGCAAATTCCAGCAGAGATGGGGTTCCCTTCTCCCCTTACTCACCCACGTATCCCAGCAGCTTTCATCCCAGGAGATGGACAACTCCAGTGGAGGCAGAACCCTCTTCACCTTTAGATCAGATGTAGACTCACCTGATATAAGTTAGGAAAAATGCTGGCTTGCCTGTGCCATACTTCCAGT
This sequence comes from Phylloscopus whistleri, assembly GCA_017589585.1. Taxonomy (NCBI): domain Eukaryota; kingdom Metazoa; phylum Chordata; class Aves; order Passeriformes; family Phylloscopidae; genus Phylloscopus; species Phylloscopus whistleri. The sequence goes on along the minus strand of JADMLD010001473.1, from coordinate 153,366 downwards.
GGCATATTTCCTGGAGGGGTTTTTCTTCTTCAGATAAGGCATTTCAATAATATTATTTTCCTATTCAAACTCCTTTGTCTTCCAGACTCCCAGAATTTTTTGTGGTGTAGAGCTTCTGAAAACAGCTTCTCTTTCCTTATGTATGTCTCTGCCAGCCACGTGGTTATATAGAGCTACTGATATATATATATATGGATATTGCATTAACATCAGCATTTATTCCTTGTCTTACAGCTAAATCACCAAGTCCAGTCCACTCCCAGGCCAGTTCCCACTTCTGATTATTACAATCTTTTCTGGTTTGCCTCAACAACGTGCACAGCCCTCAGCAGGAGCTTTGTGATTTCAAGCCATAAAATCTTCTTTCTTATTTCTTCTTCATCTCCTGGGTGAAAATGCACAAAACAATCTGAACATCTGCAGGACCCGTGTGTGACCTTCCATCCTGAGGTTCTCCTCTGGAACCTGCCCTAACAAGCCTTGTGCTGTGATGGATGAAACTGAAAGCAATTCCCTCTTCCCAACAAATTGAGACCCTCAAAGGGATCCCATCTCTTTTCACATGGCACAGGTTTTGCTCACAAGACCTTGGCTTTCATCTTGGCTAGCAGTAATTCTGAAGGAAGGAAAACACCAAAGTATTGTGGTCTGTCTGGAATATGAAAGACACTTTCTGCTGCTTCTTTGATGTCTCTTGAAAGAAAACTGAAAGAATACAAATGCAATATCATTAAAACACATTACTAATCCTGCAGGAATGGAGACGCTTGAGCATCAGAAATTTTTGCTCAATGCTACTTCAAACTCTGATTTGTAATCTATTGAGGAAACTGTCATGAGTAATGCCTTGCAATGTGACAATGAATTTTAAACTTTCTCAAGTGAATATGGATGACAATTTTTTTACACCATTTGGAGATAACTTGAAGTGGCAGTTGCTGGTTAGAGAACAAAAAGCCAAATGGCATGGTTTAGATACACAGAAAATGGAAGATAATGATGCATGAAATAAATGAAAAAGAATTGAGGAAAACACTGGAAAGAGGAAGTGCAGAACAGTTTGACCCACCAGTAAGCCTGGTTCTATTTCTATGGAAATGAGCTCATTACTGCTAATTTTTTTTTAAGCTCCTAGTTGATTCGTGAAGTGCTGTTTGAATTCTGATAAGGGCTTCATGAATCACTGAAAAATAACATTTGAACAAAATATCCAGAGTCAAATGATTACCAAATCCCATAGATTAATCAGCTGTCTGAGCACTTTATACAGCAGAGCAGCACCAGGAGAGCCAGCTTTTCCCTGGTGCTGTCAGTCTGCAATGCTCCACGCTGCAAAGAAAAGGGATCGTGCTGCTGAAACCCAGTTCTGGATGGTTACTCCATCCAAGAGCCTGTAGTAAAAAGGAAAGATGTCTTTGATTTTATTTCCCCCTCAATTTCCATGTTTGTTCTGTTTGAAAAATCAGCATCCTGAGCATGGGCCCTGCAATTGCCTGTCATCCTCAGAAACAGGAGCATCTGTGGCACTGATGGTGCTGCCACGTGTGTCACCCGTCAGTGCTGGCTGTGACACCCCCAAGAGTGCAGGGGAATGCTCCAGGGCCAGAGCACAGCTTCCTCTTAAACCTCCAGGATGCTGAAATAAAAATCCAATGAAGCAGTGGATTTCAATAGCATGTAAGCTTTATTTATTTTATAAAGCCATCAATTTTTAAGGCTGTCTTTGGACAGGAGCTGAGTCTGCCTGTGACAGCTGGATTTTTAACTGAACAGCACTGATTGATTTTATGTGTTATACATACAGCATCTACAGCCCTTATTAATTCTCCAAACACTTCAAAAAGAATGCCCTTGGCAAGTTCTGTGACTCTCTGCTAATTTGCCTTGTACTAATTTTCAAGGTGTGCAGAGGTCACTGCTTCCTCCAGCTTGCAGCTTGTAACAATGCACACGGGAGAAATTACACCAAACAAAGCTCAGCCTTCTGCCTCAGTGCTTTGTGCCTCTTTCCAAAACCTTTCCCAGTTTGGAAGTGACTCAATGGATTGCACTTCAGCCATGACAAAGAGAGCAGCAATAACCAGTCCTCACTGGAGATGCACAGGGCAGGGTACCCCACAGGACTGCTCTGTTCAACTCCAAGGGCTCAAATTGACATTGCAAGTGCAATTACCAAGGCCAGGCTGGACAGGGCTTGGAACAGCCTGGGACAGTGGAAGGTGTCCCTGCCCATGCCAGGGGGTGGCACTGGGTGGGCTTTAAGGCCCCTTCCAACCCAAACCATCCTGGATTCTATGAATTAATTGGATTGTTTTTAAAAAACATTATCTTGAGATGGAGGGACATACAGCCACACCAATCTGCAGTTGTGACAGACCTTAGATAATTTTCATTTTAAGACCAACAGGAGGTTGAGAGATAAATTTCATTATATTTTACATGAGGAACTACACTGGTGCAAATAAGAAATAATTTGGCATATATGACTCTACAGAATTGGTACAGACTTAAACTGATTTAAATTTTCTAGAATGCAGAATTAATTTGGGAAGAAGGTTATGAAGCACTTTGCTTTTCAGTTGATAGCATTATGAATATTGCAAAGACAATATTTCCATCCTGGATGTTCCTATACATTTGGACAGGAGTTTGTGAGACACCAAAGCTGCTTTGTGAAAACACTTCCAAGGCTTTCTTTTTGCATCTCACATTTCTACACTTCTCAGAGCACCAGGAGCAGAAAGGAATCAGCATTTGAAGAAAAACTAAGCCAGAGGATTGATGTGGAAAAGGGGAATCTCAAAAGCTGTTTCTGCTGGCTGTGAGCTCTGCTGGCACAGTGTGGGGGTGAGTGCAGCTCTGCAGTGCCAGTGTGGGTGCTCTGTGTGGGAAGGGCACCCTGGCACTCCTGAGACCTCCCACTCCCATTTTCATTGCACTGAGCTCTGGCACTACTGATATCTCATTTCCTGTGCCTCTCAAGGCAAGGCTGTGGTGTAGGACAGAAGAACAATCATTTATTATTATTCTTTAGGGGAAAAAAAAAAAAACAGTAACAGAGATTATTTTCTCTTTGTTATTTATTTACACTTTTAGTTGGGAGTAATGATACTTCTTCCTATTCTGTTCTGATTTCAAGATGATGAAAGCCCCATTTAAAGTAAGTAAAAATACAATATTATTACACATTAATACAATATCATTACATATTAACAAGGATGGGTACTCTCTCAGGCTAGGTACAGTACAGACCTCGACCAACAAGTAGTTCTTGTTCCAAAATGTAAAGGACAGGTGAAACAGAGGGAAATGGGAAAAAACAAACCAGAATATCTTGTTAGTGCTGCCTATGAGACATAGAAAGACCCCCCTTACCCTTACTTTGTCTTTAGAGAGACAAAGAACTCAAAGAGTGAAAACTGAAGTCATTGGAAAGAGAAGGATGTGATCCTGGAAAGGAAATGAAGAGTCTGATGTAGAAATACTCAGAGGAAAGCTGCTGGCAGCAGCAGTCAGTCAGCACAAGGGAGGAGCACCAGAAGAAAACCCCCAAAACTTTATTGCTGTTACATCTCGAATCAAACTAATCCCCTTTCCCAGCCATGCTTCCTAGCTCAGATACACAACACCATCTCAAGTCACCACGGAAACCCCCAAAGCTTTTAAAAAGGTGTGTGAAATACTAAATGTTTTAATTGTACTGGATTTAGTAAAAAAAGACCAGATTATATCACTTTGTGTTGTAAAGATCATATAAATTGTGCAAAGTGGAGTTAAGAGTTTGATCTACAGATTGCACAAACCCCATTTGAAAGATGAAGTTTCCCTGTCAAAATAATTTATAGAGCCTTTCCTCACTAAAGTTCATCAACTACAAGTTCTTTTATCTGATTGTAAGGGGAAGAATTCTGTAATGCAGAAAATGCCCATTATATGGCTTCATACAAGGTGAGATTAAATCATTGCTGGGGAAGGCAAGAGAGCCCAGCCCTGCTGAAGGAACTTCCCCAGATAAAATCTGCTTTGGGGAATCCTGCCCAGCACAATTCAGCAACTGGAAGAACAGGATCCAAGCACTCTTTGCATGGTACAGTCAGTTTTTCTCCACAGATTTAAGTAGCTGGACTCTATTCCTCTTTGACTGGATTTTTTCTACTAACAATTCATTCTAGTTTAGCTTTTCCAACAAACAGCCATTGACTGGGTTGGCACTTCTACCATTTTGGTTTTAGTATTTTAATAACATTAAATCATGAAATGTTGTGTTAAAAATTGCTTTTGTTTTCTCCTCATTAAAAAGAGTTACATCTATAGAAATATGAAGGGGAAATGATTCTTTGTGCCTTTTTCTCTCTCATGGGAATCTGAGATGTGGCCAAGCAAACCCCAGAGGATTCTGGCTGAGATTCCCATTTCTTTCTGTGAGGGGGGAATGATGCTGTTGTACACCACAATGACACAGACCCTGACTTCCGAAGGCTGAAAATGACTCCTCTATTTCTGGGGATGTCTCCCTTTTATCCTGTTCTACACAGAGCAGCTGGATTGGTGAAACAAAGACAAACCTCTGCAATCACATTGGTCAGAGCAGAGGAACAGCAAGAAGTCCCTCCTAGGGAAAGGAATGTGAACAAAGTTACAGTTACAAAAACATGTCACTTGCTTACAGAAAATTCCCTGGGAAAGAGTTTCAGAAAACCAAAACATCTCAGGCAGGAACCAGGGCTGCAGGGGAAGGCCATTGCCACAACAGAGGTGTCCAAACCCACCACTGCCTGCTGGCCACGGGAACTCTGCTGCTGTGGTTTGTGAGCAAAGCTCTGTTTAACCCCAGAGCACAGCTGTGCCTATGGAGAGCCAGCAGAAGACCCTAAAAGCCTCCATGCAAACAGAGTAAATGGCTCCTGATGCTGGTTGGGAAGCAGGTTTTGCACGTCCCTGCCTGGGGACACCGTGCTGGGGACAGAGACCTGAGCCTGGGAAAGGCTCTCCTACTGTCACACTGGGCTTCACCAGCTCTGCCATCACAGCTCCCAGTGAAGAAGCTTTGGTTGCTTCAAAGAATCATTTCCAAACCTGTCCATGCTACAAAAATCAGAGAGCAGAGCTTCCCATTATTCCCAGAGTTAGGCAGGATCACTCCATCTGCGCGCCCACAAAGGGCAGGGCAGAGCTCAGTCCGTGCACAATATTCAAGTCGTGCTCTGCAATAAGTTACAAATCCTTTATTGAAAGGAAATTCACAGAGATGCCTCGGTGGTGTTTCCCTGCTGTGTGCACACAGGGTATTATTCTTCCACATCCCTTTCTTCCCCCCAGGATAGACACATTCATGTTTACATTTAAAAATCATATAGCAATCCATGGCCAGTCAATACAAAAGCAGCAGAAAGATAAAACCATTGATCTGAGTGCACAGTCCTGATAAAGTCCGTGCCCTCAGTGACTGCAAAGCCTGAGCAAGCCAGAACTCAGGTGGTTTTCTTTTGATTGTATTGTGCCTTTTCTGCCCTCCTCAGGAACCCAAAAACTGCTGCTCTGCCAAGTCCCTGTGCCCTTTCCCTTCACGGGTTGGAAAGCTCCACTGCAGTATATTTAAACTTCCTGAAGGAGGCTGCTGAATTAAGAGCATTTAATCAAAACCTTTCGCCTGATTAACAGGACTTCCATCAGGAAAATTTTAAGCACATTTTATTTTCATCCTATTAATGTTGACAGTCCTTTATCAGGACTTTAATTAACAGCAGGTGAGGGAGGCAGAGTGACTGTGACACACTGCTGCTTCTGCTTGGTTTCAAGGCTGCTTGGGAGACTTCCTCTCAGCTCATGGTTGAAATTGTCTTATCTCATACATTCCCAGGATTACTGTTTCATGTAAATGTCATTTTTGCAGTCCAAAACATTAAAAAACCCACACCAGAGCACTCTAACTCCTGTCTCCTTCTGAGAGACATGAGGGAAGCTGAATGCTTTTGATCAAAGACAAGATCCCAACTTCAAAGTAACACCTCATCTGTAAATATATTACACCGTGCTCTTAGTACAGGAAGGGGGACTCCTTGATTCAAATAACCTGAGGCCAATACCGTGGGATTTGCCTGCCTTTGCAGAGTTTAATCCTGCTCCTCTGAATACCGCCAGAAAATTCAACAAAAAGATTTTAAAGATCTTGGGCTCCAGTCTCCTTGTATTTATCAAAGTCCAGTGGACCCATGTCCAATATTTCACTGGAAGAACACCCAGCTTATTGTGGACTGAGAGGAGAACATGGAAAAACATACAAAATTCAGCAGCATCACAGATTTTTTTAAAACCTAAGACCTAAATCTTTTTCTAATGACAGAAGAAAACTACATGCTACATGCCTGCAAATGCTCTGCCACTGATTTAACTGGGATCTTCCAACATTTTTTGGCCACAAGACCACTCACTGCACATGAAGAGAAAGCTTTGAGTGGGCACATGGGGTCAGTTTTAGCCTCAGGGAACAGTGCAATCAGCAGTGCCAGTGTGCAGGTGTCACTCCTGTCCCTATGCAGTCTACAGGAAACAGCCTAAGACACCGAAATCAGTTTTCTGCACAAAACCCCCATAATTCATTTATCTAGGTATGGTTTTGAAATCACCATAATCATTTAATTATTATTACATGTTATAAAATAAATAAAATCCAGACATCTGAAAAAATCAAATTTTAGTCTTCAGGAATGTAAATTTTGAGGTTATTCAAAAACATCCTGTTGTTCTGCTAAGACTTTCTGTGTCTCTCAAAAGCAGGAAAACACTCCATATACCTGAAGTGAATAAGCAATGTTAGAGAAATGAGCCAAGTGTTATTTCTAATTAGGGATTAAAACCTCTTGAAGGTTCAAGACTGTCAATAGGCTAAAAGAAGCCTTTGTTTCTGCTGTATTTACTCTCAAGGTGTGCTGCTTCTCCTTCTCTCTGAATGTGGCTGCTGCAGTAATTGCACAGAAAAAGAGCTCCGAGTTCCTTCTCTGGGTCTGGGAAGGATCAGTTCCTCCTGGGTTTCTACACAAACATTTTTGTACCTCTGTAGCTCTGCTCCCTTCCTTCCCACCCAGAAATGGTGTTTTCTCCATGGAGGGAATGATGCCTATTTGGGACTACCTGAAACAGAGGCCAGACAGAATTAAGGGAATAAAAAGCTGTTCTGTTTATGGAAGGGCCTTCAGGTACATTCAGGGCCCCCCAGGGGATGCACCCCAAACTGGACCCCAGGTCAGGGGTTTCACACTTTGATCAGTTTGGTCCATTTGCACATTGGGGGTTCATCTTCCAATTACAGCTTTGGGTGATGAAGTCATTCACCCCAAGTTTGCTGCCTCAACTCACTTTTGTTTCCATCTCTCGGGCCTGAGGCAGTGAGGTGTCCTTGATTGCCAGGCCTGGGGAGGAATTGTTGTGTCTGACCAAAGTGGGGAAGCAGCAGCTGACACTGTGTGTGGAGTTCAGAGTCACACACTGAAGAATTGCAGGATGACAAACACATGAAAAACATCAAAGCTCAAACCCCAAGGCATCAGGAAGAGCAAAGCCCAGTGTGACCTGCCCTGCACACCTGGAATGCCATTCCCAGCTGCTCCATGTCCCTCCCAGCCTGCAGTGCCTCACAACCTGCCCTGGGGACACACAGGACCTGCACGGAGTGGCTCTCACTGTGCAGCAGAAATAGAAAAGTGTTCAGGACCTTTGGGCTGGGAGCAGGAGCTGCAGCCAGGAACGGGCAGCCCCAGCACGCTCCAGGCTCTTTGCATCCCCAGGGAATGTTTGTGTTAATGTGTGTCTGAGTCCCAGGCCCAAAAACAGACCTGTCCCAGGGGAGAGACCAAAGGCAAGGCTGAGCACAGTGAAGGTGATTCCCACCCTCTCTGTCCCAGCACTGCCCAGCTGAAGTCAAATTTCCCCTGATGGGCAAATGCAGCAGATCCCTGATCCCAGCTCCGCTGGAGCCTCCCAGCCGCGAACCGCACAGCGGGTCTGCAGGCCCTGCAGCAGAGGAGCTTACAGAGATGTTCTCAGAGCGCACAAGAGCAGATCAGACACTTGCCAGGGCTGGTGCTGCACGGAGCTGACAGCCCCTGTTTGTGCCATTAGCACTGAGCACGGATGCTGTCCCATGCTTGGCTGCATCCTGCCAGCTCCGTGCCGCTGCCTGCGCTGAAACCCCCGCCCCGCCCCGCCGGGGGGAAATTAAACACTGCAGCGGGCAGAGGGGGAATTTGCAGTTTGTACAAGCTCAGACCGAGCCTGAAAAGCTAAGGGCATACCTGGAAACACTTTTAAAATATATAAAATTCATGAATACTTTTCAGTTCGCAGCTGAGACATAAATATGTGTAATGAGCATGTAACAGACAACTTCCCTCTGCAGCATGGATATATATCTGCTGCTTCTCCCTCCCTTGGAAGCAGACTGATTTAATGTGCTTTGCTTGGTAAGTCACCCTCCAGCAAAATAAATTTGATTTCTGCTGCAATCAAAGGAATTTAAACAAAATCACCTCTCAGTTCTCCCTAGATTCACTTATCCAGACATCCATTTCAGTCTTCATTTTCAATATAGAGAAATTAAACAGGGTTTGTTTGAGGCAATCTTTATGATTCTCTGAGGACAGGTGTGAAGTCTGGTCTTGGAGGGGCACATCCTTCACTTGGGTCATATTCCCTGAGCTTGTGCTTAAATGCAGCTCTCTCTGAATAAAGCACTTCCCCAGTTATGGTTATTTGCAGCTCTGTTTCCTAAAAACAATGTGGGAAAGGGAAAGGGAAAGGGAAAGGGAAAGGGAAAGGGAAAGGGAATGAGAAAGAAGGGAAAGAGAGGGAGAGGGAGAGGGAGAGGGAGAGGGAGAGGGAGAGGGAGAGGGAGAGGGAGAGGGAGAGGGAGAGGGAGAGGGAGAGGGAGGAGACTCTTCCCCACCACTCTTCCATCCTGCTGTGTCAGGAATTTCCAAGTACATCCTTCTCCAGGCAAACAAGGAAGAGAGTGGCAACGTGCTATGAAGAAAAATCCGCTTTTGGAAGATAGAGTTTTCATTCTAAGCCTGCAGTTGCAGTTTGAAATAATTTCTCCTGCCAATTTGTAGCCCCAGCCTCAGTGCTCATCCAGCAGCAGTGTGGAATTGCAGAGGTGATGGACATCCTGAATGCCCCTTTCCCTGTATGATGGCTCACTGCTTCATGCTCCACATAAGCATGAAAACCTTTGCAGAGAGCAGCCTTTGGCTCAAAAGACAGTTTTAACCATCCTGCTCTCTTCACAATATTCATACCATCAAAAGTAACCTCCTGCTACTTAATTTTGTCACATGATTGATTAAGCAATGGCATTTGAATACTTCCCATGAAAGACAAGTTGGAACATTTCTTAAGTCAGGACCTGCAGACTTATTAGCCCAGTGTAATGGTGCCATGTAAAACCATGATTGTCCACCAGCTGGTAGTGAACAAAGCTGACAGGTCTGAATGCTCCCACAGAAGAAGTCACGAGTGACTTTTCCCATTAAAGTGCTGCTGTCATAATGTTAAAGTGCTGAAAATGAGGACATCTCAAATGATGTTTCGTGTGAAGAACAAGCTTCTTTTTCACCTAAACAAATGACTTATTCTGTTCCATTCCCACTGAAAATTTAAAACACCATTTCTAATAAATTTTAGACAAATACATTGAAAATTTGGTTTCCCATGTGAAATGCATCACTTGCAAAACTGTCTCAACTTAGCCATTCCTGTCACGAATTTAAAAAAAATCCTTCACAACGTGATCAACAAATACCAGTTCAGCAAATGTTTCACACCACTACCTTCATTTCAGCAAATGTCCAACTTCAGCAGGTACTGTCACACATTTTAACCAGAATGAGAGAGACTCACCTGCCCAGAGACATCAGGCTTTGGAGGCAGCTGGAGGAGCTCAGAGCACAGCTCTAGATCAAGGAATGTGAAATCTTGCCCTGGTTTGGGATCTGACAACAAATTTTTAAAAAATTATCAGAATCCTCAGGGAAGTGGAGCAAAGGCTCCCTGACTTGTAGGAAGGTTTATCCCACAGCAAAAAATAATCCTCTGAAATCTGGGGAACTGTGTAAGATCTGCAGGAACTGGAGGCTGAGGAGTCTGGGAATTCTGTTTCTGTTCCAAAAAGTAAAGCTGAAGTAGGCAGGGGTTTGTTTGTACCATTGCTTTGGTTTAATACTTATTATTCTAATTGTTCCTCAATGAGAAAGTTCTTAATAATTCCAGTTAATGTTGTGTAATAATGAAAACCTTTCCTAAATTAAATTTCCCCAGAATATGTCTACCAAAGTTTGGCATCTCTCCTTTAAAGTCAGACATTATCTTGGAAAAATGAGGTCACTGATTTGTTTCCTAACTGAACATCTGAGAATCAAGCTTCCATTGCCCAGGAATTCAACACCAGTCAAGTTCTTTTCCCCACCTCTCAAATATCTTGTACTTCATCTTGCTGCAACAATGAAATCAGATTGTACCTGCCATTTTCCACAAGTATCCTGCATCTGTTTTCATAAAATATTTTACCCTCAGTGTGGGTAAAAATTTAGCTTAATTGTTCCAAATTATCAACAGGCTATCTTTTGCTTGAAATCTTTTTCTTCTCTCCCCTGTCATTTTTACAGGCAGCTCAGCAGATAATTTTATGCTACTGCAGTCACACAAGGCAGATTCTAATATTGATCTGAATTTTTCCCTTGAATATGATTTGCATTCCCAGCCTGATCTACTTTTTTTTTTTTTTCTTCCCATAGAACATGATTTACATTCTTAGGTCTTGCTGCTTCATTTTAAAGCCATCTTGAAAAAGTCTCTTTCTAATCATCCTTCTAAATTCATGTGGGAATAACTCTTCCTACTGATGCTTAGGAGAAGAAAATTTCAGATAAATTGATGCTATTCTTGCAGACTATAATGACTGGAAACTGTATTTGTTGATGGAAATTAGAGAATTTTTATAGCTTACTAATAATCCAGCTCTGGGACAGCTAATTACCAGGGCTTGCCATGTCTGAATACTGAGGAAGTGCATTCAATCTTCCAGCTCCTGGGAACAGGGAAAAATCAGCAGGAGCAGCCAAAGATCATCCTTGTGCCACAGGCAATCTCCAGCACAAAAACCCATCCCACATGCAGAAAATAGAGAGAATTTCTTCGGATTAAACATGGGTAGGTTGGGGAAAATTAATTTCCTTGTGGCCATGGCCTCTTTCTCTTTGCCATCCCCACTGGAGGGGCAGATTGATCCCAGAGGATTCATTCCATGGCCTCACCCCTCTGGGCTCTTGCCACCCTCCCAAGGTGCTCCCAGGGCTGGGCTGCTCTTCCACCAGACAGGGAATTGCAGCGTTCAGGTGACACATTCCATTAAATCCCACTGCCAGAGTTACAGGGCAGCCAATAAAACCTTAGTGGTTGTCTCATGCACTGTGCCCAGATTTAAAGTAGCTCTAGGGCAAGAGTCAGTGATACTTTCTGGGTTCCTACTCTGTTGTTCTCAGTCCATTCATTTTATTATTTCAGTTTCTAAAAGCACCTGTGCTTTAAATTTTGCTTTTCGTACAAGAAAGGTGCCTGCTCAAAATTCTTTCTGTTAGGTCTGAATGACAAAAAGGAATTTACCTTGTGACTACACTGATATCCTCTTATCATTATTACATTCCTCCTCTTTCCACACATATTTTATTCACTAGAGGTAGTAAATATTGCACTTACAGTTTTGAACACAGCTGACATGTCACAGTTGTCCAAAAAAGCTGGAAAAGAAAAACAGGAAACCACATTTCCCTGGAATTTTTTTTTTTTTTTGTAGTAGAATATTGTATCCCACTGGAAAGACACAATGGGGAGGTTTCATACATTGCTACTCACTTGATTTTATTATTGCAATGTATGGGAAAAGGAAACTCAGATTTTAAGGATCTCCAGACAGGACAGAGGCAGCCACACACACATGGTGAGTGTCCCAGCAAACATCAAACATGGGACTGCATCTTGATTACTTAAAAACTCCCCTAAGATGACAGCATAAGAGTTGTAAATACATACTGAAACATCGTATTTAGCCCCATGCCCAATAGTTTTGGGACTGAAAGCAAAGACAGCACTTATGAGAAATATTCATATTGCTAAAAGTGTTACTGACCAACACACATTTAAGTGACAGGTAAATCTAGGAAAATCTGTGTCATATTTCCTGCTGAGTTAACTGAGTACTACTTTTTGCAAGCCAAATGAAGTCCCATTCATCTTTAAATAAACAAATGAGATATTAGTACGTTTTAAGTTCCCCAAACAATTTGAATGGTGCAGGCACTTCTGCTGAGCTCATCCCCCACTCACAGCTGCCTTTATGTACCAGCAGCAAAGACGGGTGAGCTGAACTTTTCAAAAGAAGGGAAATGTGCCCCAGGACATTTGGTGGGACTGGCAGGACACCTTTCCCACCCTCAGAAGCCATATCTCAGTGTCTCCCTTCAGCTGTGACCTCTGTGAGGCTGCTCAGCCATCAGTGCTTTGAGTGGTAGAACTTGGTAGAGGAACCTGCAGATCCCAGAGTGTTCACCTGAATAAACCCCTTTGTCTGCAGGGCATGCCTTTAACCAGCACGTGCTTTTAAGGTGGGATTCTTCATAAAAAAATAACTCTGGGCATTTACAGGGCAATGGGTTTTGAACAAATTATGAACGATGCAAGGTGCTCGGAGATGAGTCCAACACCAGAATTAATGAGGGGATTTCACACATTTCTGCACTCTGCAGATTACTCATCTGAGGTGAATCACATTTGTCTGTGCCTTAATTACCAGGGTTTCTGCCTTCCTAGGGCCTGTGTTTGCCAAAGAGAACTGGAGCCTGGAGTTACAGCTTGGTGCCCTTTGCTCCATGCAGGAGCATGGTGAGGGATGCAGGAAGGTGGGTCCCACCAAGGGTGAGGGATGCAGGAAGGTGGGACCAGGAGTCTCCTCTGGGGATGCCCATCCCTGTGTTGGTTAGAGAATGACAGGGGAGATTTGGCTCCTAAATTGTTCAATTTATCAGGGACGAACCTCTACCTGAGCATTCTTGGGGCTTGGCCTTTAAATCTGTGACGTATTTTACATCACCACTTTGTTAATGATTTTGTCAATATGCTCAGTGTTTACTGAGGCCACAGAAACCAAAGTGCAATACCAGAGTATCGCTTCTTCTTTTTGAAAGCACGAAAATTAATGTTGGCTGCAGCTACACTACAGAGCTTTTCTGATTGTTTCTTATGTGTAAATTCTGATTACTGCTGTTCTGATTATTGATCTAGTTTTTCGTTGCTGTTGTTATGACCTCTGTTCTCACATATGGAAGTTTTTTTTTTCTCCTTCCTTTTCATCCAGAGCCAGTTTTTAAAGCTGTGGCTGCCCATGTCTGTGCTTTTGTTTCCTGGTTCTGTGCCACCTCTTGGTGGATGGAGGTCATATAGATTTTTTATTTGATTTTGCATTGTGAGATGCTTGCTTCCCTCACTATTGTAAGGTTTGAAGTAAATCCTCTCCTCCTCTAGCTATCATAACACAATTAATGGGCTGATTTTCTACAAAGGTCAGTCCTTTGAGCAGTGCAGTACAAGCAAGGGAATAGAAATGAAGCCAGATAACTGCCCCCATATCTCAGTCTAAAGAAATTGCACATTTCTGAAAAGACCTTACCCTGCTAATCAGATTAGCAGGGAGACCTAATCCTCTGAAATACTGATTGCCCCAGTATTTCCCAGGTAACCAGCAACAGGAGAAGAGGAAATGGCCCCAAGTTTCACCAAGAAAGGTTTGGACTGGATATTGGGAAAAAGTTCTTCACTAAAAGGATGGCCAGACATTGGAACAGGCTCTTTTGTTCAGGAGGGAATTTATATGTCATTTATATATCACCATATACATGACTCTTTATTTATTTTTTTGGGTATTTATAAAGATAGATATAAAAGCAGCAGCTACATACCTGAATATGGCAACATAGGGTTTTGCTGTTTGTGTTGTGTGAGCAGTTTTCAGGAAATCCAGTGATTCTGGAAGAGTTTTAATCCCTGTAGTTGGTAGTCTCACATGTCAGCCCATCTGCATTAGTGGCACACCAATGCTTTGCCAAGAATTAAAATATCAAAAGTCTTTTGACACTTCTGAAATCATCTACAGATTTTACACTTGAGATTACAATTGCTTGAGGGAAAAAAACAAAACACCCCCCCAAAAAAACAAAACCAAAAAAACAAAACCCACCAAACCCCAACACTTTTCTAGAGCAGGATCAGAATAATTTCAGAAACAGCTTTTAATTTGCTGTGATGCATGGAGGGGAGAGAGGGGCTAAGGCCCCAGCAGCTAAATATTGTTTAGAGTTTGAAAGGCTCCCTAGTGCTCAGAGCTGCTTGTTCCCCTGTCTGTGTATTATACAACAGCTCTGAGCAGCCTCAGGGCAGGCTGGAACCATCAGCTGAAGGAGGGAATTCTCCTCTCCAGAACTGCTGCTAGTGCCAGAATTCTCACAATGCACCACCAGAGAAAGAGGCTGGCTGCAGAAGGGAGGTGTGAGAGACAAGGCACGGGGTTCTCTCTAAAATATTCAGTGATAATTCTGTTCTTGCAGAAAGAGAGAAGTGTTAGGAATTACTAGATTAGAAGACTTTTAGTAACCTTCAAAGGGGGAGTAAAAAGAGGATATGGAGATGATGCCTTCAGTCTGAAAAACAAAAATTAGATTGATATATGAAGTAGTTAGGACACTGGAAGATAATCTACTTTAATTTGGAGCAAAAGCTACATTCCCTAAAAGCGATTTTCATTTCTTCAATGGTGGCAAAGTTGCCCCTAAGAGGTGTTGTTAGATCTGTGCCAGCTTCAGATGGTTCCCTTGCACTCTGCTCTGTTCCATTGTCACTTTGTCCATGCAGAGCTGCTTTGTTCACACACATCCATGGGAGTAGGGCTTGTTCTGCACCTGTTCTTCCCCCTCATCTGTGGGGCCACAGCCCCAGAGGGAGCTCTGACACCGGTGAAACAGGAGCAGCAGCTCAGCTGAGGGGCTGCAACACCGGGCCAAGCAGGGACTGCCCCAAATGGGCACCAGAGCCAAAGGGAGAGACACCCCTGGCTCCTGCTCTGGAGGAGACTCTGAAAGGAGGTCAGGGGAGATGAACTGCACCCTGTCCCTGTGAGCACCTTACAAACACCCTGTGCCTGTGAGCACCCTACAAACACCCCTATGCCCATGAGCACCTTACAAACACCTCCCACATCAGGCACAGACTGTGCAGTGACAGGGGGAAACCTTCTCCAGACAAGCCTCACAGCCAGGAATACACAGCAACAGGGAATTGCATATTTAGACTTATCCACGTTTTCTGAGTCACAAATTAGCACTTTTAAGAGCTGATCTTTTTCCCAACTGACTTTAATCAAGTGCTTCAGAAGCTAGAAAATGCTTTAAGTGAATAGAGCTCCTAAGCAGAGAGCCCAGGGAACAGGATAGCAGCAATTTTGTACTCTCTTTCAATGGCTCTGCTTTGCTTTTTTGCTTTGTTATTGCATTTTTACAGTTTTCAGCAAAAGAGAAGCACCACACCTGTAGGTTTCACAAACAAAATGAGAGGTGCAGGATGAAAGAGACCCCTGAGGAGACAAGTTCAAGCAAAAAACTGAAAGGAGACTGTGTCGACCTGATGATCTTTTAGGTGTCCACTTCACTCTGATCTCTAATACACTTCATGAAGACAAGAGACTGATATTCCCTAAATGACAGAACCCCTTTGTTTTCCAATATATTGTATGAAAACAAAGTCACTTTTAATTTATAAATAATACTTCAGGAAAAAAATCAACACACTTCATAATACACATCTTAGAAGAGGTTCAGTGAGATGAACTCAGGCAACACCAGTTACATTTTAAGGTAAATGGTCTTGGGAATCTGAGTAAAAATCTGCCATGAAGCAAACACCCTGCCTGTATCTGTATGGCAACGCCAGAGAAAAAGCTGGCAGAAGTTTGTATCATGGAAGGCTCATGAAGGATCTGTTCTTGTTGTCAAATACACGGAATTTATCCAGTCAGGATCTCTGTAGCTCCTCCCTCCAGGGCCTCCCGAGCTTTTTTCATCCCCCCTGTCCCTCCTCTGTGCCCCCACTGCTGCCTCCCTGCCCTGCTCTGCAGCTGTCCCGCTTATTTCACCTCAGGATGTCTGTGCTCCTGCCCCAGGGTGTGCAGAGTGGGCAGCAAGTGGTGGGGGGTGGCTGCTGCTGCTGCCAGAGCCGGGCTGAGCCCCAGGGGAGGCTGTGCCCACCCTGCAGAGCAGCTCTGTGATTTATCACTGCCCTGCCCCACCACCTCTCAGGCAAACTCCCCTTTCTCTGATGCTGCTTTGCCTGGGCAAATTAGTCTGGATTTTCCCTCAGAAAAGTGAGAAAAGGTAAGAATCAGGTGACCTCACATTTCCATCACTTCCTCTGCTGCCAGGAAACAACTCCTACAGCCGAGGGACTAAAAGGGAAAAATTCTTTATTATTACAAAACAACTGAGTCTTCCAAAACCTGACCTGCAAAACAGTTTGGAAAAGGCTCCTTTCTCAAAACATATACTGTCTTTCATGAGTTTGTGGGAATTAAAGCAGGGACAGAGCTGACAGGAGTAGTGACAAGGAGTTCAGTGCAGTCACTGTGCCCAGTGGAGATTTGGGAATCAGAGTTCCACCACAACCCCAGAAGTGCCTTTTGAAGTCATCAGGATTTAACAATTAATAGAGGGATTTGTTTGATAGCTAGATGCAGCCAGATAAAAAAGCCATTCCCTTCCAGTTTCCCATTATTTTGCCTGTAACACATTAACAGCAGACTTTGATGCATTTTTATATCCAACCTGTATAATTGAAAGTGAAAAAATTCAATTCACCCACTTCACTACATTTAAAAAAGAATATTGGGTTCTCGTTTAATAACAAATGTGCAAATAGTCATGACTTTGAACTGAAAGGATGAAAGATATAAGTGAAAACTGAGGAATCAGTGATGATCATTTTCTATGTTATCAATTTTAATACTAACACAATATTTCTGTGATGGTTTTCAAATATTTTATATTGGCTGAATTGGTATATATTGAACTAGATAGTAAATGTTCATCCCACTGCAGTCAGCAGCAAAAATTTTGCTTTTTTTGAGAGTTATTCTTTATTAATTGGGTCTCTTGATCCTGGCCTTGTTAATTGTTAACAGCAAAGGGATCGAGAGACCTGGGACTGTGTCTGATCTGAGTTACAGCTACTGAATTAGCTCTGAATATTTCATTATAAGACTTAATTTTGAACCATGAGACAACTTGAAATAGCTATTATTTCTCCTTACCTGCACTCCTCATTTAATGTTTAATGCTGCTCTCTCTCCCTTCTCAAAAAACTCCTCAAATTCCCTCCAACTTGGTTTCAAAACTTCTCCTATTTCACAACATAGAATGGATTTCTACTGTGTGTTCTGTGTACTTCACGAGGTGTTTTTCTGGTTTACTGCTTTTATTTTTCAAGTGCCTGCCTAGCAGGATTTGTTTTAATTAGAAACACAGTTTTATTAATGTGTAATTCCATTGGCTGACTATAGAGCTACTCTTAATTAACTTTTATCCAAGTTCAACGTGTGCAAGCAAACTTCCCATGGCTCTCAACACAAACTGGAATATTTGTTTTTCCCCATACAGAACTTGGGATTTACTTTGGTGAATCACTATGTGCTTTTAAGGAGAAAAAATGATCTGGGTATTTTACAATTTTTCACAAACCTCCTAAATATCTGCTAATCCAAAGTTCTGTACAAGTCAGGGCTGGCTGCAAACACAAACACTGGCAAACAGCAGAGGATGTGGAGTTGCAACCCCAAATTTCTCACATTCTGGAATTGGTTCCCATTAATTGAAATACGTTTCTTGTTACTTTGCTGTCTTCCAACTTGATGATCACGTTTGTATTTTTCTGAGTCCCTCACAGCAGGGATGCTTTTCCTTTGAAAGATAAAACTTGGTCTTTTTTTATAAATTTGTTTGCCTCAGGTTTGAAATCTTATAGAAGACATCAAATATTGCACCACTTGACAATAAAATCCGAAGTGGCAGTTTGGAATATTTATTCTAAAATAATCAAAGGAATTCTTTGATGCATACTTCAATAATTATTTAGTACATTTTACTCCTATAAATATGTTTCTTTGCCTTACAGACAAAATGAAAAACTCTTAAAAGATATTTCAAATGAATAATTCAAACAATGACTGACAGTATAATTGTTTATATTTTTTCCAGGCTGGCACATTCACTTTCTTCCTTCAATTTATAAACCAAGTTATCACTCCCTGTGATATTTATAACATTTGAATAAATAACAGAAACTTTATAAAGATGTCTTGTCCATTTTTTTACAGTAAATCTGCTCCCATTATTTTAGTTCTTTAGTTGAGAGCTCCTGGTACCACTTGTGCCCCACCTTGGTGGGATTTTAGCTATTCTAAGAAAATGCAACAATATTGGCAATCAAATTGCCTTTTCAATTTTGTACAGCTTATTAAGTTGTTTTATTGTACAGGAAGATTAATGTCTTCCATAGAAACAGGAAAATACCTAAGAGGAGTGTGTGGATTAAAGCTGTGTTGTCTTGTACCAGCCCAGTTTCTGAAGGAACTCTGAAAGATACAGCAGTCTATTGAAGTGAGAATGTAAGAAAAGGAAATAAAATCATCAGTTGAACAAGAATGAAAATACTAAGATGGAATTGGGAAAACTTCCATATATGTGGAAGAATCTTTTAGGGAATGAACCTGAGGAGCAAAACCATCTTATTTTTTAAAAAATCCTAATAAATTCATAAAAACCAGGAGAACAGTAAGGCTACAGAGAGAGGTTAAAAACTCACTATCAGTAAAAATCTGCTTGGGGCAAAACAAAAAGCTATGGGAGCTGTAAGAACAAAGCAAAGAGCAGAGGCAAAGGAGCAGGCAGGGAATGGAACCAGCACATGGAATTGTGGCTTACAAGGCCAGCAAGGATTTTGGATTTCTGAGCTGGGCAGCAGCAGCAGCTCATGCAAACAGGAGATATGGGCAGAGGCACTTTGATGTCAGCAAAGGAACCTCTCCTTGTACCCCTATTTTTTGCTTTATGGCTACAGAAGGATTTCCAGGAGGACCAGAGGGCGATCCCCAGCTGGGGATGCAGCACAGGGCTCCCCCCAGGTGCTGCTCACAGGGGACACTCCTGACACCCCTGGGACCCCAGCTGGGGACAGAGCTGCCCCCAGCACCCCCCAGCTCTGGGGGACAGGGCTGGGCTGGAGCAGGGCAGGCAGCAGCACAGGGCTGGGGAGGGAGGGACTCACATCACCCACAGCTCCGATGCGACCACTGCGATCTCTGCTGTGGAAATGCAAATCAGATCAATACCTGGAGACTTGTGATGGGTTAACTCAGCTGCCACAACACTGTCACTTGCCTAAAAGAATTAGCAATCATTTCTGAAGGCATTTCTAAACAAAAGCCTCATCTAGGGAAAAAGGAAGCTAAGAAACATTTAACTCATTCACTGTTGGGAGACCAAGGCACACACTGGGGCTCTGAGGAAGTTGAACGAGTAATTGAATTTCAGCAAATCAATCTTGATTAAATCAGGATGCATTTTTAGAGAGAAAAAAAAAAAAAAAAAAAAAAAAAAAGCCCTACCAAAAAAAATTCTCCTGGGATCAATGCCACCTTCCTAGTTTCCAGGCAGACAGAAATGTTTTAAAATATTTTGCTCAGAATTCAGACATCTGCTTTACTGTGTGTTTGTTTTGCAGGTTTTGTGGCAGAGGGGCTGGCAAGGGATGAGGTCTGCTGTTTAAAATGCTGTTCTGCCTCTGTCTTCTCTGTTTTCAATTTATTACCTTATTTAACTGATTGAGAAAGATATTTTAAAAATTGCTAAGCCTCACTGCAATGCCAAATAAAATTAAGGATGTGCTTAAGTACTTAATGGCATGAAAGGAACAGTCATTCTTCTATTTTCTTCTCTGTTTACTGGAGACTTGTACTGGGCTCAGTTCATTGCTTTTCAAAAAAAGGAAAAAAAAAAAACCAACATAGAAAACTTTGCTAATTCAATTAAGGATCTGAAAGCACAAAATAAAGCAAAACATCATCCACAAAATCCATGACTTTTCTCTTTTCATGGCAGCAGCACTCCAAGGTGAAAGGACACAAAGCGTGGCTGTCCTTTGGGACCACTACATTCCAGGGAAAAGCCTTCCAGGCTTGCTGGAACTTGGAGAGAAAACAAGGGCAGGGGCAGGAGGTTCCTTAAATTGACCTCTAACTACTGGCACAGGAGAGGAAGAAGTCACAACAAATATAAATCAGGGGGATTTACCTGTTGGGATTTGCAGCAAAGCAAGGTGCTGCAGAACCTTTCCTAGGATTAATAAAGTCCCTGTTGCTCAGCTGGGGAGGAGCAGATCCTTCTCTGAGGAGCCAAGAGCTTCTGAGCATTGAGGTGCTCTGCTGCTCTCAGAAGTGATGCTCTGCAGCATTGATTCTGTCAACACCCCTCCTAATCCTGACATTTCCCGACATTTTCAATTTTGTAAAATAAAAAAGAGTTTAAAATTTTTAGCTTTGACCTTGACATAATGAACTGATGGATCACGGCAAGCAAATGGAGAGAGTCTGAGCATATTTGTTCCAATCTTGCCTTCTGCTGCTATCAAACCTGCAGGTTAGATTACAGGGGTTTTTATCAGGGAAACTATAGCTGGAAAATGCATGTTCTTCCTGTGGTGGGGGGAGGCAATAGAAATATTCCATCTTATACTGGGATAGACATCCCAATTACATTTTAATTCAGAAAGAGTTTTCAGAAGAGAATACATTTAGATACAAACAATTGGATACATTTAAAAAAAAAACACAACTTGCCCAACTTAACTACCTGCCCATAATCTAAAGGAATGTGAATACCCAATCTAAAATCCAGAGATTTTGCTTTGGTGACATGAAAAAAGATGTTGTGCTGACCCCTGGACAGGCAAGGGCTTGGTATGTTTAACTCTTAGAACTCCTCTCCTACTAAGAATTTGAAATAAACTATTGAGCAATAAAGATATTACATTACTAATGGTCTGCTCTGTGTGCTTCAGGGGCCAATCAAGTCAAAAGGCAAAGCAGTTTCTCTTCTTGCCTTTGTCCCTCTCTTCCTACTAAGCAGCCATCATAAAGAGAGCACTGACACAAAAACTTGAGATGAAATCACAGGTGTGACACAGACACTGTTGTTTATGCCTTCCATGAGTTAAAACAAATGTCACTGTTTGTATCGTGAGATCAGCTGTGATCAGCTCCTCTGACAGCCTCACTTCATAGCACAAAATCAACTGTTGGATAAGTCTCTTTATACAATCCCAGCAGCAAAAGGTATAAGAATTGAGTTTGGGGGAAAAGGAGTCGTAATTTGCTGAAGCAAAACAGCTGTTTTGTCCTAACATTCCTTTTTTCCTGTCTTCCCTCCCTCATTCTTCTTTGAGGATCACCTCAGAAGGGCTTTATGTACTGAAATTTAAATCTTTATTATTTTTTAACCTATCTCATGCTGCCTTCACACATCAGACAGAGTGAGGAGAACAATCATGGCCAACACCCAGACAGGACAGAGACACCTCGGTCACTCAGGCTTGAATAAAGTTGTGGAACCCAAGCTGTGTGCCCACAGCAGGACAAGCTCTGAGGAGCTGACAGCATCATCTCTTCTTTCAAGGCAGCCCCAGGCAGCAGAAGGATGGCAATGATGAACACTCAGCCTGTGGGATCTGCAGCACGACCTGCACAGGCCACAAGCCATGTTGCACCAGAGTGACTCCAAAAAGACTTTGCAGGGATGTTGATGGATCCATATCTCACCTTTTGAAAGGCTTTCCCAAGTCACCATGCCCCTGAATAGTTATTTCCAGTGGTTTGCTGCAAGAAAGAAAAAGGGAAAGCCAAAGAGAAAAAAGAACTGAGGGATTGATGGTGGTTAAAGTGGGGGAAGGCAGGAGCTGAGCAACAGGCAGGTGAGGAGAAAGGAGGGAGCACAGAGTAAAAGGTGGGAAGGAGCCAGGAGAAGTGGAGGTTAGCAGAGGTGGGTGACTAGTGAGGATAGACCTGAAAATCAGAGAATCATGGAACTGTTTGGGCTGGAAGGGACCTTAAAATCATCCAGTGCCACTCCTGCCATGGGCAGAGACAACTTCCCCTGTCCCAGGCTGCTCCAAGCCCCAATGTCCAGCCTGGCCTTGGGCACTGCCAGGGATCCAGGGGCAGCCACAGCTGCTCTGGGCACCCTGTGCCAGGGCCTGCCCACCCTCCCAGGGAACAATTCCTGCCCAAGATCCCATTCAGCCCTGCCCTCTGGCACTGGCAACCATTCCCTGTGTCCTGTCCCTCCAGCCCTTGGCAATTGTCTCTCTCCATCTTTCCTGTGGCTCCCTCAGGCCCTGCAAGGCCACACTGAGCTCACCACAAAGCTTCTCCTCTCCAGACTGAACAATGAAATGGTAAAAAATATTTATAGTTCCTTTCTGTCATTTTAGACATTTCAAATTCTTCCATAGTTTTCTCCCTGGAAGAATTAAATCCTGGCTTGATAAACATAGACCTCTTTTCTTCTGTGTAAGGCTACTCATCTTCAAACCATTTTGGACAGGTTGGTGTTTCCAGATCCTGCAGACACAAACAGCAATGCCTGTGGCTGCCCCAGCTGAGGCCAGGCCTGCTCTGTCCATCCCTGTGACCTGTCCCTGGGGCAGGGTGACAGCAGTGCCCTTCCTTCAGCACCAGCCCGGAGCTGGAGGGTGGCACAGGGTCTGAACTGATGAAAGAGGGATCATCAGTAACCTCCTCCAGAGATGTGTTCCCAAAAATGACCAGAACCTTCCACCAACTAATCAGGGCTGGGCTTATCTGTAAGTTCCTCTCACGGAGAAATCCTATAGAATTGAAATGCTGAACTAAGACAAGGAGCTCAGAGCCATCTGTCCACTCTGCCACCTTTTCAGACAGGTCCAAGGACAAGTTTGCAGAGGGCTGACAGTGCTGGTTTCAGTGTTGCTTATCTCCAGCATGATCCATATTGGCAGCTTTAACTTCAATCTACTGCTTTGTCTTCCAAAGAGGGACAGCACTTTAAATAAATCTTCTCTTCCTGCACTCAGTGCTAGCAGTTAATTTTCTCTCAATTCAGTAAAGCATCTATCCTGATTTAACAGACATCTGGGAGAGACAGGAGCAGCAACATTGGTCGTGAAAGCTTCAGGCCGGCTCCAGAGTACCTCGGAGCAAATGTCTTGGGTCAGCAGTTCAGGCTGCATCCAGAACAAAGACAGATTTTCCATGTTGCAGCCCAGCCTCTTTGTGTCTTAGTCAAATCTTACTGGAGTCAAAGAAAATGACCTGGACTGGACCTTGTGCTTGTCCAAGGCAGCTGCTTTCCCACACTTTACAAGCCTCATATTTCTTTCTGGCTGCTCGATGGCAACCAGTGAACTCTGAGGAAGAGCATTCAAAACAGATCTGTCTACCTGCACCTCACCAACCAGCCTGGAAGGGAAAACAGTTGTTTGGAGCCATCCCATTCCATTTGTGAGAACACACCATCCAGTGCGGTGAAAAATCCCTGAGAACTATTTCCCTTTAAAATATTTTCCAAGAAAAATCCAACATCCCACAAAGGCAAAGCACATGGCTACGTCAGGAGCACGAGGCAAAAACCACTTTGTGCTGTAAACAGCCACGTCAGTGGGAAAAGGCTGTTTGCTTATTTTTATTTTCCCTCTACAATTGCAACTGTCATGTAAACTCTTTAATAAAGAGATCAGAGCTAGTCACTAAAGTGCTAGTCAGAAATGCCAGGCACTGCAGAAATCAGCATTTTAATTTGAGTTTTGAACAGAATGAAGCCTTAACATAGCTCTCAAGCTATTTAAATATGGGGGGAAATTAGCTGAATGAATGAAAGAAAATAACACAGCTGGCAACTATTTAAAAAGAGCAGACTGACTTTTGTAAGTTCAAACAGGGCTGTTGAGAAATAACTTCTTATAAACTATGCAAAATCAGATGTTGTACAAATATACATCTCTATTTATCTCTCCAGATCAAGACTTTGACAATAATTAATCATAATGAAAGTTCCTCCAAGAAAACTCAAAAATCCTTAACTCTGAAAGAGCCTGCAAATATTTGGTTAAGATATATATAAAAGTGTGTGTAAATGTGTGTTTATATACACACAGTTGAAACTAATCCACTGCAAAGTTCTTTTAGAAGCATCTCTTCTTTCTGTACATTATTTATCTTCACTGAATTATTCTGTAGCATCTGGGAAGACTGATTTAGGCAAAGAAAATTTCCAGCTAAAACCAACATCCAAGTTTTTTCCATTTTTTTGAACTCCAGTAACACAACAGCTACTCAGAGATTACACACAGGCTGCTCCACCCTCTTCCTGGCCTGGCTCCCAGCAGCTGTCCAACATATGGCTCCAAGTTCTTGAGGAGTTTATTTTGCCATCAGAACACTACAAAATGTAAAGTTTTTCCCTCTGCAGGCAGCAGACTGGGGTGGGACAGGAGCAGCAGGGGAACTGAGCTCCTCAGCATCCTGCAGAGTGACAGAGATGTTTCCTGAACGCAGGATCCCAGCCCTGTCCTGCAGAATTCAGCTGGCAGAAATGCTGCAGCTCATTTTTTAAGAGAGAGGGAGGGAGAGAATAAATAAAAAGGAGTCGTAATAAACTCAGGAGCTTTGCAGATAAAAAGCTTCCAGCCCTTTAGGTAGAAAGACCAATGGACATTTGTGTATCTGTCCCCACTTCCCACTGCCTGTCCTGTCTCCCACCACTGCCAAGAGTATGGATAGCCCAGCCCTTCTTGTTCTAAAAACACACAGAGTAGAGCTCTTTGCTCCATGTTTTCACAATTTGTACAGGTCTGCTTATTTTTTGTCAGTCTCTTTTGCAAGCCAAATAATTTTTTTTTATGGCACACCCTGCAGGGATTCTCTTGGGATTTTCTTTTGATTAAAAAAACCTGGTTTTTTAAGCTTGATGAGTTTGCAAAAGTGTTTCAATTTCTTTGATTTTCCATTTACACCTTTGCTAGCACAGCCCCACAAAATCTTTCAGTGGTAAACAGCTCCAAGATGAGGAGGGAGGAGAAAGCAGACTGCTGACGTTGTCTCTGCTACCATCCCAAGACAGAAATGCAACCCTAATTCCCTTTCCTGGCACAGGACCTGGCTGGTGCATTGTCCAGGAAGCAAACCAGGATCACATTTGCTGCCTGTCAGCCAAGGAGTGCACTCTACTGTGGCTGGGGGCCCTGGGAGCTCATCTTGAAGATGGTAATTCATCACTTCCTTAACAAAGCAGAGGAGCCCCCACCGCCACTGCGTCTGTCCAGCCTTCCACAACGAGAAGCTTTTAATGTGTTCCAGCTTTTATTCAAACCTGGGCACATTTTCATTCCACCCTGAATGATTTCTCCTTGCCAGTGCCTTTGAAACCCCTTCAGCAGGTGGAATGTTCCAGGATTATCACTGCACTAAAAGGCCAGGTTCCATCTGAGGCTCTCGTTCCTACAGGATTGAGTTTAATCGTTTCCACTACCACTGAACAACTTAATAAGCTGCAAAAACTTGATAAGACAATGTAATTGCCAGCTTTTATGTATATTCTTAAAATAGCTACGTTCCTCATAGAGGTTGTGCAGGATATAAGTGTTAGCAGGAACAATTAAAGAACTGAAACAATTGAAGCAGATTAGAGAATTATAGCACACAAAAACTGTAAAAAATTTCAAACAAATTGTCATTATTCCTTGTCTCTCATAAACAATAATTTCAGGTACTGGAACAAATTACTCAAAACCAGAAAATCACTATGAGAAATAAAGATAATATTTACCCATACTGCAGGAAAAATAGGTATAAAGAGCCTTGTATCAATTCAGGTAATTGAAGATGCTGGACTGAATGAACTTCCTCTCACAACATTTCAGCTATTCAAGTCAGTGGAATAACACAGTCATTTTCTTATTCCAAATATTGGTGTTCAACATATCAGCAGGTGGAAGGTGCAGCCTTTATTGTAAGTTATTTCCATCCCCTCACCCAAGAAGCCCCAGGGTTCCCCCTCTGTGCCCTGGTCCTGCCTGCAGCAGGCTAGACAGAAACTCACTATTTCACAAATATCTGATACAGTCTCAAACAAAAGGCACGGTCACACTCTCTCCTCTGTTTTATTCCAGTAATTCCATCTCAATAACTTCAGGGCTTACTCATAAAAAATATAAAAGTTGCTTCCCTTTCTCATCCAAAACCAAGAAGGCTCAGCTCCTTTGAATACTAACACAACTGTGGAAACACAAATAGGATCACAGAAGAGTGGCTAACCTTGACTGCTATCAGTAAAGCATATTTTCTTCTCTCCATCACATTTTAATGTATGCTTTGCACCAACACTGTCAGCAGTAATATAGGTTGACTGTTCTATTATGCATCATATTAAAAAGACAGCAAGGTTTTTTCAGGGCAACCAAAGGGTAAAATAAAAGGATTTGTAGGAAAGTGGTTTGGAAGACACTAAATTAATCTTGCACTCCAGTCAATCTGCAAGTGAAAAGATACTTGACTCCATCTGTCAGCAGAGTCAGACAGGTATCTGATCGACTCCATGGAAATCCTTTTATAAGCTCAAGCTCTGATGAATGCTGTAACCTTACTGGAAGAAATGGCACTGTCTTGTACTCACATGCATGGTAATGGAGGTGAAATGTGAAGTCTGAATATCTGATCAAGGCATTTATCTGTTTCATAAAAGAGATCTCTCCATTAAGTATTTAAGCAAACAGCACTGTTCTATCAAAAGATGAGACTTCTGAAATAATGATTTTGAAATTTCCCCATGACAGAAAACTTCTACATTACATAAGCAGACAAATTCTGAATATCTGCTCAGTGCAATATATCTGAATAATAAGAAAAAATAATCAAACTAGGAGGATATTTCCAACCGGTATTCTTACAGGTTCCCTGCAATAAAAGTTTGTGCTGTTGTGATAATCAACATAACATTTTATGCATTTAAGTGCAGCAAAATCAAAGGAAGTGGAATTACTTTATGATTCTATCTTTGCCCATTTGAAAGTCCAGGTCAGTGTTAATTTTTTCTGGGACATTTGATAATCAGATCCTTCATTAACTTGTTCCTCCAATGCTCCATTACAGAAAGCAATAGGGTAACCTGAGAATGAACCACAACAGGGTAACCTAAATGAACCACATTAAGGGTGCTAACTCATTTCAATCACATCCAACAGTTACAAAACAGCTGCTCCCTGAAAATCAAAGTGCAGCTGGGATGCCAAAACTGCAGTCAAAGCCAGGGCTTGGCTCTGTCCAGGTTTGCTTTTACTCTCCAGTTCAGATGGTGTTGAAATCTGTTAAGGAGCACCATGAAGAGATGAGCAGAGGTGTGACGGTTCTGGCTCCTTTTTCCCTGCCAGGATCGGGATTGATACACGGGAGTCGCCGCTCATGTTCGGACTCAATGTTTATTATTCCTTGTCTATTTACAGACTCACCAGCCATGAGCTCTAACTAGTAAGTTAGAAAATGAAGGTAAAGTGGAGGACCTCTGACTCTTCCCAAGGTTATTTTAGCACTAATTACCCAATAATGAGGTGACACCTATATTATTTCTATTTCACCCAAGGCTCACAATGCAAACCTTTTCACCCAATTACAGAAAACCACCCAGACCCATGGAGAAGAAGGAAGAAGAAGGTGAAGAAGAAGGACCCAGACAATGCCCAAAGCCCTTCATCTTGACTCACATGTATTACTATATATTAAAATCTTAAATCTTGAGTTTTTCACCCTCTGAGATCACACAATACGATTCAAACTACACACCCACAACCCCAGTGCTATCACTCAATCTCAGGAGCCTGTTCCATGGCCTCAAGTCAAGTGCGGTGCTTGCTTGAGAGTCAGCACCTTTTAGGCTGAAATTTTCAGCCTCCAGGGTTCCAACACAGAGGGATGGAGCAGCTCTGCTGGGAGGAAAGGCTGGGAGAGCTGGGATTGTTCACCTGGAGAGGAGAAGCTTTGGGCTGAGCTCAGTGTGGCCTTGCAGGGCCCAAAGGAGCTGCAGGAAAGATGGAGAGAGACAATTGCCAAGGGCTGGAGGGACAGGACACAGGGAATGGCTGCCAGTGCCAGAGGGCAGGGCTGGCTGGGATCTTGGGCAGGAATTGTTCCCTGGGAGGGTGGGCAGGCCCTGGCACAGGGTGCCCAGAGCAGCTGTGGCTGCCTCTGGATCCCTGGCGGTGCCCAAGGCCAGGCTGGACATTGGGGCTTGGAGCAGCCTGGGACAGTGGGAGGTGTCCCTGCCATGACAGGAGTGGCACTGGGTGATCCTCAAGGTCTCTTCCAACCCAAACCAGGCTGGGGTTCTGTGAAAAGCAGCAGAGGAGCTGCAAGGCTCCCTCAAACCCCACATGGATTCCAGCGCAGGCCGTGCTCGGCGGCCCTGCAGGGACTGAGGCGCTGGGCCCTGAGCAGCTCCATTCCAGCTGCTTCAGGTTGGTCCCTCCTGTAGCCACGCTCCAAAGTGGGACAATGCAAGAACTGGAGCTTCTCCATTTTTCCCTTTGAGTAATGACATTCAGGAGGGGAAATGTGGCCCTGAGCTACCACGGGGGGGTTTGCAGCAGCTGCTCTGCCATGCTGCTCTGAGCTGGGAGCTGCCCCTGCAGAGGTGCCAGAGCCTCACCAGCCAGGCTGAACACACACCTCCACAAGGAGATTGTTCCCTCTGCTCCATCCCCTCCTAGCTGTGCCTAAATCCAGCCAAGCAGACCTTCCCTTCACACCTGGCAGCACTGCCTTTGGCTGGAAGCTGATCAAAAACTGCACACAAGCAGAAAGCAACGGGGGGGAAACAGGAGGAAAGAAAAAAGGTATGGGAATAGAGTTTAATACAGAGGTTGAGGACACTTTTTTCCCCACTAAGAACAAGGATTTACCATTCCACATTAAATACATATGCTAAAACATACAGCTTATGTGGGAATGAAATCTCACGGAGCTCAGGCCCCTTGGTGCAAAGTGATCACTGACTCCAGGGCAAGGTTTAGACTCAGTTATGCCCAAAAATAAGGTTAAAAGCCTGACCGGAATAACGTTTTTTCAGATGTCAATCCCTCTGTCTTACTCTATACTGGAAAGGAAGTGAAGAGGGTATTCTAGGGAAATATCACCTTCATTCAATATTGGAGGTCCTGGAAGCTCTGAGACACACAAGAGCGCAAGCACCTGCTGTGCTTTT
Source organism: Phylloscopus whistleri (assembly GCA_017589585.1). Lineage (NCBI taxonomy): Eukaryota > Metazoa > Chordata > Aves > Passeriformes > Phylloscopidae > Phylloscopus > Phylloscopus whistleri. Next base: position 123,940 of record JADMLD010001473.1, on the reverse strand, counting down.
CCTGAAAACTTGTCATTTGCCACATGGAAAAGGGAGACAGACAGAGGGAGGGGAGGTGTTGAGTCCAAGCGTGGGTAGCTGCATCACTGACATTTAGCAACAGTAGACTGACTTTCAGTGCTGAAAGGGAGCCAGGAAGGCTGAGAAGAAAGTTTGCAGTCTCTGAGAAATACTGCAAAGACAGAAACTAAAATATAAAGCAGAGAAACACAGCAATTGCTATTTAAATGACAAGCAAATGCTGAGTTTGGAGCTAGGTGTCTATGGGAGCTTCTTCCATTCCCAGCAGATGAGTGCAAAGCAAGGGCAGGGCTCTGTACTTTTGTGGCAATCTGTGGACCAGACTCCCCAGTTTATGTGCTGACTTGGGCCTGAGTGAACCCATCTGGATTTACATCATCCAAGGGTGTACCCTTAGCCCATTATTACAGAGATAGAAGACATATGTCACAGTGTTAGGGATAAGTGCATGTATAAAGTTAAAATGAATAAACAAATCCAACTTCAGAGCAGCTTCTGATCTCAGAAGGGCATTTCAGCTGCGGTGCTGGTGAGGGCAAGCAATGATAATGCTTGAGAGCAAATCCAACAGATATGTCTGGGACCACAAAACAACAATTCTGTGATTTAAGTTGCCCCATTCCAATCTGAAAGTTCATGTCTGAACAGGTGCTCTAGGAGACAATGACATAGGAAAGGCTTCTCTGTCTGTGAACGTGTGACACAAAGTAAAGCCATGTCTGCGGGAGCAGCTTTTCTGTTTCAGAACCAGAATTTCTATTCCCAATGCGGAAGAGTCCTGCTCACTACAAACAACCACCTTGTTGTACAGCAGCAGATGTTAGAAACCCACTGCCTTCACTGATTATTGAGGCAGAATTTACCAAGGTCTGTAATCTGGATACAGCCCAAAGTGGTGGCACTTTTCTTGGTTTAACCTGGCTGACTTACAGAGATCATTGTTCATTGTGGGCACTGCACCTGACACATCAGTAAAGTTCCTGAAAAGTCTCAGAACAGGAAATCCTGAGCAAATCTGAGATTTTTCACAGCCATATGTCCCTTGGGTGTAAGGATGCTGCAAGATAAAAACTGGCAAGGGAAGAGGACATTGATTTCAAATCTAGCTGATGAGAAAACATAAACACGTCTGATTGTGGACATTAAAGCAGTCACAGGGGTTGCACTGAATAATAAAAATAAAAGAAATTAAAAAAAAAAAAAAGAGACACAAATAAATTCTTGAATAATTTAGAGAAAAGCAGACATAAATATGATACAGCTCTATTGCCTACAGCCTATGGGTTCTCTCCTCCACCAAATAAATCCTGGGCTCTTGCTTGTTGAATTGAGGCCATGACCACCAGAACGCTGCATTAATATTCTCATCAGAAAGGCAACCAATTCTAACAGAGAGCTTGCAGAAAAATAACTCTTATCTGCAAAAGAGAATATCATTGTGGGCTCCAGCAAGAATGAAGTAGATGCAAGAATGTTGAAGAAAGGACAGAAAACCACTGCAAGAAGATAAATTATTTACAAATAATTCCATCCAGGAGCTCAACTCCCTCCTCGCCCCCCCTTTTTTTTTAAAGTCTCATTCTTTTAAGCCATTGATTTCAGAAAAGAAACAAAGAGGTGCTGAAAGATAAATGATAATCTCAAAACTACAGAGTGCACTTAGCAAAAGGGGAGAGAAAGGAATATCAACAGTGTACAAATAACAGACTCATCTAAGCCGTATTATTGGCATTAGTTATTCTTCAAAAAATGTACAACTGCTCTTTTATCATAAGCACTTCACATTAATCCAAGCTGTATCTGGGGAGTCTGTTGTGTGTGTGCCAACTTTCACAGAAGTGAGACATGGTTATTAGGCTTTTAAGTGAAATATGTGAAACTCAGAAGATGGTCGAGATCATTTGTGCATTGTAATTGAATGACTACTGGAAAAAAAAAAGATATTTTTATCACATCTTAATAGAGCCTCTGGATTAAATACTAATTAATGTGCCACCAAAGTTTGTGGTTAGTCAGCTGCGTGTCAGCATACATTCTGAGTGACATTTAAATTATGAAGTATGATGGGATTGTCTCCCGTCTTCCAAATCACCTCTTTACAAAAGTCACAGTGAACATTGTGGGACCACTGGAGGTATCACTAGTCCCCTGTTCACACTCTGCATGGTGCCCTGGGTTACAGGCTGGCTCAGTCTATGGATAGAACACTTGGACCCCCTCAGAAAATGCAGTTGCAAGTTTTAAGGCTGACCTTTGGAGATCCAGGCTCCAACCACCAAGCCCATTAACAATTGTCTCATTAGGTTTATGTGTAGCTGGTGATGTTCTCCAGAGCTGGGACTACACTGAGTGCTGAGAATGCTGAGAAATCCATCACCAGTGCTTTGGCCAAGACTCAAGGTCTCAGAATAGTCCAGGAGAGAGTGGAAATGACAATCCTGTTGGGAGACATAGGAGCTGAAGCTCAGTCTTAGCTGTGTCTGAAAAATGTCCATCAGCTGAAGAGAGGGACTGAAGAAAGATGTATGAATGGGGGGATGAAGCAATTACAGGGAATAATTGACACAGTATCTATAACAGTATCACAAATACTTACTGTGGGTTTAGATTTTAAAAAGTAATAGAAAATCAATTCGGTGAATAAGCAAACCGTTTTGTTGATGAATAATTGGGACAAGGAAGGAGAGAATTAGTTTTAGGCTTCCTCATGTTTGAACTGTCTATTAGTATTTGACAAAAATTATAATTGAAGTGTCAGCTCCATCACATAATGTAAACTAAGGCAGGAGGCTGGATAAGGGGATGGAATTGTCAGTGTTACAAAGCCTTCCAGAGACTCAGTGTGTATCAAATATATCACATATAGCACAGGCACAGCCATTAAAGCAGGGCTCCAACAGGAGAAGCAAAGAGGGACTTCACAGAAAAAATCCACGTCTGTCACAGCACAGAAGAAATAAAATAATTTCTGCCAAGATGGACAGATTCCTGTGGCCTCAAAATTTGCCTGAAATCTAAAGCAATAACATGGAAAACCCTTGAGGGATGACTAAGAACTTTGAAGAAATCTTGGTTGTTTTTTTTAGCACAATGAAAAGGGAAAAAATGACACATTAGTTCTAACTTATGATTTTGGTCTCTCTGTCCTTGAGCTTGGCCACTAACCTCAAACCAACACCTGACCTTATATAGGCTTAGGGCCTAGTCAAGCCCAATCAAAGGGGAAGGAGGAATGTCTTAAGACAGAAACCACCAAACTTCCCAAGCATCCACACATGCAAGACACATTTTTCATTCATCATTGCAACTGTTCATGTCTAGAACTGCCCCCAGATGGAGAAAAAAATGTCAGGTCTGGAGGAAAGCTTGGTGTGTGCAGCATCTCTTCCTGTCCTTACCTAACTCCTGTAGTCTCTACCCAATCCATTGAGACCCAACCACTCGGAATTTGTGTGGAGATTCTGTGCAGCAGACACACCTTATTCCTTCTCTTTTGGCTCCACCATCTCTGCTCAGCAGAAAGAAGCAATTGTCCTTATTCATAGGTGGGAGAGTGAGATTGTTACCAAGGAAACGGGCTCAGTTTGACAGAGATTTGGAAACCCAAACCCAGCTGGAGATGGGAAATCTGAGTATCCTCCCCCAGAAAACATTTGAAAACTAGATGCAATCTGGCAGTAACTAAAACCCAGTTAACTCTTAACTCCCTTCCCTTTGTGAATCCATCTTTCATTTTCTTTATCTACTTTTTAATAACTCCCTTCTTTGGCTACATGGGTTTGAAGGAAATAGCAATGAATCCTCCTGAGAGACAACATCCAAAAGGGACAAAGAGATATATTTTCGGATTTAGAACCATCACTCTCCCATATTCAGGTGAGGAGAGTCCCACCTGTGCCCCCAGCTACACACACAAGACTCCCACTTTAAATGAAATTCAATCAGCAGGACCAAGACCAGAAGTTCTCCTGGGGCTGGAGCTGAGCCCACAGCCCAGCACAGTACAAATGTGCCATTGATTACTTGGAGAGGGGCTGTAACAATGATTAAAAGGCCCAGGACAGATCCTGAGCTGGTGTAAATCCACAGCAGCCCCATTGATTTACTCTAAGCCAGAGGAGAACTAATCGAATTTACACAGGCTGAGGATGTGAGACCATCACATTTGAGGAAGTGGGGAGTTGAAAATGATACTGCACAGAGGGGATAGATCAGTGCAATGTAAATACAATAACAAAACAAGAATAGGGAGGAACTGCTGGAGGTGAAAATTCTAAGAATAATGGCTGCAGGCTAGACAGGAGAAGATCCACTGCACAGAGTTAAGATGCATTTTAAAGGATGGACTTACAAGAGAATTTTTATTTTTTTTTTCCAGAAGAGTGGCTCAGGGCTTTTTTAGGCAGATTTTGCATTTTGTTTATGAGCTTTACTGGCAGGAAGAGAATTTTAAGAGGATGAACTCTCAACAGCTGGAGAGGACTGAAAACCATGGCTGTTTTTTGAAATAAATGTTTCTATAGAAGCCTGGGCACAGCAGATTGCACTTCAGCAGGATGAAGCCTGCTCCAGTGTGGAGCCCAGCAAGTGAATCACACAGAAATCACACACTTGGTCCTATTCCTGAGTGTCAGAGCAATTCCTGCCCTGTTCCTCCTCCTGGTTCTGTGTGTGACACTCACAGAAGGTCACTGATCCTGCCTAACACTTTCTGCCCCTCAGAGATTTTTATTTTTTTTTTGACTGAACTGAAAACCTGCAAGGAATTTGGTTTCTGATGTACCCCAAAGGCTTTTTTCCTCCCCCTGAAACCAGTTAAAACATCTACAGGTTCTACAGAAAGTCTTCCATGAGATACCAACAGAAGATGTCCAGGGTATGACCCAAAATAAATATCCAGGGAACTGCTTCCATTTTATCCCAAACTAATGAGCATTTTCCTCTTATTTCACCATGTTTTCTGACAAGCCTATAATTTGAGGCTGGAACCTGAGCTATAATTTGATACATCAACTGTAAATTTTCTTGGTTTTCCCTAAGCCAGCCAGTTAATACTATTTACAGTGCTGTCATTGTCTGGCATTGATGTACAGTAATATAATACCAAGTCAGCTACTCTGACACATTTTAAATTAAAATGGAGAAGATTGTCCTTTCCCATACCAAGTTCCACTATCATTAATTAGTCACATATTGTTCCTGAAATTTAATTGTTTAAAGCCATGATGTTAATTCAGAGATTTACAGGTGGAGATTGCCAGCTGGCGAGCACTAGATGAGAAATGACATTGACCTTCAAACGTGTGTCTGCCTCAACCCTCCGAGAGATCACCTTGTTCAGCTGGAAAAACAAAACCCAGCTCTTGACTGGGAGCATACAACGACCTTGGGAGCTGGTCTAATTCAGACACACTTAGGAAAAGATCAAATTAACTTTTCGTACTTCATGATTCTGACTCCAAATTACAAAATAAGAGTTCTTTGGTTGGTTCCCAAAGTTAAGATAGGATGATTTAAATTACTTGTTATCTCCACAGGCTCTGGCATCACTTCTTTCCTGGACAAACTGGACATTCTTCCAGGGTCCAGGCTCTCCACAGGTGGCAAAAGATCCTTGCTGGCTGAGACAACGTTATTGTCATTCTGCCATGGCATGAGAGACAGCCAAAGTTCCCAAACCAGAGGAGGATTCTCATCTTGAATCAGATGTTGGCCATTAAAGTTCCAAAACTGGAAGCTCTGTAGTACAGACTTACCAGGAAGCCAAGAAAGCCAAAATTTCTTACTTAATTTTGAGATTTGGAGACAGAGACAGAATATTTATGATTATTTGATTCTAGTTTTGTGATAGCAACAAGATTGTGCCCACCGTCACAGGATCGAGTGAGAACTTATTTGTACTCGAGAGGTAGCTTCTAGAATTTATACACATTCTAGAGTCAGCAACCTGCTCTCAGGTTTCCATTAAGTCCCACTAACATTTGGTTGAAAAAAATATTTGTCTTTGGTTTAAATATTCGTTAATATATCATATATCAGGTTGGAAGTTTAACATTCTTGATACAGAGAGACAGAATTAGAAACATCCTGAGAACAGCATTCTTGTTATCAATCATGTCATCTTGAACATGTTTAGAAGCTTGCTGCTGGCACCAGGAATTGATATTTTATTCAAAAGAATGTATTTAAAGAAAATGACAGCACTTTTCAATTCAGCTTTTCTAAAACAAGAAATCTCTCAAGTCTTCCAAGCCATGTGGATTTCAACATTCCAGTGATTAAGACTATTTTCAATTATACATGCTTTCCCCATTATTTTTTCATAGCTTTAGGGTAGATTTTCAACACTCTGCATGAAGAATTAGACACACAAATCATTCACAACTATTAATGGGAATTGCACAGATGGTGGAAGAACTGGTACAGAACAAGAAAAACCAAATCAAACCATCAAAAACTTGAGAAAAATCTGCCGTGAACTTTGGGTGGATCTGCCATTCCTGTTCCTCCTCTTGCCAAGCTGCCAACTTCCAATTGGCAGCCCCGGAAGTGAAAATGGCAAACAGCCACCAGAAAATCAGAAATGGTGAGAGAACTTCCACAGTTTCAGAGAGCAACTTTTTGGTCTGGATAAACAGAGCTGGATGACCCTGGGTGACGAGTGCAGGGCTCTCCACCTGGGAGAAGAGACATTTTGATGTCCCTGTGTTTCTCTGTGGCTATTTGAATAGACTGGGAGACTACCAGTGAACTGGAAGAAAATTTAGGACATACTGGTCTGGTTTATCTGGGTGTTCATTAGGAAAAGAGCTGTGATATTTAAACAATATTTGTATTTTCTCTTAACCAAAGGAGCCCTTAATGAAATTGCAGAAACTCACTTTCCGACACCCCCTGTTGCCTCAGCAATCTACTATCCTCCAAGAAATTACCTCTCTATTCTATTTCATCAATATAACTTCAAAAATAACTTAATTGAAACATACATTAAACCAAACAGATCTCAGGCTAACATTTGTCAGACTAATTCTGTGAAGGGAGCTACCATTTTCTCTTATGTCTTTATGACAGCTACAGACAGAGAGGTTCCAGGAGTGGAAAGCCTTGAGAAGATGAGACAAAGAATGGTGGAAAGCAAGTCCAAACTCACCACTCACCATTTCCCCCACCCCTACTTCATATATTTTTACAGGCAAGAAATGGTGTTTGATTTCATTGCACCCTTCATTTTCTCATGGCATTATAAATGGATTTGAGGAATGCCAACCATGTTTGAATTCAGAGCCTATGCAAGAAACATGCAGGCCAGCAATTACACACCAAGATATTCTGAATTACCACACTGCCTTGTCAACGTGTCCCTCCCCACACAAACTCTTTACTGTGTTTGGAATATGCAGTTTGAAAACTCAACTCAAGTAATCTTAGTTTTGCCCTCAAGCACAAGTGTAGTTCAAAAACACTCAAGCTGGGGTTTGTGAACAAAATTATTCTCCTTTTATATATTCTCAGCCAGCAAAATACAAAGTCCAATTGTTCACTATCAGCTGGAGAAAAGTTTCATGAAGTAATATAGTGTTCTCATTATCCTGACAGAATTTCCTTGAATGGAATTTCAGCACACTTTGATTGGAACTATCTAGGAGAATAGCAGTAGAGGAATAAACTGTATAAAACTGTACAAGTGTATGAAGTGCACTCTTGATGGAGATGTTGGACATCCTGAAGAGTTGCTGCCACATGTCTCAATACCCAACTGCAACTCATAACACTAGTGTATTGATTTTTATGGCTCCCTGGAAAAATAAAACTGTCTGCTGGCATTTCAGATGTTCCTGGGTTGTAATTTGGTACCTAGACAAGGACTAAAATAGGTAGTTTTTATATATACAGAACACCATCATTTCTATAACCCAGGGACTTTTATAGTTAAATTCAGATTCTGGCTGAGAAAGTTTCTGAATCAAACCCAGAACAGCAAAAGGATGAACAAATGGAAAGTATACAGCTAGAAGCTATGAATCATAATTCATAAAATTGGGCTCATCTGTTTCCTGATTTACTTCTCTGAAGCTTTCTCTCCTCTTCCTTGGAAGTTTAATTCTTCTGCAACCCCAAAAAACAGCAATTAAAGGCAGTAAGAAGGGCATGTACTTTGCACACACATTTATAGGCAAAAGGCATTTGGAAAATGTTCCCTTCACCACTAAAACTCATTGCTGGCACACTGGCATTCCCAGCTTCTGCTGGGAGAAAGCAAGAGTGCCCCTTTCTGATGAGGTCTCCAGCTTCTTATCCACCTTCTTGTGGAAAACATAGACCTGGAAAGAGAGAAGGGAGCAACACATGGGGCCTCAGCAGCAAGCAAAGCTGGAGGAAGGGCTTGACCCAAATTTAGTTATTTCAGGGATGACTCAGGGAAGTGAAGAACAGTCTGTGACTTCACAAAATGAAATTTGTCTCCCAGCCATAAAAGGTATATTTAAGGCAGGTGTCATGGACAGCATCCCTGGCCAGGGAGGAGAAGATTTAGTTTAGACCACATGAGAACAAAAAAACCCCAAAACAAAACAAAACAAAACAAAACAAAACAAAACAAAACAAAACAAAACAAAAAACAAACAAACAAACAAAAAAACCAAACCCCAAACCAACCAACAAAAAAACCACCAACCAACCAACCAAAAAAAAAAAAAAAAAACACCCCAACACCAAACCAAACCCTAAAACAGTCTATTTTCATCCAAGGTGTTTCTAAATACCTGACCAGCCCTCACTTGGCAGCACTTCTTGGCATATAAAGTTATTTACAGGAGTGACAAACAATTTATGGCTGCTAGTACCAAAAACTCATTAATGTTAAGTGTTCATCTACCTTATAGGACTGTAAATGTTTACAAAAACTGGAAAGAAGGCATCTGCTAAGACTAACACTTTGGTAGTTGAGCAAAATGGTTTAAAAATTATATTACTGGGATTTCTGCTTGCGGGGTTTTTGCATGATCCTTGCAGGGATGATTTGTGCTCTTATTTGAGAATCAGGAAAATTTATGTATTTCATGACATAAGGTCTACTAGAGAAGGAAGTCTTGCTAACCACTGAAAAAGGATGTAGATAATAAGCTAGCACATACATCTGCTCTTTCCCTTGACACCTCTTAGAACCAGAATGGCAAAGGAGGTGAGTAACTGCAGCATCCTCATCTTTGTAACTCCTCGGGAGCATAAGATATAGTTACACTGCAAGTGAACTCTTACTGTATCATATAGGCTCAAAATGAACAGCAATCTATTTTTACTTAGGAGAAAACAGACTGTGTATCTCATCTGTTCAGCTATATTTTATGCCCAGCTGCTTTCTATGTCCTCGTTTCAGATAAAAAGATGCTGGAATCTTCTGAGGCCTTGGTGAGCCCATTTTGTCCACCCCCTGAAAGAAGGCTCTCCAAAGCTGTGCACTGACCTGCAGGGAGGAGGATACACTGCAGCTCTCAGCTCTGGGCAGGAGCTCCACACTGACATCTCTCTGGGGAAAAAAATTGAATTATAGCCATAGCTCATGCCTACAGGTCTACAAACACATGACAAAAGGTTAATTGAAAACAAGCTGAAAAGAGGATAAGCTGGGTGAAGAGGCACAGCCTGGTTTGAGCACACCGCTGACCCCAAGCAAGGTGAGACAACAGCACCATCGAAGGACACCTGCAGCAGCCAGGACAGAAGGAAACGAATGCTGGGTGCTGGCACAGGTTTATAAAATGTGGCAGAGGCCTCAGAGAGTGCAGATTGCCACCTTCTCAACATTTCCTTTAGTACCACAAAGCTTTTCAACACAATTTCCAGTGTCATACAGGATGCAGCACAAAAGGGCTCTTCCTAATATTATATTTTTCAATCAAATGTACAAGAAGGGGATTTTAAAAATCCACTCAGGTGCTAAATAGGCAGCCATGTTTTAAGAAGTTGAGGTTCCATTCAACAATGAACTGAACAGTTTCCAACTCTTGTTCTGTTCTCAGCTGAAATTTTGACATCTTTGTTTGCATGTCTGGGCAGGAGCTAAAAATCACCCAGCCTGCAGTTATCCAAATATCCAGTTCAAGGCCCAGCTGTAGCTGCCTGCTCATACACAACATTATAATGACAATGATAATGACTCAACATTAATCTCCTTTTCTTCTCTCTTCCTGGTTTCTGCCTTCTTTTCCACAACACATTCCTCTACCCAACCAGCAGCAATTGAGAACTAGAAATGTTTTCTTTATGGGGACCATAGTACACACAATTAATTTTCCCCTGACACCTGGGAGCTGGGATTTGCCTGCCAGAACAGAGCCCTGGGTGTGCTGTGTCATAATAACCTACACAGGCCTCTGAAATACTTAGATGTTAAGTGAGTAATGCTGCACATCTGCATTAGAAGGGAGATTCTCCTATTTTGTCACTTTTGGAGCTTTTTTACAGGCAACTGTTTGCTCTGGAAACCCTCAGGCAAAGCTGAGCAGAGGTTCTGAGTGGACATGAGCAGAGTGAAGGAGGACACGGGGTCAAAGCCACTGACCCTCCCATTCCTGCCCTGTCTGGGAGTTCTTGATGTGCACATTGAGTGCAGACACAGCCTCCACAGAGTGCTGCCTTACTCAAAGGCTCTCAGACTTGGCAGAATAAACGGGAAATAAAGATTTCACCTTAGGTTTTCTTTTCAATCCACACAGAAATTCACAGAGGTTGTGAAAAACCCCTGTAAACACTGGGGAAACAACAGAGTCAGCTGCAGAATTAAACATGAGTCTTAAAATATCTGTACCTGTTAAAAGCTACCTACATTTATTTTTTTTATTTAATTTAAAGGGATGAGAACACTGACCAATTGCAGCAGGGACATTAACACAACCAGGATGCACAGAACAGTGTTAATCACCAGGCTACCACGCAGGAACAAACCCAAGCTTACTAACAATGTTGACTATCAGGAGAATAAAACAGAATAAAAATTGTATTTTGCATATTACTGAAAAAAAATCAGTAATTTCAGTTTTTCATCAATGAAAATTGTCTTATTAAAAAAAAAAATTAAATCAAGTATATAAAGATTCCCGGCACGTCCCACGTGTAAAAAGTCTCAGTAATGCACTACATAATTTTCATTTAGGTCTAAAGTAGCAGAACAGATGGGGTCCCAGTAGTCAAAAGTAAGCACGTTATGATTATTGGCAGCTATTAAACTTCTGCTAATAAATGACATTATGAAGTAATATGTTGTGCCTAACATTGTAAAAGTTTGTGATGATAGTTTACAGGGGAAAAATATTGAAAAATCATAACATGAGGAACAGCAAAAAGGAGCAGAATGATGTAACATTTCAGCAAAAGAAATTCCGAGTCTTGTTTAAAATTAGAAAGTTATCATTTATTCATGCTTCAAAAAATACTCAGCATAAGCCAAAGACACTTTTGTAAATATCTCAGCCATTTTATATTGGAGTGCACCAAGTGCCTTGATAGCTTAAAAACAAACCAGTTATCAATCAGACAAGCCCAGGCAGTTGACTTTCTGTCTCAATTTTCTTCCCCAGTCATTTGTTGTCTCCTTTATTTAATAGCAAGTGCAGGTGTGTGACTCACAAACAGGTCCAAGCTGACCATGCCAGGTGATTCAGCTTTGTTCTTCAGCCTTGGCCCTCATACTCAGCCACAGAGCTGCTTGGAGATAAGCAATTTGTTCAACCTGATTCAAGCTCTATCAAACATTAGAGATTTTTCTTCCTTTCCTATGGCAGTTTTCTCAAATAAATATTTATGCTCTTTTCTTCTGAATAGCTAGGGGTCAGTGCTTATGGCTTTAGTGATCATACAATATTTTTATTACTATTTAGTTATTATTTTGGTTCTTAATCATTTAACGTGAAAGCTGGTTGGTTTTCACTGTGGGTTTTGCAGATGCTTTCTGCTGCTCAGAAGAGCCTGTGTTGGTGTGAGCAAAGTCAACCCAAGACATCCCACAGAGCATGGAAAACTCATCACCTTTGCTGGTGCCAGCCCAGCCCCCTGTGTCCCTGTGTCTCCTCATGCCCAGGGCTGCCAGGGGCTGGCCATGTGTGTTACCCTCCAGGATCATCTGTTGGCCAGCCCAGCTCTGCCGGAGCTCCCAGGACAGGCACAGGACATTTCCCACGTTACACAATCCAGTCCCATGGGCAGCCTACAAAGATGCAGCTTGGGTTTGATTTGAAGAGGAACCAACCCCTTTCCCAGGGCCTGGCTGCCCTTGGCCGAGCGCAGATGGAACTGGAAGCAGCAGAGCTCCTGCAGGCACTTTTGGGAACTCAGGCACCAATCACTGCTCGTGCAGGGCCTCCAAAATGCTTGGGCCAGGCCCACAATCAGCTGAGCAGATCCCTTCAGTAAAACTCTGCTCTCCAGGGCTCAGCAAAGCTGTGGTGGCTGCCAGTGCTCGTCAGCGTGGGACTCGTTAATGACTGCTGGAGTCAATAGAAACACAGGCCAAGGGCAAGGGACCTTGACTTCATTAAGACTCCCAGTCAATCTTAAAAGATACTCCAAAGGTTCTTCTGCAGCCTTGTGGAGCCTCTGTTCAAACAGGTATTTAGTCACTAAATCAGGCTGTCAGCTGGAGAGCCTTTGGAGCAAGCCCTGCTTTTCCAAATGAATGATACAGCAATTTCTTAAAGGCAATTCACTCCTGCTTTCAGCTCCTGCTGCAAGAAGACAAGCAGGGAACAAAATTAGTTAATTGAAATAATGGCAGGTTGATATAATTTTGCAATATTTCTGTCTCTATGGAAAGCACCTTGTAAAAAATTATATCCCATATCTTCCTCTTCCTTCCCACTTACTGGTGAGAATGATAAATAATCTGGACATATGAGAACTCCAAACAGCATGGTGAGTGATCCCAGACCCATTTCAGAGTCTGGTGTCATCTACACCATGCTGCATCAAATAGGATCATCTAGAAATTATGGAATAAGTCCCAGAAGCTCTAGATAATGGTTGCAATTCTGTTTGCAGTAGCACTGGAATATTTTATTCTATGTCATGAAGTAAACAAGAATGCACACCAAAAAAAAAAATACAAGCAACAAATCTAATTTAAGGAACAACTGATTGTTTTTATTCCTGGTTGTACAAAGGAAAGCAACACAATAAAGACAGACATTTGTCCTTAAATTAAGCATTTTACTCCTGTGCTACCCATCATCCTGGAGAATGTCACTGTCAGACACACAAGACACTTCAAGGAGCAGACAAGGAAGTTGGCTGATGAGGTCTAATGATCAATATATTGAAAATGAAGTAAATCCTTCCCATGAAGACAAATGGAAAGGAAGGGAACAAATGGAAATATTGTGGTCTAAGACTTGAAATCCAAAAGTGAGCCCACGTAGTATCAGACAATCTTACTGGAATAAGGAATTAATTCCCACACCCTCTATAGACCGAACCAGGACCTGATTTACATCTATGCTAAACCCATGGTTTTCTCTAGCATGCTACAGGATTCATTTCAGACTGCATTTCTCCTGGTAAGATATTTCTTGGCACTGTGTGAGCACAGACAATACTCTTTATATGTCCTTAATATATGAAATACCCTTCTCCTCAGTCTACATGCCCACTTATAAATTTGATCTCTTTTATGTTCCTCGAGAAAGGCTGCCTCTTCCCAGGGCAGCCCAGCTGAGCTGCAGCTTACAAGTGTATTTATTGAAAGGAGTACAGCAATAACAACTGTTCTTTTGTCTCTGTGAGAAAAGGCTGCCTAGAGCCAATTATCGTTTATCACTCCAGATACACATTTTATGATCTTTGTGCTAAACCAGAAAATAGTGTAAGAAGAAGGAGCCAATTTAATATCTTCAAGTTCAATCACATCAGAAAGGATCCCTTAACTTGCATTGTATGTTTTTCAGTGTAATTGTCAGATTTTATTAATTTTGCATGCTAAGCTGGAAAGATTAGGCACAGGTTTCTCCTTGGGAGAGCAGCAAAGCTAAAAACAGCACAAGCACCAGAGGAAACTGTGTTTATAATTGCTCTGTTTCTTGGTTGGACTTTGTCAGCTCGACTTGGGTGGCAGCATGACATGGAGAGAAAAAGCTCGCTTTGATTTGGAAAAGGTTGTTTGCAGGTGTCAAAACAAAGTCTACCAGGAAACCAAGGGAAAAATTAAATGCTGTGAGCCATTATTGCAGGTGTGCTTCAGTGAAAATTATCATCCTCTCGTTTTTGCCTCGGTAAATACATTGTGCAGCCGAGGCCAAACATAGCTTGGAAGGAATTTAAAATACTGTAAGCTTACAGTGAAGCTCAAATTAATATTTCTTGGTCGAAACACACAGATTAGAAATTATCCTACTCATATTCACTGCAGACAGGAATACAATGCAGGCTGATAATGAGCAGGCAGCAAGGACTAAACATGCAAGAGGAGGCATTTCTGCCCCTGCAGGGATGTCACCCGCAGCAGTGACAGCCTGGTGCCCTACAGGGAGGGCATAGCCAGGGCTCCCCCTGCCCCTGGCAGCAGCTCCCAGGCTCAGCCCCAGCAGCCCAGAGCAGGGAGCAGCCCCCAGCCCCACGGGAGCTCTCTCCAGTGCCAGGGAACATCTGGGCTTGGCTCTGGGACAGAACCCAGGAGCTTTGGCCCAGGAGCCACATGGACTGGAACATGGACAGCAGCTGCTTCCAGGGGTTTCAGGGCATTCCCTGGAAAGAGAACTGCTCCCACCACCCCACAGCCAGGCTTGGGATTAGGACAGAGACTGCCTGTCCAGGAGGGTTCACTCTTGTGTTTACACATTTGACAGCAACACAGATTTTACCTGGGGACAAATGAAGATCTCCAGAAGCTCTTCCAGGTGTGCAAGCCAGGCTGAAGCAGCAGCCCCTGCAACATCGTGGCACTGGGATTTGGAGTGTTTCATGCAATCACATTTGTATTGGTACCAAAACTGTTAAATGGTGAATGATGAAATGCCTTCCCTTCTCCCTCAGAGCCTGACTTTTTGGTAAATATGCCCATCCAGCAGAGCTTTGGAGTCACCAGAGGAGGGAGGTGAAGTCTGAACAGTCCAGGTAACAATGTGAGAAGTTCTCAAACAAAATAACACCACCAGTCAGCTGAGTTAAGTAGCTTGGGGCAAACAAAACCAATCCAACAACCACTGGAATTACCTTTAGAGAAGAATATAACCAGAAATAAGGAGAAACAGTGAAGAAGGATCAAAGGATACGGCATGAGCATCCTTGGTATGGCCAAGGATGGGTGTCAATCAAAGACATCCTGGAAATGGGCCTCTCAACAGAACAGAGA
Organism: Phylloscopus whistleri; assembly: GCA_017589585.1. Lineage (NCBI taxonomy): Eukaryota > Metazoa > Chordata > Aves > Passeriformes > Phylloscopidae > Phylloscopus > Phylloscopus whistleri. Next base: position 108,582 of record JADMLD010001473.1, on the reverse strand, counting down.
TTCTTTACTCCTTTGCTGCTGGAAACCATTAATTCTCAAGAAAAATCTGGGAGCATCCATGATTTTAATGGGAACTTCCTGGGTCCTTGACAATGTCTTGGCTCTATGAGGTGCCTGTGGAATCTGGAGGAAAAGATGAATTCTACCAAACAAGGCTGACTGAGAAAATGTCCTTCACACGAGGCAAATTGAATATCAAAAAAGCTGAGCCTGTTTAATTGACGCTGCTGTAAAGGGAAGGGAACAGGCTGGAAAGAGCTGAACGTGCCAAGGAAATATTGTGAACAAGTTTCCTGTTTCCAGTGTGTGTCTGTAACCCCGAGTCGATCAGGGCAATATGTGTGCTCTCACAAACAGAAATGATTGCTTCCTCTGGAGTGTTGTGCTTTGTTTTTTACACATTTCTAAGAAGTGGTCCAAATGTCATAATATTAAAAACTGTTAATTTAATTCTTTCTCTGGTGGAAGGTTGGCTGTGCCATGGTTTGAACATATTTTGCCCCAGCAAAGCTCAGGAATCACAAGGATTTTATGCTGAGTTGGCTTCCATGACATCTGACTGTGGGTTAGAATTAAAACACACGCAGAGGCTTCTGTGCATGAAAACCAGGAGAAAAAAAATACTGAACACACTGTGCAAGCCTTTCCAACAAATATTAAACACACACACTCCTCAATGAAATGAAGCAGGAGACCCCAGTGCACAGGTTCAGAGCTGAATTAAGTTTTAAGTCAGAGCTGTCTCCCCGTGTTTGCTTAGCTCAAGGTATTTAATTCAGCACAGCACACAGTGACTCTCCTGAGGTATTCATAACAGCAAATTACTTGAGTTGTCTGTAATGCTGGAACTGGAGCTGGTCTGTCACAGGTGTCCCCACGGATCCACAAGGACTGGAATCCACCCTCCTGCTCTGTCCACAGCCACTGCCCTGGCCCAGCTCCATGGAGCCTGAGCTAACAGCTTCCCTTCAAAGAGCATTTTGTAACCTTATTTATAACAACAAATGACAATGGTAAAAGCAAAAGAAAACTTCAGTTTTGTAATATAGGCGTTTCTCTAACTAAAAGAAAATCAGAGCAATCAAAGCCTATTAAACAGTCCTGCTTTTCTGACCCAGAAAACCCAGGCATGTACATCAACTAAACCAATGCAAAACTATGCCACAGGATGACGAAGACACAGGGTAATTTTTGCATATTTTGACTAAAAAATTTACCTACTTTTGATATAACAGAGTAAAAATCCAGGTAATCTCCATTATAGCCAGGGATATTTCCTTCAAAACAACTTCATATTTTTAAATATAATTTTTCCTTATTTAGCTGGCAGTTTTACGTCTTGTTTTCTACACATCTGCTAAAAGTTCCCTGCTTTCCTAACAGAGTAGTCAGTTATCTGTTGGTGGGTGATCTTTAATTCCTACCTTAGAAAACCCCTAAAACTGTTAATATTGTAGCTGGAAACTCCTACAACAACTCCTATAATACCAGTTCAATGTGGCATTAGGGTGGCCAACAGCACCACCACAGATTATTATTGATGTTATCCTACCAATCATCTCAGAAAACATTTCTCAGATGACACTGATACTCTGTCACTTCACTATTAATACCTTGTGGGGTTTTTGTTTGGTTTTTTTGGGGTTGCTTGTTTTTTGTTTGTTTTGGAGGTTTTTTTTGTTTGGTTTTTTGGTGTGGGTTTTTTTGTGTGTGGTCTTTTGTTTGGTTTTTTTGGGGGGAGGCATTGGGGGCTTTTGGGTTTGTTTTTTTTATTATTATTTGTTTGTTTGGGGTTTTTTTGGGGGTTTTGGGGTGTTTTTTTGTGATATGTGAATCAGAAACATTCACTGTAACCCCCTGTGGAGAGGCCCAGAGGTGCCATTTGCCCAGAAAGGTTTTCCTGCCCTGGGAACAGCTTTTTGTCCTTCAGCACAGCAGAGAAAATGATCTACGACCATCAAACCCCAGCTACAACAAGTGAACAACCTGTGGCATGTTAAAAAGTGTAGTTGAAATAGCTTTAAAATTTATAGCTTAATTATAAAAACACAATTTAAAGCTCACGTGAGGGAAGCAGAGGCAGGCCCTTGGAAGGTGCTTTCAGTTCAAAATTTACTGCAATTAAGGTTGCAGGAAGAAGCTATAAAGAAAGTTCAGCAGTGCTTTGAGGTCTACATTTATATCCAGTTCCTGTATATATATTTTCATTCCTGGCAAGTGCCCTGCAGCTGTAACAGCTGTCTCAGCCTCCTCAGCACTGGGCTGTCACTGCTGCCCTGAGTGGGAGGAAGGAGCCTTTGACTGGGGTTCACTGGTCCCCAGAGTCACCCTGGAGCTCTGGCTCATGACCCACATTTAGTAGACTCAGACTTTAAAAAAGCTTCACCCTTATGCTTTAGGGTTTTATACCAAACTCTCCATTAAGCACAACAAAAGAAGTAATCACCTTTGGAAAATCCATGCAACTGCACAGTGTCAGCACGAGAGCAGCCAAGGTCACCCTGCAAGACCTCCCTCCCAGCAGGGCTTCTGCTGCCACCAGAAAACTGCTCTGAACACAGAACAGGCCTTGAGTTTTGGGCCCTGCCAGCACATTCCCACCTTCCTGCACTGCTCAGGCACATTAGCAACTGCATAAAACTGGATTTCAAATGGCCTCACCAGCAGAAAACATTAGAAGTGAAATATCAATAACATTTTCTCAAAAGCAATTGAGTGCCTTGGTTTATGGAGTAGAACCTGGTCATTAGCTAGATAATCCCCTCTTCACTGAGCATGGGACTTTATGGAAGTTTAGATGAAATCCAAGATAATCTCTGTTGTTTTGGTCCTGAGGCTTCCCCAGCAGCATTTCAGGACACCAGTTTTGGTGGAACTGCTTAGAACCACCTTGAGAGGGGCTCAGCAGTAAAAATGATGGGGAGATGCAGGAACTAATGCAGGTGAGTCTGCAGTCAAGGGCTGTACAGAGAGCTAAACATTGATTGCAGGGGAGAAGAAAAGGGTAAAAAGCTCTTTATTGTGTTATCTGGTTGTTGGGGGTTTTTTAAGTTTTTTGTTGTTGTTGCAATTTCAAAAATGTAATTAGGAGTCCCCAGGCAAAACTGAAGAGGTGGAATACTAATGGAAATTTTAATCTTCAGCATAAGAAATCAAAAACATTTGAATAGTCTACATACACACACATCCATTATTTAACACTTGAGACCAATTCAAATGGAATATTTTCTTACCACCCAGGTCTTCGTTGCTTTCCCCCTTTAAATCTTTTTAGCAATTCCATTTCTGTGCCCACCTGTCCCTGTGAGAGACTTTAGATTGGTAAGTTTCATGTTTGGAGAGGTAAGAACAGCAATCTAAAAACTCTGGGGTTGGTCTGTGATAAGTATTGAGCAAGTTTCTGTCCTCAATTTATTTATTTAGGTTATGGCCCTTACAAGCAAAGTAAAACAGTCCTGGAATGCTCACACAGAAGCTGCTGCTGCCTCAGAGTTGTTTCATTTGCCCTCTTTATTTCTTTCTTTCCAAGGACTGCTCCAGGATTACTAAAACACCTCAGTGCTTTCAGGCTGTGGTTGGTCTTGACTGGAGCAGACATTTTTCGAAATCAATGTTAAATATTCTGTGATTTGATGATTCTCTGGCTGAACCAGTGACTCAGAGAGAAGGATTCATTCCTGCTGTTGACTGGAGTTCAGTCACAGGTTGGATTTTGGAAGACACCCTGATGTTACATAACAGCTCATGGATAAGAGGGGAGCTCTCCTCTTTAGAAGTCATAGCTCGTGATGTGATTTGGTCTGAACTACACATGTGAATGTATATATGCACATACATTTGTATATACACTTCATCTATATGCCAGAGACATTTAAACTGATTGTCCAATAAAGAGTCACCAGTTCCAGCCAGGGTAATGCCCCTTGGAGAGCTGAGAAAGTGCCACTGACCATTTATCCTTTATTTCAGGTTTAAGAGAAGTGTCAGGGCTGACACTGACACACATCATAGCAGGGAGGGAACGAGAGGCAGAGAAGATTAGAAAAAAAAAAAAAAAGAAAGAAAGAAAAATGAAACAGGAAAAATGAAGAAGGATAAAAATAGAATAAAGAAAAGAAATGGGAAGTATAACAACTTCACTGCAGGTGTGAATTGCTGTTCCTTGGTGTTACATCTCAGCAAACAGAATAAATGCTTGGTGGTGTGTGACTGCTTTCCAATCAGTGAGAGCAGCGTGCTGTGACTGGCAATGGATCATCCCTCAGAGCTCCTTTCCGTGGGGAGAAAACAATGGCAGTGACTGTGGCAGTGCTGGACTGGGCAGGATGGCTGCTCCATGTGTGACTCAGAAACTCCCTCATCCCAGGAGTCAAACCCATCACTGCACTTTGGGCTGGGTTTCACACGTGCTCTGATGTGTTTGTGAGGAATACTCCAGCCACTAATTAACCTTTCCCACCCCTTCCAAGGGAGAAGCTCTGCCCTCAGCTCTCCCCACAGCCTCACTCTGTGTCACTGCCACCTTACTAAACTCTTCCAGCAGAAGCACAGACAGGCTGGAGAACCACAGCTGAGGGTGTCTGCAGGTGCTCTGTACTCTCAGTACATGATTCTGAGGAAAAACAGATGAAACTTGCACAAGCACTGACATGCTCAAAAAAGCATCATGTGCACTAACAGTATAAACCAGCAGCTGCAATAACAAAGACACTGCAGAGGGCTTGATTGCACAGCCCTGTCCACCACAGATGGGTTTTCCTGACAGTGGTTTTTTTATTTCTGGTAGTGCAAATTTACATTTCCTAGTGGAAGGCCACTTCTTTTCCCATGAAGAGCTTCATCATGGCCTACAATGGTTAATGCCAGCTCAGGTTGCCAAAAAGTGACAGGAATTTACAAAAAAAGACAATCAGTTTGTGTATTTGATTCCTGCAGGATTCAGACACTCAAGCAGGGATCAAAGGAGGCAGATGTAAGTTTTACCTGAATATTAAACAGTTTATGAGCTGGGCCATCCCTCGCCGTGTCTGCCCTGGTCAGAAAGCCCTCACCTCCATTTTTAAACCACTGAAGGCAGCAGTTTAATTTCCTCTCTTACAGAAAGAAATTCCAGTTACTGCAGAGTTGAGTGATATTGAATCAATGTCAAGTGCTCAAGTTCTTTCTCATACATCAGCGTGACAATTGAAAGAAATGGAAATTTCCTTCTTGTGATCTCACCGAATCCTGATCTTGTTTGAGGGCTGCAAGAGCCAATTTTGTGATTTTACTGTTGACTTTTAAGTCCTTCCTAGAGACAACATAGCAGAGCCATTGCCCTAATCCTACAGAAAACCTGGCAGTCAGAGACCTGCTGGGGTAGCAGGGCACTCCTGCCTGGTACCTGGTGACCAATATTGTGCTGCTCTCCTTTTGTGTCTGCCTGGTTCTGCACTGTTCCCCTGTGTCTGTGAGTCACACCCAGCATACATGGGACAGCAAATGCTGTTTTTCCATCATGGCAAGTTACTGCCTCAGTTTGCCACCTTAGAGAGCGAAATTGGATGTAAATAATGTCACTTAATGTACCAAATAACATTTATATGCTGTAAAATCCTCCCTTCAGATACTAACTGCCTACTCTCCTTTATGGGCTCACACTCAGCAATTAAGGCTCTGAACATCTGGGCTTCCAATAGCTCAGTAATCATTTAAATCAAAGAGAAGATCCCCTGAAAGCCTCTGTGGGTCAGAGTGGGGAAGAGAAGCCCAAAGCAAAATATCTGTGGCACATACAGAAGGGCAGACTCTGGAAACAGCTGATGCCTCTTATTCAACATTTACTAAAGCAGGGGAGGAAGCTGAGCATCCTGATGATTCATGTGGATAAATAACCTGGTGTGATGCAAAGGTTTGCACATCTTTATTACAATAAAACAGCACCTGGTGCCCTTTTGTTGCCATCTGCATGTTCAAAATAATTTGGTCAGCCTTATTGGCTTGGAAGATAGCCAGGGAGGCAAATTATTCTCTGGATGGAGGGGTGCAGGCAGGAATTGCAAGCAGGTTTTTGAAGTCTGATAACAAAACTTTCCCACATGTTGTCCCAGCTGAGAGCTCAGAGGGAAGGGAAGGGAAGGGAAGGGAAGGGAAGGGAAGGGAAGGGAAGGGAAGGGAAGGGAAGGGAAGGGAAGGGAAGGGAAGGGAAGGGAAGGAAGGGAAGGGAAGGAGGAAGGGAAGGGAAGGGAAGGGAAGGGAAGGGAAGGGAAGGGAAGGGAAGGGAAGGGAAGGGAAGGGAAGGGAAGGGAAGGGAAGGGAAGGCTCCATTTACCTGTGGAGCTTCCTCAAAACTGCTCCTTGAGGTACCTTTCCTCCCCAGGCTTCCCACGGGAGACAGAGGATGCTGCAGTCACCATTTGTGCCTTACAGCTCCATGCTCTGGAGTGTGCCACATCTGCTGTGTGGCAGCACATCTGTCCCAAAAAGTTCTGCATGTCCACAATTCAGATTCCAAGTCATTCCATGAAGAAATAATAAACATATACTAATTAAGGCAATATTTTTTCTGAAGTTTTGCTACACTTCTGTTCACAGACCTTTACCATGAAGAGCTGTTTAAAAGGAAGATAAAGAAATAGCAGCAGATTGAGTGGAGGACAAGCACTACTCCAAATGCTCATGGAAAGTTCTCCAACACTTTTATGCTGGGAGCAAGCTGGGTGGAAGTGAGGGAATTAAATTTCACACCAAGGAGTTGCTCATACTAAACAATTTTTCATCAGGAATTGTGAAAGACAAACTTCCTTCTTATAAATGACTTTCAGTCACTTGTTTTTTCAGGCACTGGTGGTAATCTAATAGGGAGGCTCTTTAGCACCTGGAATTCCACCTGTATGGGCAGCACAGATGGAATTCAGGCATTTCTGTTCCTCTCCAGCTGTCAGACACTGAGCATGCAGACACACCCTCAGAAAGCACCATCCCTGGCTGGTGGGACCTCCCTGCCCTCTCCCTTGTGATGGCTGCTCCATGGAATGCACCTTCCAGCAGTTCACAGGATTTTCAATCAAGGGCTAAGGGGTGGGTGGGGAGAGCCCATGAAATGCTGTTAAAACCAAGATATTTCACTGGATTTACAAATATTCGATCCATTAGATGGAGGAGAAATGAGGAAATGCACAGAGGAGGGGTGTTGAGTCTGGGATCTGGCAGCTGTGCTGTTGCCCCTTTTCCCCTACAAATAAACCAGACAGCTGTGGAGCAACCCTGCTCCTTCCCAATCCAGTGCGAGTCAGACATTTATAGACACTACAGGCTCTGTAAAATTGACTTACCTTTTCTTTCCTAAACACTATTTTTCATGAATTACTGCTCCATCTGCTTCAAAATGCATTGACCTGAAACACAGAATACAAGTGAGGAGCCCAGAAGCAATGTTTCATGTTCATATAAAAAACAGTGGAGTGGGGCTATTTTGGAATATAGAAAACCAAGAATCCTAATTTGGGTTTCCTTCCAGTGCTCTCCTAGCAATCACTTCATAATAAGAGGTGCATTTTTATATTCCAAATCTAGTTCTGTAGTGCAAAACTTAGTGCTGCCTTATCCCCTGAAGTGTTTGAACATAAAAGAGATCTAATATGAATATTAGCCTCTGTGAATAAAATATAAACAGCATTAGATTTTTTTAAATTGCTGAAAATCCTATTGGAAAGGAAAGAATGTTTAAGTAGCTGTCTCTCATAACACAGTGTAATTCCAGAAATTTGGGGGAATCAGAAATAAGCTTCTAGTGAATGTTTCCCATAACTGTGAGCCTTCCTTTATTAATGCAAAAGGTTATTTACAGCAAATGTAAATAGAAACAGAAGAAGACATAACAACGGAATTCTTGGATATCCTGGGGATAGTTTGCTTACACTGAATTATTTTAATGCTCCAACAGGAAGCAAGAAAGGAAGGAAGAAAAAGAGAAATTCTTCTTTGTTATGAAAGCATGGCTCCACTGCCCAGATGAGGATGCAACTGAGCAAACCCACAGTCAGCATCAGTGTGAGCAGGCTGATTTACCCCAGCTGAGGACTGGGACAATAAATAATGCATGGAAAAGGCTTGGATACTGCTGGACTATTCAAATTTCATTGAGTTTTTTTTTCTTTAGTGTTCAAAAAAGAAATACAGAATGGAAACAAAAGGACCACAGTCTTTGTTGGCATCATGTTCTGCACAGGAAACTTGTCTCTCTTCCAGCAGCTCCACAGGAACTACATGGAAAGATGCTCAGATTTCTGCTCTTCCTTGTTTGTTTCCATGAGCACAGACAATGTTGGGGACATTTGCCAAAGATGGAGTTAAATTTCCTCTTTTTCTTTTGTTTGGTTTTCCCCTCTGAAATGAGGGGCAGTCTCAGGCAATGCTCCCTGAGCAGCCCAGGTAAAGCCCACTGAGTGAGCACTGCACCCACCCTGCCCTGCACAGAGCCACAGGTGCTTGCAAATTAAACTCTCTGACCCAGCCAGGGTAAATTTACAGAGTGGGATTCCCAAAACACCAAAGCACATGGTTCAGACCACCCGAGTCTCCAAACAACCATAAACTCTGAGCTGCAATAAACGCACCAGGGGAAGATTCTAGAAGTGAAGCTGGTTCAGAATGGCTCAGGAAGCTCTGCCAGAGGCACCAGGAACATTCAGTGGTTATACCTTATCCCTCCAGGTGCAGAACACAGCCCAGGCTGGTTCACCTGGGCTGGAGTGGAACATCTGGGCTCAAGATTTAGGCTAGCAAAAAAAAAGTGAGATCGACTTTGAAGCTGGAAAGGATGAATTTATAAACCAGTCTCAAAATCCCCCCCATTCATTTGTCACAAAGCAGGTTTTGTGCCACAGATATTCTTCAAGGTGTTTTGTTTGTTGGCCATGTACTGTGTTTTTCAAAATAACCATTGGAAAATCAAAGTGGTTTTACATTTTCATATGAACAACAGTGAAGTTTGCTGCTATTTTTTTTTCCTGTGGTCACTGACACCTGAAGGTTAACACCACCAAATTTTGTCACTCAATTTATTGCAGGTCTGGCATGACAGAATTAAAAGCTTGGATGATTCACTGATGCTGAACATTATCAGAAGCAGCCCAGTGTAATAGGAGGGAGCACTTTTTATTCCCACAGCCATGACCATGACAACTGCCTGTAGGATGAAGCTGAGGGAAGAATATGAATGAAGACTTTCAAATATAGTTTTATATGAAAAAGTGTTTGTGTCTCGAAAGCATAAGGTTTGTCAAATGACACAGGAAGTGATGTCTAAAGATTTTTAGCTTTTTCTGTATTTTTCCAGTATTTGTAACTTTGTAGGCTGTTAATACATGGTTATAACTTCTAATACTTTTCCTGCCCTCTCCCATAGTTTCACAAACCCTCACTAATACATTCTTGAAATTCTGTTCGGCCTTGCTGCCTGTCTAGCAAGGACACTTTGTTTTGCACCATACATCATAGACACAATGAAATAAAGGGCTAAAAGATCAGGGGGAGGGCTCCAGCGGGGCAGAACCCAGGGGGAAATCGCCTAAGAAGCTGCTCTTCTAACTGGACAATATTTGATAGATAAATGAATCAACTAACCCTATAAAAACTGCAGAAATACTGGATCATGTGTGCATATTGTTCACCGTGAAGGCTTTCAGCTAAAAACTTCCTTTCATATTATCATTTTAACAGAGTTTGGAAAGCTTTTGTTCTTTATTGCAGGAAACAGGAGCACTTCTCAAACCTCACTGTACCTAATGCTGGCTCTAGAAACCAAACTGACATTTTCAGACCACATTGCACAGATATTCTCAGCCCTGCCATCAGCAGGGTCTCTGGCTTCAACAGGACCTGCTGAGGGGGATTTTGATAGAACAGGCCCAGGTATCACCAGAGAGTGATCTACTCCTGCAAGTCAAGATAAATATCAAATATATAATCAGCACAGCTTTCCCTGTGTGAGCAGAAGGTGCAGATGTGTAATTTGAATCCAAATCTTCAGCACCCAGCACCCACTCCCAAAGAGCAGCACCACGGGGGGTTTGCCCCTTGCAGCTGATAACAGAGTTAATAAACACACAGCTGAGATTAGAGAACAATGAATCTCTGCTGTCGTGCTAATTAAAAAGCCAGTATTACATTACTTCCTCAAGGGCTCATTTTATAATTTTTAGGATTATAGCACATTGATTAATTTATACAAGTTTTTAATCCCCTAGTATTTAATGATGTCTAGGAACTTGGGGAAATGTGCATAATTCAGATTTGTATAATTTTATTACATGGGAGAGAAGTTAAACTGGTCGTGTGCTACTTCATGTAGAAAAGTGTCTGAGCTCACCAGTTCAACCATCATCCTATTAACCATTTGCAACAAAAACATTTGAGCCTAAATTAATTCTGGGGTTATTAGATTATTTTTCAGCTTGCTAAGGACTCCAACAAGCATTGCTTGTCTTATGTGCTTGTCAACTGCCTTTTAATTAGCTGCTGTGGAACAACTGAGCACAGTGGGAAACTAATATCTGCTCCAGTTATCTTCCACAGCATTTAGAGAGCCTTGGAAACGACGTTGTCATTGCCCTGCACAGCCCCAGAGTTCCCCATCCTGGAGTCAGAAACGCCTGGCTGCAAGGAGAGCTTCAAAAATGCATTGCAAACAAACAACAGAGCAAAATTAATTGTTGAGGAGAAAATATCCTACAAAGACAAAATGCTGAATTGTATTTTAGGCTGGTTTCTGGTTCATTTTTACAGCCTCAAAATGCAGCTCAATCACTTACTGGGCCCACCCACAAATCACAGCCTAAAAACCAAAGAATTTTCTTTTAAGTCTTCACACCATGTAAATATCTCGAAAGCTACAGTTTCAGGAAATATAATCCTGAGTATAAACCCCCAGCCTCCTTATACTTCATGGGGGGGAACAAAACAAACAAACCCAAAAGGAAACACAGGCACTGAATTTTGAAGTTTTGTTTAACCAGACCTTATTGCAGGTCAGGGACAGACCCAACTCTGGGCATTAATCAAAAGAAGCAGAAAATTTTTGGATGCTCAGAGCTTGTTTCCTGGTCGAGTGGTGGCTAAAGAGAAACATCCCTGAAGCCCCAGCTCCCTACAAAGTGTAGATACAAAGGAAGGAGATGGATTATTCAGAGCACTGAAGATTATTACAGAGGTGGGGGCACAGTTCTATTTAACAGCACTTCCAGAGCCTGCAAATATTTCACTTGGGATGCTCCAGGTTGTGAGGCATTAAAAAAATGGGAAAAAAACCCCTAAACTTGCACAGTCACAAGTAGAAGCTGAGCTGAGCAGTGAATCTGCTGAAAGACAAGATTTATGAACAATCCCTTAATGATATACTGCACAAAATATTTCCCTTTTTTTTCTCATCTGTTGGTTTTACAGACCAGCCTTTTCAATTTTTCTCTTTCTCTTTAATTTTGACTTACCAGATTAAGATGATAATAAGGAATTTTAACAAAAAGGACACATGCATGTTGGTTAAGTAACAATTAGAACTGAGGAACACATTGGTCTGTACTCTGAGAGTTTGAGATTTGCATTCAGCATCACATCACTTTTCTTTGGCAGCACTCAGCCCTCCCTTCACAGGGCTGTGCCCACCTGAACGTGGCATTGCCCAGGTGGGCACAGGCAGAGACATTTGCTGGTGCATTCATGTTTTCCAAACAGGGGAGGCAGCAGGATATAAACCTCTGCTTGCCCCTTGCACTGAGCCAGCTCCACAGTTACTCAGGAGAGCAGCTGCAGTGAGAGAGGAACAGCTCCTGTGCTGGTAAGGGTGCTAAGGTGACAAAAGCTGTTCCAAAACCTAATAACTAACTGGAGTTAACAGACTATTCAAAGACAATTCTTTTTTCCCCCTATTTTAGAAAGGTCTAACACTGACAGCAATACTAAAAATTAGACTTTGGTGCTAAAAAGTACTCAGCCATAAAATATTTGTCACCTCTCCAGAGGAAACACCTCGAGATGATGAAATATCTGGGTTTATTCCCATGCAGAGTGCAGTGCTGGGCAGGGAGGTGATTACCCAGCAGGGAGAAGTGTCTCTGGGAAGGCTGTGGGAATAAAAGGCCCTTACTTATTTCAGCTCCCCACAACTATATTCACTTTCTAAATGTTTCTGAAACTTGCACTGGGCTGTCACGTTTCCACCTCAGACAGCAGAAGATGATTAGGGGTAAGAACAAGATCCATGGTTTTGGTTGACAGTGAGTCATGGTTTTTATTTCCTCAGTGTAGAGACAATGATAATTTTGGGCTCAGTGTCTTGAGGAGCCTAGACACAGCACAGGTAACAAGGCCTCCTTGGAACAGCTTTTAATTGCTTCTTGGTCCTTTAAACTCACAATATCTATAGGGTAAAAATCCTCTGTAATTTTCTCTCATTCTTCATTTTCCAAATGCAAAGTTAAATGAAAATAATGATTTCTCAAAATAATTCTTTGAAAGACAGAATAAGCAGAAATGATGCCTGAGCAATGCCATAAAACCTTTCAGCACCCACCCACACTCACAGGAAGGAATCTGCTGCCAGGAGGGGACAGCCAGGGGGGTCGGGCTCTGCTCCCAGGGCACAGGGACAGGAGGAGAGGGAACGGCCTCAGGCTGGGCCAGGGGAGGCTCAGGGTGGGATCAGCAGGAATTTCCCCATGGAAAGGTGCTCAGGCCTTGGAAGTGCCCAGGGAGGGTTGGAGTGCCCATCCCTGGAGGTGTCTCAGGAAGGGCTGGAGGTGGCACTCAGAGCTCTGGGCTGGGGACAAGGTGGGGATGGGGCACAGCTGAGGACAAGGTGGGGATGGGAGGCTTCTCCATCCTCAGCCATTCTGTGATTTTGTTTCTAGGGTGCAACTTATCAAATCAAACAAGAGTCTCTATTTGGAGACTGCACAAGCTCTCTCTGATTAAAAGGTTATTCAGTGTCACACTTTAGCTTCCCATTAAAAAAAAACAGAGATGCTTTTGTAGTGCTGCTTCAGTGACACCTTGAGCATCCCCAGAACTCCCTGCTGTCACCAATTATCCACCTTTTGCTGCTCCTTGCTGTCCAGCCACTCCCAGCCCACCCCAGATGCTGAGCACAGGCTCTGCTTCCCCCAGAAGCTGTGCAAGGGTCCCTCCTGTGCATCCTGTGGGGAACAGAGCTGCTCCCAGTCCACCCTGCAGCACCTCAATCCCTCATCCCACCCGGGTCAGCTGGGCCCAGGTCAGCCCTCCCCTGAGCACACAGGGCATCACAGCAGCTGACAGTGTCTTGGCTTTAGCCTTCCCTGGACTAAACCACCATTTCAGGGCAGTGACAGTGGCTCTGATGTGCAACCCAGACACTCCCTGCCACGGGACTCTGCCTTGGTTGCTTCTAGGTTTCTCCACTTTAATTGCTCTGACTGACATTTTCCATTTCAGGCTGATGTCTGCCTCAGGCTTCTCTTAAATTTCAGCAAAAAATATTCAGCTCTTTTTAGAGAATATTTTATGGGAAAATGCACTGTTCTTACCATGGCAAATTTTGCCATTTTATCAAGACTCTGGTACCCTCTGCTTCACAGTAGTGGCCTGATGTTTTACATAAGTTAATTTATGGAGAAGCTGGAAATGTTATCCAAATATAGACAACTTTGGAGTTTGTGGAGAATCACAGATAAGATGCTTCAAGAGGAGGGAATTGCTAATGCTGCAAATGGAAGCATTCAGAAGTCAGGAGTGGCAGAACTAAGGATAAGCAGCAGCTTTCCCCTGCACACAGACATTGTGATTACACATCATCTACCCTTGTATTTCATAATTCAGAAGCCCAGGTGTCTGAATTAAGGTTGCATATCTTGCATTTCCCAAGTTCCCAGGCTTTTGTGTTAGTTGTTTTTTGGCAAACTACCTCACTCTTTTAAACACTGGTTGATTTTGTTTTGTAGTTTGCAATGAAAATAGAGCCAAATGCCAGCTTTACTTACTTCAAAACACAAATCTAGGAGTCTCTACCTAAACTCTGTTGAAAACACATAAAGGTTTCATGCTAAAAAAAACCCTAAAGCAGACGCTTGATCAAACAAGGCATTGTTGGGGTGGATTGCCTGGGAGGGCTTGTACAGCTGAGTTTAGTAACATCAGGGATCCTGTCTGAGAGCTGTGTTCAGCAGGAGGATCTCTAAATGATTTATGAACAGCTGAATCAATAAGCAACCACTGGTGTTGAAAATGTCTTTTGAAGTGAGGTATCCCAGTCTGCTTTTAGTGTGTCTGCCTGGAGTCCAAAAGAAGGAAACAGGTTGAAGATTAACATCTCAAAAGGCTCTGGAGGAGCAGGATTTCCTAAGGAAATCTTTCCTAGTCACTTAACCACTATTGCCCCTCAAATAAAAGTTCTGTTGCAAGAAAATTGAAGTGTCATGATAAAGCCATGGGATTTTGGGTTTGCAATGCAGGAGTTTCCAGTCTGCAGCTGAGAAGTGCTGGTTATGCTGGCACAGATACAATCATGGAATCACAGAATGGCTTTGGTTGGAGGGACCTTAAAGCCCATCCCATTCCACCCCCTGCCATGGGCAGGGACACCTTCCCCTGCCCCAGGCCACCACCAGCCCCAACCTGGGGCCTTGGATATTGCCAGGGATGGAAAACCTTTGCCAGGGCCTCCCCACCCTCACAAGGGAGAATTTCTTCCCAACATCTAACCTAAATTTCCCCTCTTTCAGTTGGAACCCAGATGTAAACAGGATTATTGTCAAGAGGAAGTGCCAGCATTTTGAAATGCTGAGATTTTACATCATGCGTAATTTTTTGCTTAGATTCTGGATAGAGGATGTCCAACAAAAGCCCCAATAAAATTATTAGAACACCAAGAAAACTTCCTTTGCTGTTTCCCATTTAGAAATGCCACAGATGCTGGCAGGGAGCTCCAGGGGCTCTTTGGCTGTCCTTGAGATACAGGAGCAGGCTGAGAACATTGTCCCCAAAGCCAAGGACAGTGGTGCAACAAGCTCTGAGCAAAATGGGGGAAGTCCAAGGCTTTGGGGCTTGCAGGTGAAGAGATCTGATGTTTCCACTTCAGTGAGGGGTCCAAGAGCTGCTAGGTTCAATGTTACAAACGTGAAGAAAAGGCTCTTCAGCTTGCAAGATTGTTAATGTAAAACTGGAGTCAGACTTCCAGGCTTCTGGGCTACAACTGAGGAATAAGCTCCTGGCAAATGTTGTCACAATTTTTATCCCTTAGCTGTAAGTTCTGAGAAAGGGAACAGCAAGATCTATCAATACACACCTCTATCCAGAGCAACCAAAGTCAGAAATTTGGAGTCTTGATGTTCTGCTAAGAGCACACGTAAAACTTGCTACCAGAAGTTGTATCACTCCACCATCAAGAGTGACAGAATAGCAGCCTCACAGAACTAGCAGATCTGTCATGAAGTCATGGGTTTAACCAATAAACTGTGACAGACATCCTCCAAACCATTTTATAGCGAAAATCTTGCCGAGTGAAATGGCCTGACCCCACCATGATCATTCTGCTCAAAGCCACAAGAAGTGCCAGGTATGGGAATGGGCTGAACTTCACTGACTATCAGCTTCACAGATTAAAGATTTCCTCTGAATTCGTTTTTTGAGGGGGAGATAACACCAGACATCTGGCTGAATTTTAACATTTCTTAGGAGAGACTTGACAAGACAACAGATTCACAGTTAATGAATTCAAAGCTCCATGAATATAGAACAGCTCCAGCTCTGCGAGGATGAGCCTTACCTCCAGAGAGCTCAGCTACAGAGCAGGGATGCTTTATTTTGTCAGGAAAGCTACCCAGCTATGTCACCAGAAAGAATCAGCTGATTTCCTTTGGGATCACCAGTGGTTCAGAAAAGCTCTGCCTAGTTAGGATAAAACACACCGAAAACATAAGCAAGCAACATAAGGCTGATTATCTTCCCTTTCAATGAAGTTTCCAATTCCCCATGACATGTCAGTGATGGATGCAGAGTTTTTAAAAGACCCTGTGGCAAGAATGAAAGCACTCAGAGGATAAGAGAAAAGGAAAAGCTCGTCATAGCTTGCAGAGGGAAAAAAGCTGGCACAGAAAGAAGGGTCTTTGACTCGATGTCTGATCAAACAATTCCAAATGGCAGATGGATCCCTGAAAACAGGGGTTCTGTGCTGCCAGCAAGTGCTTTTGCATTAGGACCTGGAAACAACAGAAAATAAAGCAGGAGAGCTCAAAATGTCACGGATAATGTAGGCACATGTTGCAATTAGGCTGCATGAACGTTACCATAAATATTCCCTCTGCTCTTTAGAGCCGTTTGCTCTGGCCACTGGCTCACCTTGCCAGGAGCACTCTGCAGGCTGGCACAAATATTTGTGGGAAGCAATTTAGAGCCATGGAAACAAAACCCCATCTGCCTGGGTGTGTTCCCTGCATTGTCCCCAGAGGACCAGTGCAACCATGCCCAGTGTGACACAGACATCTCCTGGGCCTGTGCCACGGGCACAAGGGCACAACCCAGACACTGCCAGGCAGGTGCCAGAGCCTGCTGGGCATTGCTATCACAAAATACCCCTGGACTAACTTGGAACAAGTGCAGGAAATTAATTGATGTGGCAAACAGGGGTTTTGGAGATTTTTTGACAAGAATGACAATACTGTTCATGGCATGGCAGAGTCTGGGACACCAGATAGAGCAGCATTCTCCATCCCTCCTCTCAGAACAGGGAAAATGGCAAGGGGAGCACCTGGAACACCACTAAATGTCTTCCCTTCAGCTGGGAAGGCACTGATAGCAAGGGGTTACACAGGGAGTGAAGGAAGAACCAGATAGAGATGTCCTGTCCCCAAAGGTTTCAGCTGCTCTGTGTGCACACATCCTGCACAATGAAAAAAAAAAAATAAAGCAGGAGCTGTCAACAAGATTATTTTAGAGGAAATCAGATAGCAAAGCATGAGTAATTACTTCACTAAATCAAGTAATCTCTTTAATCTTGAAAGGAAATTTCAAACCTGCCTTTCAGCAAGCTTTATTTCTGTTTCCATACCCAACTGAGGTGTAAAAAGTGTTGGGTTTTATTTTTAAGAAATGCATAGAAGGACTGAACTCTGAAGACCGTGTCTTGTTGGGTGTGAAGAAATTATTTAAGACAAATTATAGTGCTGTCACACTCATACCTCATAGTTTAAAATAAATTTTGTCATCTAATTATACAAGAGCTTGAGTTTGTTTAACAAATTTCTCAGAGGTATTTGTGTGGCACTCCATCTCCCCTCGCCTCTGGTTACAGCCTATCATTTCAGTCTTTGCCTCCTGCAGCTCTCAGTGTCTCACTGTGGTGTTTAACAGGTTGCATTTATCACATCTCCTCAGCTGGGCTGGAGCAGATAAAACCATGAAGTCTCAGCAGTCCTTGGCAAATCACAATTAAAGAATTGTTTAAAAACAAAGGCACCCCAAAATGGGATTTCTGCTCCCACACTAACAACTTTCACAGCAGGAGACTGGGACTCTGAAAACAGTTTTGATGTCCCACCCACAGGCCTACTGAGAAAATTAAGGGAAAAGGAATATTCCCTTGTGTTTTAATTCCCATGCAATATTATCAACATGTCAGGGCAAACTTGACTAGAATCAGCCAAATCATGATAATTATTTCAAAAAAAAATATAGTCTGCAAAAATTGTCTCTTGCCTTCTTGCTTGTCAATGAAGTGAAATCAATTGTGAATTTGTGTTCAAGGGAGTCCTCACTGAGGCAGCAGGAGGGGAAGGAACTGTGGTCAGATAAGAATTAAGTTAAGCACAGCTCCCTAGGAAGTGCTTAAGCAGCTTCTTGTTACAGTGTTGGAGGGACTTCACTGACCAAAGCCTTAAAGACAAATGCAAGTAATGCAATCCCCAGGCTCCAGAGGGGATGTGAAGCCCTTCAGGAGGCTGGCAAGGCTCTCAGTGACTGGGCCTGCCTTTGGGAGGTGACATCTCACAGGTGGTTTTTTACTGTGAGCCAAGAACATTTCTGGCTTAACCTGATGACCATAATCTGTTTTCTTAGTGCCTCGTGTGTGAACATCTGCTCACACACCCAGAGCTGGGAGGCTGCACAGGCCTCTGGAGACATGTCCAGGGGTGTTCTCCCACCCAGGGATGGATAATTCAGGTCATTTCCAGCTCTCTGACCAGTCTCCTGAGATCCAGCTCTGCCCACTGGTGCTCCAGGGGAAGCTGTGCCACAGCTTGGCTCATGTGCTCACTAATTGGGCACCTTCCCTTTGTGCTGAGCTGTGCTTGAGATTAATAAGCTGCTAAATTCCATTTTGATGCAGTTCTGAGGCCTCCCCTCAAAACTCAAATGCAAATGTGCCCATTTCATTAACCAGTTAGGAGCATTTCGGCTCATATGGAGGGGACCAGCAATTTTAAAAAGTCTGTTATATTCACCTAATTTTTTTTCCTCTGGCTGCCTCTCCTCCCTTCAGTGGAAAAGCTGCAGCTGCCTCATCACTTCCTTCAGACAGCTGTGACACATTCCTATTATTGGACATATTCTGCAGGTATCTCACTCACTGTACCTTGCCTGATTGCATTCAAGAATATCAGTGTTGAATTCTGTAGTTCATTTCATCAGGAACAAACTGAACTCTAGTTTTAGTTCTTTGCTATTGGGTTTCCAATATTGAAATTTAAACCAAAACTTGAAAAAGAAGGGGAGCTATCACAGCCCCACCTATTCAGTTTACAGTTTAATATTTCCATCAAAATCAGATTTTGATTCATGTATTCATCCTTTTTATTATACAGGATACAATTCAAAATCTTTTAAAATATCACATTTATTCCTACACTATCCCAGAATCAGAAGTAACTGCGAACTTTACTTTTCAAAGTAATTATCAGAATCACTTCTTAGCATCAAAAAAGAGTAAATAAAATTCACAAGCAGCAAGCCTTTCCATACTATTTCAGGAACTTTGAACAGAAATTATAATTTAAAAAAAAACCTGAAAAGAAGCTGTGTGTTTTCAAGGATCAATTGTTCCTCAGTAAATTTCTTTAGTTTTTGAAGAATTTCCGCCAAAGTCCATCTCCATCTTTGGGAGGAGTGAAAGCCCTTTCAGAACAAGAAAGATTTGCCTTTCCCCTCTCTGTTCCCTGCCCCTCCATGAGACACTCTTGTTGTTGGCAGTGATGAAAGAAGCTATTTGCTTGTGACAAGAACAAGAAAATCTTACTGATGAAAAGCAAGGCGGTTTTTCTGTTTGTTTCTTGATAAAATCAATAAAACCCAAAATATGTCAGTCTCACTTTCCAGTTTGAAGTGCATGGGACAGCCCCAAGGCAGGGTGTTATTCCCACATTATTCTCTCTACTTGGCAGACAAATAATAATGCTATTTGTGCCCAGTGATCACCTCAGACATGCTAATTGGAGCCCGATTTGTTTCCATGGTTGTGACGTGTTGGTTGGAGACAGATTCACAACTCAAGTCACCAATGAGCATGAGACAAACAGCAAAGGTTTATTATGGGGTTTGAAATTCAAATTTCCCAGGCTTGGACAACTGATTGGTTGGGATTTCTGCACCACCCAGCTCCATGACCAGCAGTATGCATTCAGGGTTGAATGGGAATGGCTGGAATAGGAATCCAACCTATCCTTGCCTTATCCAGGGACTTGTTTCACTTCTAGGCTGGTCGAGTTTGGGTGTCTGATATGGCCAAATTTATCTTAGCAGCTACAGACCAGCTGAGCTGTGACACATAATAATTGGCACACTGCTATTTAGTGCATTATAAATGGCTGTATAAATAAATTACAGGTTCTTACAGTGGCTGTGTGCACTGCAATTTGTCTTTACAGAGTTACTACTGTCAGATCAAGTTTTTATCTAGTCTTAATTTTAAGCATTTAATTACATTAGTATTCACACTATAAAACATACAAAGAGGCCTCAATTATCATTGCCCTTCATGAAATGAATTAATTTAAGTCATAAACCCACTCTCCTGTAGAAAAGAACATTCGAGAAATCACTGTTTAGCTCATGGACTATCAGGTGTTTTCTTCCTGTCTAAATGAAATATCCTCACTGTACCCTTACTGGAGTGCACAAAATGTCCTTTTATCATTGTGCTTTTCATCAGCTTTCGAGTCAGAGGAGTGACCCTTCATCTACTACTTCATTTAAATGTCACTGAAGCTTTCAGGGGGGATTCTGCCCCATCAGAAATGTACACATCCTGAAAATCAAACCTGTAAAAGCAGCTCTGGCCTTCACGTCTTGCTGAATTACCCTTTAAAAGGAACCTTTTCTCAAGTCATTGTCCTCTGTGTTTCAGCACATTTCACTTCCAGGCTGCACCCATGATGGGAAAAAACCAAAGGATGCTCGTTCTGCATCAGCCCAGGCTCAGGAGGTGCTGAATTTCCTACGGGGGCTGATGAATTATGTCCAAGTTGAGGAGGGAATAAAAAGAAACCTCCTTGCCTCGTGCAAGAAAGGATGAGCTTCTAATGGTCAGAGGGAAAGTTGTGCAAGAACAAGCAGGACTGGTGGGTTGGGTGCAGCAGGGGATCAGGGAGTGCAAAGGCCAGAACCTGGAGCTGGCAAGGTGGCAGCAGAGCCTCACACACTGGCAGGGAAGCCAAGAAACAATATTGGCAGAGAAAGGGAAGAGGATAGAAAAGGATTAATAATTCAAAGCTGGCTTACAGGGGCTTAGTGTCCATGCTCACCACAGGGAGAGGAGCAGGGAACAGGGTGGCTCAAACACAATCCCTGTGCCAGGAACAGAGAGCACTTGTCAGGTGCCACAGGCTGGGTGATCCCCTCTGCCTTGGGCAGCTCATGGACAGGATTATCCAGGGAGTAGAAAAGCTTGGTCACCAGCAGAGTCTGCACCACAGTGTTGCACACGGCACAAAGAAATGACACCCACACGCTGAGATGTCCAAAGCAGAAAAGAATAGGTTTATTTACAAACTTTAACATTTATAGAATTCTAGCAGTTACCATGGATTGGAGGAAGAAAATCTTCCTCTCCAACCACACTGGGCAACCCAACAGTCCATCCACAGTCTCTTCCTTGTGAGAAGAATGCAAACATGGTTATACAGTTACAATAACAAGAAAGTTGTTTGTGTAAAATCGTGTCTGACTCCATTGTAAAAGATAAACACAGAAGGCTGAAATAGAACTTTAGATAACTTCTTTTTCTAAAGAGACAGAGACAGAGGAGAACAGCAAAAACCCAGACAACACCACAGACACCCAGCTCATCCTCCTCCAGGGAGAGCAAAACTGTCCCCACCCAGCTGGAAATGCCCTGTGGATGGTGTTCCCCAGTGAGGGGGCTCTGAGCCAGGGCAGCTTTTCTCCTTGACAGGTGTGAGAAAATGCTGCTCAGCCAACTCTCTGCTCACTGTACCAGAGGTTTTCTCTTAGTTCCACGGGTTAACCCAGGTGTCTCCACATGAAATGTATCTCAGAGGAGCTTCCACTGCTGTCCCCACAGAGAACACCCTATTTTAAAGCACACCCATCCCATTTCTTACAAAAGCCCTCGAGGCAGCTGTTTGGCCTCTACCTGACTGAGTTTGCCTGACCCTGAAGCCGAAGTTACCCCCACCTTACGTGGTCCATGAAGAGAGAATGACGTGAATCTGGCAGCCAAATTCACATTCTGCTGGCCAAAGGATTCACTCTATGTCTGGTGACTGCTGGGGATGCATAACAAAACAAGACTCCTGCAAGTGTCCCAAGTGATAACAATCTCCAACCTCAGCACCAAAATCACTTGGAAGTTTCAGAGGTAGTTGCTGAATTGCTACAGAAGTCATTATAATCACAGCTTTGCTGTTAGCCTTCCAGATTTTTCAACCTAAGCAAACAAGAAATTCAAGGAAAAATAGCAAAACAAGCTCACAAATAAAGCAGCTGAGAAGTATGGCCCAAATTATCTAATTTTTTTAACTGTGCTAAGTTGTTTCTCATTGTTCACATGCCCTAGCCAGCCATAAGAATGATATAAAAAGAAAGTGTCTTCTAGCTATAAACTCCTTCCACAGTTAAGTTCTGAAAAGAAAATATGTATACTAATTATCTCATCATTAAGTTACTAATTATATTGAAAAAAACTGCAACACATTGATTTTCTTTTTTTTTTCCTTTGCCCTTGGGGAAAAAGTTTGTATATAATTATCAGTTTCCCTAACTCTTTGCTTGCCCTTTTGTTTCCGTAATGAAAGAAACTCTTTCATCTGTCTGCAAAATTGTATGGCAATGAGACAGGCTGGAGGAAATCTGAAACCCAGCGATGGCTCAGGGCTCTGGAGGGAACAAGCAATATCCATCCCTAACCTCCTCCTGACCTATCCCTGGCCTTAGACAAACAAGTTAAACATTCAATTAGCAGAAAAGAAATGAATGTGCCGTTTATTAATTTGGAGGAGGAAATGCAGTGCTGTGCGTATTAATTGACCTAATGTGCCATGCAGCATCTGAACTCCTCCTGGATAATCCCCATCCTGTCCCAGACACTGTCCTGAGAGGCAGTGTGATGTGAAATGTCCTGCACACAGGTCTGTGCACATTTGCATTGCACAGAGGAAATGTGGAATTAATGATTTCTCCATTTCAGTATGTCCTGACCCCTGTTTATTTATCACAGATTGAAGCTCCCCAACTCCTCAACACCATCTCCTCAGTACCTTGGTTTCCATGCTGTCTTCCCATCCTCCCTCACTCTTTGCTTTGGTCTTTAACTCCACCTCTCTCCTGCTTTACACCTGCATTTCCAACCTCTCTGTTCCAAGCTCATCACAGCAACGCCTCCTGAGCCCCCTGTCCCTGGAGCTGCTGCTGCCCTTGGGCTCCACCAGGACAGGGCTGCTTGGGATAAACCCCCAGGGCTGCCCCTGTCCCAGCTCTGCTGCCCTTGGGATGGCTGCTGTCCCTGGGGTGTGACAGAGGGCTGGAGCAGTGGGGCTGGGTGCCTGGGACACCCAGGGTCAGAGCAGTGTGCTCTGAGGCACAGCTGGCACCAGTCAGCCCTGGAATTCCTGTCTGCTCCTGATTCCCTGGTCTGATCCTGCTGAGCATCCTCACCCAGAGCACGGGGAGAGCACAGCCAGCACCAGTTTGGGATGGAGCCAGCCTGGGGCAGAGGGCAGTGGGAGACAGAGCTGCTGTGCTGAGGGACCTCAGCAAAGGGGCTGGGAAAGACCTTGGGAAGTTCAAAGTTTGCCCCCTTCTCCCCACTGCAACACTGGAAACATAATCTCTGTGCATTCTGTAAAAAAACAAAAACCCAAACAAAACCCTACACAAAAAAATTCACTCCAAAGAACAGAACAAACTAAAACTTTGGTAACTGCCATGTGAGCCCCTTGGCATTCTAGCAGCAGTGCTCAGGGACTGCTCAATAAAATATGGATATTTCTGATTTGTTATTCCAATGTCTGACCTTGAGAATATGTGATCATCACCCCTCCCCACAGTCTGCACAGAAATCCTCTTCCAATCTGTTGTGCACTGTTGAAGTTAAGAAGTTGAAGCTTGGACTGGTTAATTATATGGATGAAAGGAAAGAGACACAGAAATCTAAACTTGATAGAATTCATTTCTGGAGACAGAGGTCAAGTGTGCATTAAAATCAAGAGCTTACAGAGCTTTTCTGGGTATTTATTCAGTACTGAGGCTTCAGTGGGCAGGCAGCAACATCCCATTTCAGTGATATCCTAGGAAATGCAGATACTTCTGGAATTACACCACAATTTCCATTGAACAAGACAGTTTTAACACAAAGAGCTCTGTCACGTGGTTGGAATTTCAAGTGTCTGTCAGCATGAAAGAGAAGCTGAATGATCAATATACATTCCTTCTTTTGGCCTGCAATTTAGGATAGAAAAACTAATCTTGCCCAGTTGGTAACTGGCATTTGAACCAACCCATTTGCTTTCACACTGTAGAGTTCATATTCACATGATCTCCCAGGGCCCAGCCCTGTTCAGAGTGCTGGCTTAATAATAATCAGCGGGAGCGCATGATCGGTGTTACAAGTTACTGCCTTGTAACTCAGAAAGGTTTAATAAAATAATGCAAAATAATACAAATATACAAACAAAGATCAAAGCCGAGCACAGTGTAAGGACAGACCCTACACCTGCTACAACACCCTGAGAATGCCTGCAGACCCTTTGTTCTGTCACCTTTTCTACCCAATGACCAAGGATGGATCTATTGGCAAACTGTCAATAGAAAGAGGTACAGGTTTTGACAAACAGTGAGAAGGTCCAGCAGGTGCTGCTCTCCTGGCACTGAGCCAATTACAAAGAGAAAAACACAGAACTTTCTGGTTAAACTTCCTAAAATGTCCAAAGGGAAAACCAAAACCCTTTCCTTATGTAGAAGTGCCCACTGGGGAGTGGGGGGTGCATGGCTACATCACACAGACAAGATGTACTACAGCAGGCTGGGCTTGGAGCCCCATTTCATAAATTCTTCTCAGTTTTAGATTCAAAAAGAGCCCAGGAGCTCCACCTAAAAAAAGTGAGAATCCTATTAGGTTTTGGATGAAACCCTCTTTCCCACTTCTTCAGGAAAGAGAGGAAGAACACAAATCTGACACCAAGAATTTAAATACATTCCTATGTCGACATGAACAGCTTTCACAGCAAATAGGGAACCTTCTTACCATGACAGACAAATAACAGAGTTGTGTTTGTTCTTTCCTGCTGTCTCTAGGTGCTCTCTGTGTGTTCTCAGGCCAGGTTTCACTGTAGCACCTGCTGTGAGCACTGGGCTCTTTTGACAGAGATGTTTCTGCTCCTCTGAGCCATAAGTTGCTGTAACGCCCAAGCTTTTTTTCAGATGTTTCAGCTGCAGAGCAGCACCATCCCAGACCCCCAGCTGCATGTTTCCCTGCAATGCTGTGATACACAGCCATTGATTGCACTGCTTTGTCTCTAATTCACATTTCCCTTGGAAGGAAGGCCTGAGGACTTTTTTTTTTTTTTTTTTTTTTTTTTTTGAGAACAGATTGTATTAGCTAAATTTGTGTTTTTCTCCAGAAGACAAAAAAAGCACTGTGGGTGGTTTTGTGTAACTGGTTCATGCTAAGACCATTTTCCTTGTGAAGTTCTACTGTTGTAGAGAAGTGGAGTGATCCTGCCTCAAGTTTAGAGACAGTGATGGTTTAGCCAGAACTGTAATAGCACACATGGGTTGGTGGGGAGCTTCACAGAGTGTTTGTAACAAAGAGCAGGAACACAGAGCTTCAGGACATCTAAATCAGGAACATTTCAAGCTGACATTTCATTTCTTGGCATAAATCACTGTGGAGGATGGCTGTGCACTCAAGGTAAAGCAACACGTAGATTACCACATTCTGCAATCCTGAGTAAGAGTAATCAAATTGTCTAAACAATGTGAAGCAGCCTTATTTGTTGCTCTCCTACAGCAATTACCATGCCTGGTTGGTAATTTTCTCAATGTAGAAACCTCAAAAGTAACAGAAATCTTTTGTGGGTTTTTTATAATAAAAGCAGATGTGAAAATATAACAATAGGTATTTTAAAACAAAACTTATTTGCAGGAATATTTATATGCTGTCTGTATCAACACCTCTTATTTTTCAGAATATCACGGAGCCAAGAACTAAAACACAAGGGTGTGATTATTGTCAGAGCATTTTATTGCTACCTTTTCTCTTGAACAAAGTTACAGTTTGGGAAAATAAGATGGGACGAGGCAGGAAAGATGGAACTACTTTTGCCTCGTGGCAAAATGGAAATGCATTTTTGTCTATGTGATCCCAAAAAATAAGGAATAAATAGAAAGCTGAGGTTTTCACAGTTTGGCTACAGATGAAACACATCTTGTACAGCCACGAAACTACACTGGAGCAAGTGCCAGTGGGGAAATTAATAACAGGGACAAGTGATAGCATGAGCACTGGAACCAGTGAACCCTGGTTTTTATGGATTTAAATTGTGTGCTTGGATTCTCTGGTGTTTAATAAAGCAGAAGCTTGGCTTGCTGGTCTGGAGCCCTGCCTGCTTCAGCCTTTCCCTCCATGGTGCCATCAAACAGCCTTGGCTGCTCCCAGTCTGCATCCAGGACGTCTCTGGAACCTGGTATTTCTTAGAATCTTAGAATCTATTTTCTTAAATTCGGCTCGAGTTAGCCAAGTGGATACGCAATCTTCCCCAGCCCTGCCCCACACTCAGGGGTGAGACACTGATCCCTAAGAAGCAAGACTGAAAATTGCCTGCAGGGCTCACCCCAGGAGCCTCCATCACCCCCTGCCCCAGGAATGCACCAGCCCCTCAAAAGCTGCTTCAGCATCTTCTTGGCTGCACTGCTGACAAAGCCCTGACAATGATCAGTTTGCTGGGGTCCTGAGCCTGCTGCTTACCTCACAGGCCCAAAGTGCCTCATTTTTTCTTCAGCTGTCACTTTGTCTGTCTGTCTGTCCACTGCCTTGTCCTGGCTGGATTCAGACTGCAAACCCTTTGACAGAGAGATCACCCTTTGGCTTCATTTGGGTTTTTTCAGCAAGAACAGAATGTCTGTGACCAGGATACTGAACACTGCATTTGTTCAATTAACAGATAATTATTATATTAATAAAATGACAGCTGAGCAGGATACTTGTTAGACTTGTACAGTGCTCATCCCTGACCTGCTGTCATTGATAAGGGACTGTCAGTTGTTCCAACACCATTAATGAGGTATTATTCATATGACAAACAAATCTGTCAGACCTCTTTCCCAGCCTGCCCAAATTCTCAGAATGTTTATCCAAAGCAAACCACTGCTTAAAGTTGGCAGAGTCGTTATTTTTCATCTGAATATGTGTACCAACTTGAGGGTTCCCAGTCAAGCACTGCAGACCTCCCTCTGCAGATGGAGTGGGGATTGCACTGTGATTTATGGCTCATCACCAGCACATTATTCCAAAGGCCCCCATAACTCATTTATATCGGTCAGCAAGTGCATTTGACTTGACAGAATCATTATCCACATTATCACCAGAACTCACACATGGACCTCTGCCTTTGGAATGGATATTGGATTTGAAATCCCTGGACACCACTCAGTCCATTCCCTGCACTGCAGTCACACAGCATCCAGTGCCCACCACACTCCCTTTCACACATCCAGCCCTGGAACTCTGATTTTTGGTGGCTGTTCTACACCATCTGACACTCGAGATGTTACATCTGTTTGAAATGTCCAATGGTAGAAGAAAAAGCCTTGACATTATGAAGCTCAGCCATACTGTTATTTGTAGTGAATTTAACATTCTACTCCACCTTTGAGGCAATTTTTATTTTTCCCTTATTTTATGCATACCACTGCATAAAAAACAAACAGGGACAAAGTTAATGCTGCTTCTGTAACTTATTTTTCGCCACCTGAACAAAGTGCTTGTGTGTTTTCATGCCTTCACTTCAACACTGCTCTCTGTGGTGGATCAGACCCATTAATCCCCCATTTCCATGTGTACAAGGCAAATTCTGGCCGTGGTTATTCATAAATATGCCTGTGTTTTATATCAGAATATGGTGTTGTAGTATCAGACATTGCTTTGCTGCTGAGGCAAACTCTCCAAAATCAGAATAAAAGCATAATTTCTGAAAAGCAGATTTCCTATAAAGCAGAAGAACTCGAGATGCTGTCTAGCCTGTGGGACTTCCACTTTCATAAACACTTCAAAGAGTTAAATAATGAAATGGAGAGGGAGCAGAGGATGAAGGTTGTCCCCTTCTGCTGTTCAACAGGTTCCCTCATTGCTTTAAACCACAGGAGAGGACCAGGTATTATAATTAAGGGCTCTCAGGGATATAAATTTCATGCTAACACATTCTTTCAGACAGCCTAGTAAAGGTAATGTTATCTTTGTGCAGCAAGAAATAACCAGACAGACTTAATTCCCCTTAAGGCATTACTCACATTCTGTTACCAAATTATTCAGTGGCTGAAGAGAAATACAGTCAGTAAAGATTTGAGAGATCACGTGAGAAATTACCTTCAGCTGAACAACTCATTCTGGTTCTACCTAATTTGCACAGCCTCAATGGTCACTTTGCTGCTGCTTTGGACCTTCCTCCTGCTGCTGCTTCCAGCAATAGAAAAAAAAAAAAGAGAGGTGAAAAAGAGCCAAGTTCATTATTTGTAGCTCTGAATGTCACAAGATCTTTTCCAAAATGCAGATTATCACATCATCACTTCAGCTTCTAGAAACTCATTTATTTCTGACCTGTTTTGCATTTCTGACCTGCTTTGCTATTTATGTAAAAAGATTAATACTGTTGCTTTAGCTGCCACCACTCCTGTGTATCTGTGCCTAATATATATTCCAGTTCCAATTTATTATCATGAACCCTCAGATTATAAAGATTGTGTTTCACATGAGGAGTTTTATGCCTGTATCTTTTTATTTATTGTGCAAGTTAAACTGTACAGGGACTCAACTCACTGTACACATATTTTCCTGGAATAACCATGGCAACTGAACATACCCCACACTGCACACACCCAGCTCTTGAACACCATCTCCCACTAGATCTTCTTTAACTAATTCACACATCACCAGGACACTTTCAGGGTGCAAATAATCCATGTATCATACTAGGACACACTCTGACATTGTACCACTGACTGCCAGGAGAGTCCACCTAAAGCCATGAAATTCAAAGATGTCTCCAGCACAGGGCACTCAAGCAGCACCTGAATTAACCATGTAAGATAAGACCTCTGCTCATTTTTGGAAAATTGTAATAATGGTAACCAATTGTTAATTTTCTGTTAATGTCTATGTAAACAATCCTGACTGTGACTGACTAGAGCAACTCTTTCCTCTTTTAATTTTTTGTGACATTCAAGAGAGGCTCAAGAGAAAAACCCCTCCTGATAACAACAAAAATTGCAATGCTGCCTTCATGTGAACCTGTCTTTTACAAGACTGAAAAGGTTTTTCTCCTGTTCAAGGTTATGCCCTTACATCTGGCAAAACCAAAAGAGAATTGCTGAGCAGGTGGAGCCATTAGGATGAAAATCCCATCTTTTGAACAATGCTGATACTTCATCTTTATCACTCTATTGATTGAGCAGGGCTGTGTGATTTACCCGTGCTGGGTTCAGGCCTGACAGACTAAATCCATGCCAATCAAAAGCATTTCTTAAGAAAAACACCCATTTGAAATTAAAAACTACAATACAATATTTGGGTTGTCTAGAGAGATAGAAACCACGAAAAGTTGGTTTTAGGAACTGGCAGGCAATGAAATGCCAGAATTGCCAAGGCAGAAGCCTTTCCCAGTGCCCAGCCCAGGACAAGGAGCCCCCAGTTCCTGTGCAGGGCCAGGGTGGGTGACAGCAACAGGGGAGTGGGGGAATTGTCCTTTGGTGTTCCAGCCCAAAGCCTCCCTGTGACCTCAGCACTGAGCCAGCCTGGCTGCCTCGCTCATTAGCTGAAAAGACAAAGGCTAGATAGAGGTCAATTAGCCCAGGAGGCAAAGGCTAATTGCAGACTGTCTTTGGGAGCCCAGCTGGGAGAAGCTCAGCCAGTGGCCAGCTGGAAGTGTTCTGTCAAAGCTGGACAGGGGATTTAGCACAAGGAAGAGGGGGAAGAAAGGAGTGGGAGTTATTGCTGGGTTTCTTTTTTCCTACTTGTGGAGTTCAGTTACACTGGGAGTTGAGCTAAGCCTGACTCATCTTGAAGGATTATTTTACAATGAGATAGATTCATAACTCAAACCAATCTAATGGTAATTCCTCTCTGCCTGGGCAGGCTGAATGCTGAATGCCTGAGGAGAGCATCCACCTTCACAAAAGTGTTCTAATCATCATTTCTGATACTTTAAGGGATTATAATCTTTCCATTTTTTCCTAGGCAATCAAACATTTTCTAGAGGAGAAACTATAACCTGACTATTCCGTTCTTATTAGGTGCCTGCAATATTTATTCTCGGGATCCAGACTAACCACGTGGTCTGAGCAAGGTAGACCAGGCTGGACTTGAAGAACAATTAGCAAAAACCCCATGGGGGTGGAAACAGGTCCCAGAACTCTGATTGTTCATTTAGAGTGAAATTGATACAGTGAAACCACTTCAACAGAACGGTTTCAGAGCACTGAAACCAATATCCTGTGAGTCTGGTGGGTTAAGCAATAAATGCTGGAGTGCCCTAAATGCTGACTTGTTGCATTTTTCCCTTGATCTTGGCCTCAACATCTTTTCCCAGCTGAATTTATTTGGCAGGCTCAAGCAGTCTCAAGCTGAGCAATACTTCATTTTTCCAGGAATTTGCTATCCAATGCAGTTAAACATATTTTGCCCCACTGTATTCTATACACTTCTCTTCTAGAGTTTGTAAATGCTTAACTTGCCTGGCAGGTCCCAGACATTGTCAGAAGGATGGAGTCGTTTCCACAACAGCAGGCTCTTCCCCTGGGGATACACTCAGGATCCCCTGGGAAAGGGGCATTTTGATATTTCTGCTGGGGTTTGTGGCTGGTTTGCTCTGTGGGGTTTTTTTCGGTAAGGCTTCACCTGCATGGATTTGTATCAAAACTGGGCCTGTCTGTTGGCACCATTCCTTTGCCTGTTAAAGAAGCAGAGGATCTCACTGGGAGTCCTGGTCCCTGTGCTGTGTGAAGGAGAGATTACACATTGGAGTGTAGGATCAAGGAGCTTCCATGTCTCCAGTTTTGCCTTCTGAGAGGTTTGGTCAGCTCAGCATTAAGCACGGAAGGGCCAAGGCTGGAAGGGACCTCTGGAGTTACCAAAAGAAATGTTCTGCAAGACCTCCCAGGTTTCCCCCTCCCTTGTTTCCCTGTCTGATTAGCAAAGTTCAGTGCCTCCAGACTGGCATGAAGGTGTTTAATGTCAGAGCTTAATAATACAGCATACATTAAAAGTATAAATACAACATTTTTGCAGCTTAGAGAAAATATTTGCCCAAGAGAAGATAAAACTATGTAGCCATATGATCTCCTGTTTTGCTGGATATAAAATGACCCTGTAAAGCCTTCTGACATTCTCCTTGAAGCTGAGGATTGAGGCTATGACCTTTGCAAAGCCTTCCAAAGAGTTTCACAGGCAGCCAACTCTTAAAGAGAAAGTTTCATTAGATGCCAAAGACTTTCCTGATAAACATGATGGCACAGTTGCCTCTCTCATGAAAGATGGGCAAAATCAGTTATTGTTATTTGAAAGAAAACCAGCTGTTGGAGCTGAGTGAATTCAGAAGGCTTGTTTTATAATTTGAATCCAATCTTCAACACAGGAAGTTTTAATTAAATGCAAGAAGGGGGAAATTACCATGAGGGACTCACAGAGGCTGTGGAGTGTCCATCCCTGGAGTGTCTAAAACATTGGAGAAGCCCCAGTCAACCTTTTCTGGCTGCACCCACTTTAGTAAGCCTGGGTGACCCCTAGAGTCCCTTGCCAAAATAAATTATACCACCAGCTGAAGCTGTCACCCTTCTTTCTTCCTTCTTGTCACCCTTCTTCTGCATTTGCAGTGCCAGGAATGGAAAATCTACCTGCAGCTGTTGGAGTTGCCAAGGATGGCTGAAATGCAGTAAAGGAATCTGTCAAAAGTAGGACAGGACAGGACGGGACAGATCTGAAACCCGAAACTTGACACTACAGATGGCAACTGTCAAAAAGGGAGGGGTTTCCACCCAGCTGGAAATAGCTGCAGTACAGGCATTGTAGAGAGGCTATCAGCCTCCAGAGCAGCTTTGACTCCGTGCTGTCACTGCCAAGGTACAATCCTGCTTTGCCAGTACTTACATACTTTTGTTTTTAATTGCTCTTTGCATAAAACCAGGAAAGAGTTGTCACCACACTGGAAGCAAAAGGGAGCACAGGAAGGAATCTGAGTCCAAAATCTGAATGCTGGGTTTGTGGCAGAGGGATTTGCATCTGCTGCTCAGGTGCATCCTAAAGGCACAAACTCATCTGTGCCAAACACACGCCACCACATCTCTGGTGGGGCTGGAGAAGGAAAGGAAGTTACCACATGCTGCCAGCTAAACAAATAAAAGTCATCTGCTGCATATTGGGACTTAAACCTCCTCCCTGTGTTTGTCATTAGGACTGGATAAAGCATTGCCTGAAAGCAGAGCCCTGCAATGAGCAGAAAGGGAATCAGCCCATTCTAAACAAACATTGCTGAAGGCCTCAAGCACTGTCTGCACAGTAACTGGAATGCTTGAGAAGGCATTCCTGTGGGCTGCTTGCTTAAATAGAAAAAGAAACCAATTCTCAAGAAGAAATGAAACAATCTATTTGGTAAAAGACAGCATTCAGTAAATAAACTTATGCAATAGCACAGCCAATAATCAGGAAGATCACAATGTAAATAGCAGTTCTGTTTCTGTTTATTTTTTCTCATTTTCTGAGATCTCTTTTCCTCTCCTGAAGCCTTTTTACCATTCTTTAGTATGCACCAGACAAAGCCTCAGATCCCTAGGCTGTGGAAGAGAAGCCACAGCCTCATTTTTCTGTTAAGAGCATCATTTTTGGTTCTGTCAGCCCTTCGGTCCTGAGCATGCCAGCCCAGAGCCATTCATTTCTGCAAAGTCATCCTGGGTTGTGAAGATCCTTTTTGGCAGCCCCAGGCAGCCCCTCAGGGAGTGTTTCCATGCTGATGCCCCTGTGGAATTCCCTGCTCAGCCCATTCCATCCATCCCATGGCACTGAGACCCAGCCTGCCTGGCTTGTAGGAACCCGGGCAGCACCACCCCAGTGACACTGCTGCTCCCACACCCTGGAGAGGCTTCTCCTCCTGCCCTCACTGATGGGCTGCCAGCTCGGGCTCCTTCTCATTGTGCAGGACATGGAACCAAAGGCTTTTCCCTCATTGCTTTTTTTAGCAGAAATGTGCTTTTATCAATAAGACACTGTCATTAGCAGTACTATCCATCTGCATCCAAATGTAATTTCCCCTGGTAGGAACCATTTTCCAGCTGGGGATTGTTGGAATGTGGTTCATTAGAGCTGCTTCTTGCACACCCAGAGGTCCCTGTGTTGGTGGTGGAAAGAGATTACAACAGTGCTGCTCCCACTGACAGCCACAGCACAGAGCAAGGATAACACACTCACTGCTTTT
Organism: Phylloscopus whistleri; assembly: GCA_017589585.1. Classification (NCBI taxonomy): domain Eukaryota; kingdom Metazoa; phylum Chordata; class Aves; order Passeriformes; family Phylloscopidae; genus Phylloscopus; species Phylloscopus whistleri. Next base: position 75,442 of record JADMLD010001473.1, on the reverse strand, counting down.
ATTGGCATTGCTAATTGTGAAAGAGAGATGATGAAGGAGCAGTTTTGCTCCTTCTGTTAGTTCAAGCCCAATAAATCCAGTGAGAGTGGCAGAACAAGCACCGATTCACACACATTGGAATAATTTCATAACTGCTGTCTTCTAGAAAGAGAATCACAGCTGCTCAGGGGAGAAACAGTCATGGCCATTTCTGCTCAGTGAAATGCTTGTGGAAAATTCAGCTGCAAATGATATTTGCCCTCTGTGACTGCCCACAGTGGAGTTTAGGACAGCCCTGCCCATCAGAAGGGCAGGAAGGGCACTGAGCTCTCAGCTCCATTCACAATGAGTTCTAAAGGCTGACCAGAAACACACCTGCCAGGTGGACATCTGCAAGGTCTAGGCAAAGAAAATAATTGAAAAAGAAACCTAATATGAAAACATTTCTGCGAGGAAGGAATTTAAACACAGGGAGGGCTTCTGTGTTTATTACTAGGCCTTGTTTTACCTTCCTGTTTAAATAAATCTCCTTCACGTGTCTCAACAATATTCTTTGAAGAAAGATTATAAAATGGGGCTGCTCTCACAGAGCAAACTCCCAGGCCTAGTGGGCTAAAGTCTGGAGAGGAGGTGCTCCATCAGAGGGCAAACCTGGTGCTCAGGAGCACTGTGAAGCCTGAGTGCAAAAGTGCATGACTGCCCTCAAGCACAGCCAGGGCCCCTGTGACTCACAGAGGCTAAAAAAAGAGTAGATAGAGCTTCTGGGAAGCTTGTTTGATGCTCTTAATCCCAGGTTCAGGATCCATGGGGACCAACAGTGCTGACCCAGCTGGTGACAGGGAGGTTACCAAGGCTGGGGTATTTCATGGCATTTCAGTCCTTGCTGGAAAACCAACCGTGAGATGACAGAAATATTTGATGGCTCCTTTTCTCACTTAAGCACAGAACCTATCAACATTCCAGCTTTTTCCGCTTGGCTTTGCCATCTGTTAAGAACAGGGAGGTTCCCAGGAGTTTTGCAGCAATGGACAGGATGCTCTCACACCAGTGCAAAGGCAGGACTGGGAAGTTTGAAACATACCCTGAGGTCTTTAGGACAGGTCTGATCCTGACAGGCCTAGCTTTGGGATCTGCTCAACTCTCCTGCTTTGTCCATATGAACATTAGAACCAGATTTAACTGGAGGGGGAAAAAATGAAGAGGAACACTTCCACAGGCTTGGAACTTCCAGGGTCCATTTTTTTTTTTCCTGGTTTGTATTTTTGCCTCACAGTTTAGTAGCACAAGGAGGAATATCAGTAAACCAGCGCAATGTGGCGGAGTCAGGTAAAAAAAAAATCTCTTTTGGGTTTGATGTTATGAAAGTTGTATAAAAATGGACAGTGGTGCTTAGGTCTCTGAGCTACTGTCCAGCACAGAGGGACAGAACCTGAGTTTCCAGCACTCCAAACCAGCTCCTTTCCAGATGCACACATCTCTGTACTGCACTTTAAATGAGTCCTAAAGACAAACTCAATGTCTTTGATTTACCTTTCCCTCCATAACTGAGTCACAGCCATCCTTACACAGCACATCCACTCCCTCACTCACACAAACAAAGGAATGAAAAGCTGTGAATCAATTTGTTACAGCAGCCTCTTGTTAGAGGGTAGGAATGAGCTGAGACACAGAGTTCTTGTTCATCACAGCATGAAAAGGGTCCAGGTTTATTCCTCTACAGCTCAGCCATCCTGACTCCAACCATTCACTGCCTCTGGCTGCAGCAGCTCCTCCTGGGGTTTCCCTTGCAGCCTCTGACTGCAGATTTTACTTGGCTGGGCTGTGACTGCAGGTTCCAACAACAGCTTTAACTGCAGCTCCAGACAGACCTCACCACAGAGATTCTCTCTCCCCAGGACCCTTCTTCTTCATGAACCTCTGGTTCCCTCTTCCTTAAGGGCCCTCCTCCTTCATGGTTCCCCCTCCCCAGCTAACCCACACCCTTTTGTTACTGTATATAGCTGTGACTCATCAGGGTAATTAAGGGTAATTGGGTAATTAACACAGCTGTTACTTATCAGGGGTCATATCACCTGTATTCCCTTCTCTATCAGTCGAGCTATTTCCCTGAAGACTCTGAAAGAAGAAAGTAAGAGAAATTGTAAAGGATTTTTCTGTTTGGGCAGCAGCTGGATATTATCATGATGAGGCCATGCAAACATATAAATATCTGAGATGAGAAGGAAGAAGTTGAAATGAAATGGATGGAAACTTTTGTGTTGTCAGTAAGATGAAAGAATAAAGTTCTGGGTGCAACAGAAATGATTCTTTAAATTAAACCCATATCCTCAGCATCATATTTAATATCCTCTCCACCAACCTGCCCAGGCCTTGCACTTCTTTTCTCATGTGACAGCACTGCCCACTTGAACACTGATACAGATATTTACTGCCCAATAAAATGGTTCTATACATTTTAATTAAAGCTCTGTGTCTTCAAGTTGTATTTATAAAAATTGCATTCATTTCTATTCTATGTATGACCAATTTAATCCCAGAATGAAGAACCAGGCAGTTATTGCATTTAAGCACAACAGAATTCTGATTCTTTAACTCAGACCTGTCTGATTTTTCAATATTCTCCAAATGGTTATTTTCTACACCACTTTTACTTTTAAACTACAGGTACCAATAGATATTTAAAATACACCAACAGGAGACTGCAATTGTCTTTCTAGAGGAGAGGAGAGGAGAGGAGAGGAGAGGAGAGGAGAGGAGAGGAGAGGAGAGGAGAGGAGAGGAGAGGAGAGGAGAGGAGAGGAGAGGAGAGGAGAGGAGAGGAGAGGAGAGGAGAGGAGAGGAGAGGAGAGGAGAGGAGAGGTTCCCTTGGAATTTTTACCAGACAGCAAAATTCATAAAGTATCTCTTTTGAAAAAAAAATCGCCAAAAATTCTAGGACATTTGTAAGCAACAGTGATGGGAAATACGTGGTTTATGGCATTTGGCATATGCTTTGGAGTTGGAAAATCCCCTTTTTTGACCAAGGCAATTACAGACTTTTCTAGCAACAGAAACAGCCAGTTCCTCTGAAAGGCAGCTTTCCCTCTGTAGGTAGGTACAAGACATCCTTTCAGAACTGACATCCAGATGGGGTCTAAATTCAAGTGAATTTCTGAAGGAGCCAATATTGTGAGTCCACAGCCCCCAGCCCAGTGTCTGAGGCAGAAATACATTCAGAAGTGTTGTGCTCAATATCTGCCTCCAGAAACAAAAGAAGGATTTGGAACTTATCACAGTTTACAACTAGACCCCCAAACACTTAGTCTAAAATCGTTTTAGTTACTTGTTTGTTGTTAAACAAACAAGAGCTGAATTGCACCAATGGTTCCATTGGTTTTGTCCTGGTTTTACTGGACTACAGAAGAGATCAAAACTCAGGGTGCTCTGTATCTGAGGGTTTGGAAATTTGATTATGGAAAGAAGACAAAATGTTAACAATCATGAGGTAAGTGCAGAGAAGATAAGGCTCACTTATCTCTTTATTGTGCATTCTTCCTTTTATCTCCTCATGGTCCTTTCCCTTTCTGTTCTGCAGAGGTGATCTCTTCACCCTGCTAAATCATCCTTATCAAGCCCCCTGAATGCAATAACCTCTTTGGCACATTACCTATCTTTTAGGATTTATATTTAATATATTGTGTTCTTCTTTCTTTTTTCCCTTCCTAGGAGGTTACTCCAGAGCTCAGGATTGTTGGATTACTGATTGATTTCACAATTATTTTGTGCTGTGGGTTGTTTTCATCTGTGTGCCAAACTGGTGCAAAAAGAAAAAAAGGGAGAAAATATCCCTTTTTCTTTCCTCTCTCTCTCACACACATATAGACAGAGATTATTTAATTATGCACACACTATTTCAGGTTGGAAAAACCTTAGCTTTCCTGATACATTTACAAAAAGAAGAGAATTCTGCACATAGCAGATTCACCATCAGACAGATGACCTTAATCCCCCCTCTCCATGTGGTTGCAGTGTTTTGGGATAAGTTTGTCTGCTACCTGTGGAATTAAGATTGTGTCCCAAGCACCAGCACTGAGGTGTACTTTTAAGAAGCACAAAAATCATGCTAAAAACCCTAGTGTTGGTTGAGGACCCCCTGGAAAGGGAACTGTTCCATGCTGTGGTTTGTAAGTAAAGGCATGTCCAAAACTGGTGCTCAATCCACCTTAAAAGTGTTTTGTCCTCTTGATTTAGGGCAGGTTTATACAAAAGTCTCACATCAGTGTGGGACTGCGCAGCAGCACTCCAGGGACAGGGTTGTGCCCAGTGCCCCATGCCTCTGTCCCTGCAGGGCATTATAAACAGGGCCAGGCAGGGATGCTGAGGATTGGAGAGGGAAGGTCAGGGTGACTTCCCCTAATGGAGACAGGGATCAATACCTGGCTGGGCCAGACAAAAAAACTGGTTCTCTGCAGAGGAACCAAGATTTCACACTGCAACTAGTTACTGAAAATGGATATTGAATGTTCCCAGCAGGAATATTTTCTTCTTAAACACTTAAATGGGAGTCGTAACATCAAAAACAACCAAGTGGATTTTATTTGGATTCTTTACACAGGTTAAAAACATGTAGTGATTTTTAATTTAAAAAATCCCTTTCACCAGAAACCTGATTGTATTTTCAAACAATTAACATGGAACAGCTAAAAGAAGCAATGCAGACACAGCTGAGCAATACATCTGGCGACACTTTCTTATATATTTATCTTTCTCTACTGAACCACACACAGGCAGCTGTGTCTAAAGGCACCTTTGTCCCTCACACTCTGTGGCCATGCTGAGTTTTGGGGACAGTGGGGCCCCTGGCTCTGTGTGTGCTGTGTGAGGTGCTCAGGCACAGGTGGGCACAGGGGCAGGGAAGGGAGGCAGCTCCTCTGCAGCCTCTGGCACTTCCAGAGTGCCACAGGGAGCAGAAATGCCCTGATGTGGAGACTGGCACAGAGGGACAGAACTGAGCTTCCAGCACTCCAAACCAGCTCCTTTCCAGATGCACACATCTCTGTACTGCACTTTAAACGAGCCCTAAAGACAAACTCAGTGTCTTTGATTTACCTTTCCCTCCATAACTGAGTCACAGCCATCCTTACACAGCACATCCACTCACTCACATCAACAAACAAATGAAGGAATGAAAAGCTGTGAATTAATCAAGCTATTTCCCTGAAGACTCTGAAAGGAGAAAGCAAGAAAAGTGCTTCCTTTTCTCTTCCTCCTGTGACCCCACTGCTCAGCCCAGGCTGAGCTTGACCCCTCCAGCCCCTCGTTTCTGCAGCCCCATCACCCTGTTCAACTTTGCTGCTGCTCTCTGCAATCCTTACCTGTTATCTGATGAGACACATCTCTGCCCTTCCCTCCTTCACAGCACTGATTCTGTGCTATAATATCATTTTAAAGACGTGATTGTCAGCTGAGCAGCTGTCTGTGCAAGAGCACTACATCCCAGCAGAGTAATTTGTTTCCATTTTAAAAAGACACTTAATAATAATGCACTGCACACAGTTCCCCAGTCCAAAATGACTGGCAGAGGCTTTTAGTGAGTGAATCAAAGCTGCTCTTCACAGAGCAGTGACTCCCCACAGCTCCCAGGTATGGAACCTCCCCGGGAGGGAGACAGTTCTGTGCTTGGGACACTCAGTTCATATCTTTAGGCCACTTTTATTCCAATTGTTAATGACTCCTACAAAGAGACATGCAGTGAATTTAGCTGTAGAGGATTAAGGAGCCCATTAACACCAAGGCTGCTCCATTGTAGATGGTACAAATAAAGAGTTAACTGAAAAATCAGCTGCCATAAAAGCATTTTTGGTGCTATCTGTAGTGCCCACATTTAAGACATTGAAAACCAAACAAAACCAAATAAATTAAACCAACATAAAACCCGTGGAATGTTTATTAAAAAACACAGCTTCTGGGGGGAAAAACCACATATTTGGGTGGAAAAAGAAGGGAGAATTAGCCCTTCCACACACTGGAGGGATTTTGCCCCCAGTTGTAACAGCACCAGAATAAATGTGATACCTGAGATCTGGGGCCAATCTGCCCCCAGGGATGGAATACAAAATCAGGAGAGGCCAAAACTCACAGCCTTGCACCATGTGAACAGACACCAACAAACACACACTCTGAAAAGAAATACCAAGAATTGCCTCCACAGGGGGAATTTCCGTGCAATATATTGGGATTTCCTGTACTTCAAAGACAAAAAAGCACTTTGGATTTCCTTGATTTATGATAATATAAACAAAAGCTCAACAGCTCACCAGAAGAAATGAATTCTATATCTTCACCTCCACAATGCTATAACTGGTGCTTTTTTAATTCATAGACAGCCTTCCAATGTGATTCATTAATAGCATTAAGAAACAGAATTTGGGTATTTTTACCATCTTTGTGTCATGTTCCACAGTGAGCTGTAGGGTGGTAATACAAGAATAATTTAGAGATATATTAGCATAATAATTAGAAGCCTAGAAGTCTTTATAGTGTTTTTAATATTTATGCTTGATAAATATTGCTCTATTTGTCAGTTTATGCAGTATAAAGTGAACCTTAATGTAAGAAGGTTATTAGCATAAAATTAACATAATGAATAAAAAACAAAACACAAAGGTAATCAAAAATAGCAGAGTTTGCTTTCTCTTGCTTCTCTCAAAGGATGTACTTTACACCCAAAAATCTGTGTTATGGAAAACAAATTCCATTTAAATTAATTATGAGGTTCCATTATAGTTGTGAAAAATGGATATCTTTTAACAGTTCTTCCAGAAACTGCTTTTTTTGTCTCTCTCAAGCTTTCACACAGCCCAGCCTCTTAAAGAATGAGATCATTGTGGTCACATGGCTTAGGAAAAATGTATTTTAGAAAAGGACATTTGTCCAATGTAGCAAGACCCTTTTGCCCTGAGCTGAGGAGGAGGGAAAAATGTCAGAAAACCAAAAGGACAGACAGCAGGTTTACGCCTGCAGACACCAACAAAAACCAGCAAACAGCAAGAGGAAATGACAGAATTATCTGTACTGAGAGAACCGTCAGCCAAAGAGTTACTTCTGAATGTCTGAAGTTTTAGGGGAATACAGCATTTGAAGCCTGAATTCCACACTCCAGAGCTCATGGAGTCCAGGCTGGACACCAGAAGCCTGACATTCATCTTTTCTGCCTTGTCCAGGTCCTGGTGGTGCCAAAGCTCTCTTTTTCACCTCCTTCAGCTCCAGTTCCCCAAAGTTTGTCCTGCACCAGTGAAGCCATGGCTCCATCACCCCTCCTGGGTATGTGGGGAATTGGCCCAGCAGGGCTGGGAGCTGAGAGGGCTGGAGGGAATGGAGAGGCTCCAAACCACTCCCTAAGCTCCTCAGAGATGACCCACCTCAGCTTTTTGAGGGAAACATTGTGAAACTGGTTAAACCTAGCTGAAAGGGGCCTCAAAACCCTTCAGCCATTTCTCCTTGGGAATAAATGGAAGAGGCAGTTAAGCTTCCTTCTGCTGGCAGAGGCTGACACAGCAGCAAACATCTGTGCAGGATAATTCAACACCCAGAATTATGGCCTGAGAGCAGCAGAGCAGCCCTGGGATGGGCTTTGGGAAGAGCTGTGAGAGGCAAACGGGGAGAGGCTGTGCACAGAGCCCCAGGCCTGAGGGATGTCAGCCCCTGAGGGATGAGGATGGCCTGGGCTCAGAGCAGAGCCTCCCCACAGCTCCTCATCCCTGCCTGCCCAGGGGCAGCACAGCCCACGGGAACCACTCCAGCAGCTCTGTGGGCTTTGGGCACTTCCCAGAGCATCCCAGCCACGTCCCACAGTTTTAGAGCCTCCTGGAAGAGTGGACATGGGCGTGTTTGTGTAAAGGTCACTCTGGGGATGTGCCCACTTGCTGCTCCCCACGGGCACAGGGGAAACCCAGGAGGGGCAATCCCAGCAAGCCACCTGTGTGACTTCACCCCAAGCCACCCTCCACAACTCAACTCTCCCTACTGCTCAAAAAGGACTCCTGGCACAAGCCCCCACCCTCAGGTGCCCCCCTCCTCAATCTCCAGGATGAAAATACAGGTGGAACAAGCTATATTGAAATTTTTTCTAGCTGAAAAAAATTATCACATTCTTGACATTTCTGCTGTAGTTGGTACGAGGAGTCCAGGTCCTAAAGTCACTCACAGAGCTGGATCTCCTTGGCAACACCTACACACCTTGGAATTATTGCTTTTTTCTAATAGTATTAATATTTTTATGGTACCCCCTATAGTATGAGTCATCAGAAGGAAATTGATGGTTCAGGCTGAAAATTTCTGATCCTTTTCATAGCACCAGTGTTTGCAAGATACCCTAATTACCAATGTAAGGATTTGTGGAAAGGATCTGGAAATAATAGAAATAAGCCTTTTAACAGGCACAGTAATTACGCAGACACAACAGATGCTAATAACAAATTCATTTCTGTGGAAAAATGATTAAGGTTTAAAAGTACAATAACAGAGGCATAAGAAGAGTACAAGGAGGTGTAGATGACACAGACAATGTATGTGTGATCACAATTACTAATTTTAAAAGAACTTTCACACTAAAATCATCCCAAAACCATCTTCTTAACAGCAATCTGTTTGCCTTTCATGCTGTTTTCCTGCTGCCTGTTGCCCTGGTTCAGCTATTTACCACTTCTGTTTCCTATCACAGGCAAAACAACAGAGCAGATGTCAAACTAGAGTCTTTAATATCTGATTGTTAATAATTCTCCCAGAACTATTCTGAATACTTTGAATATTCTTCTCCTCCTGGTAAGCTTCTGTCATTGCATATCAGGTTTTTTAGCAGTTTCCTAAGGGTCAGGAGCTGTTTGTCACAGGGTCCTGGAGCTCTCTGCAGGTGTGGGAGGTTCCAGAGCAGAAGTGGTTCTGTGTCAGAAATGCCTCAGTGGACTCCTCTAGAAAACACACACAGAGCAAGAGAGAAGGCTTTAAATTAGCACTGGGCTCAGGGTTTAATGGAATGAGTGGTGGAATTAAAGTTCATGGCTCCACTTGTGTTAGTGCTAGACTTTCTGTTAAGTTCAAAAATTGTTCATTAAGATAATTAAAGTTCTGGGCCATCTCACCCATCAATCAGTCTTCCTTCTGAGCACTTTACAGTTATTGCTGAATAGAGTCTGAAATAACCCATTAACTCAGCACAGGTTTGCCAGAAATTATAGGTGCTTTGAGATGGCTGGGAATGAAAGGTGGCACATAAATCAAAGGCATTGCCATCATCTGATGCTCCCAGAGCCTGCTCTGGAGTTACCTCAATCATTAAGGGCTGCTATCACAGCCATTTGCATTGGAAGATGGGACTTCAATTCATTTCCAAGATCAAAAAGGGAGGTGATGAATCTGCCACTCCTGCAGAGATCCTGGCGAGGGATCCCAGAGCCAGGAGTATTTATGGAGCTGTCCTTCAGAGCAGAGCAGGGAGTCATAAACCTGGTAAAGACATTTTCAAACCAAACCGTTTCCTCCCCAAATGTTCACACAAAAACCCAGCTCAGCAAATTCCAGAGCACCATGGAAAAAAGGTTCAGCCCTGTGCACACAATATTTTTGGGAATACTGCACAGCTCCTCTTCACACTATCAGCCACAGAAGCAACTGAGAGGAAAATTACTCAGTGCACTCTGTATTGAAGGGTTCTAGGGGTTCTCTCAGTTATTTAATGACACAGGGGGGACACCAGAGTCAGCTTTAGGGCAGGCACTGCCAGCACTGTGGCTGTGGTACTTTTGAATTTAGCATGAACTCGCCTTTTGATTTTTTTTTTCCGTTTCTTCACTGAAATTGGCCACTAAAGGGAATTCTTTTCATGCCCGCTGCCCTGGTAACATGGACAAGGTTCCCCAGCACAAAGCTGATTTGGATAGAGATGTACAAGCAATGCCACAATCCAGATGCCACCTCACAGGGAAATTTCACGACGATTTAAGGAGTGCTGTGTTCACTCCTGCCTGCTGTGGGTTAACCCTGGGAGGGCAGATCAGGTCCCTGAGTCCTCTCAGATTGCAGCTTTCCCACCATCTAGTGGCTGAAGAGTTACAGATAATAAAAACTCTTCACAGACCTGTACCTCATGGAATGGTTTTTAATTATTTTTTGTCTTTTAATAAGGCTCCTTGTTTTATGAGGACAGCAAGGCTACTTTCCACCTGGCATTTTCTGCTTCAGCCTCTATGTTTTCATGTTACAAAAAGTTTCTTACTCCTAATTCACAGGAGAGAGGAACCCTGAATAAACCCTTGAGTGGCACTTGCCAGCAGAGGAAGATGAGCTTATTCCCAGTGGGGTATCAGCCTCACCAACTGGTGACACCCTAAAATAAGGAATTGGTACCGAAGTCACTGCTGACTGCTACACTCAGGAAAGGAGGATGAACACCAGAGCAAGCAGATCATGTCAGAAAGATCCTGTTTGACAAGACTTTGGGAGCTTTAGGGCAGGTTGGGGAGGGTGCCCCTGTCTGCTGGGCCTCCCCTGCTCTCACCCAAAGCCTGGCACAGCACTCGCTGAGCTGGAGGCTGTGGGTTTCTGCACCGCTGCATTTGAACATATCCAGACATGTTCATGGAATTAAAAGTTCAATCACTGCTCAGTGCTTTGAGAAATGTGTTCCAGAGACGTCAAAAAGGAGGCTTTTAACTGATGGCAAGTGCTGGCTTTATATACATCCTTCAAAGGAGTGTCCTGAATCTGTTCTGTGAGCACACACAAAGAGTAGATATTAGCATTTCTGGTATTTCCTGAGATTAATTCGGGGGCTGTTTACAGAGAGCTATGAAAAATAAGACACAGATCTGGCTTTCTGTTGTTCCCTGGCAAACTCAGCAGGAGCAGCACATGAAATGCTCAGTCATGATCTACTCTGTGACAGATTTTTGCAGGAGTTAAAAAGTACAAAAAACCTAATGCTGTTTCTCCAGGAGTTTGTCTCAGTAGTTTGTGATGAAAGCAAGAGCCAGTGTGCACAAACAGCCACTTTCTTCCATGTTTCCAAGCAAACAGGGGCACCCAGGAGCTCTCAGCTGTATCCTTGTGGTGGAAGAAGTGGTAGGGAAAAGGTTTTCCATGGGCCATTCCACCTGGGAAGGATGATGGTGCCCAAGAGCTCACCCCAAGTAGATACTGAATGGCTCTGCAGCACTTCAATAGACAGCAAATACAACGTTAGGGGGAAAAAAATCCTTTAAATTGGTTTTAAAATTGTCTGATTCGACCCTTCATATAGAATGAAAACATTAAATCACCTAAAAGTAAACATAACAAAAGCTTTGCTAACCCTACAGGATGCACCTGCATCCCCCATCAGGTCAAACTGCACATCCCACCAGTTTGGGGGAAAATTTGGGTAACTGCATTTTAAGTAGATTCATCTGCAGTATTTAAGAACTCTGGCCATCATTTCCTATTTCAAAAGTAACACAAGATCCCCCTTTTCTCCATGAATGTAGAAGATTGTTTAAGGGTACAGCCACAAGCAGCTCTTGGGAGGTGAGCTGCTGCAGCCTCCCCCAGTAGAAGTCACAAAACCATTTAATGTGGTCAAAAGTAATATAGAAAAATTACAATTAAATATCCATATGTCCCTTTCTGCTGCAGGTTTTTCCAAGTCTGTAGCAAAACTTGTCTGCTTTGCCAGTGGAATCACTTGTACTCTCAATTTTCTACTTTAGAATCCTCAGAGCATCAGTGTCTACCCTTACACTGAACTGAACATGCACAGATTTCCAGCTCCTCCTGTCCTCCCTCCCAGCTATGACACTTCCATCTACTTTAATCTGCATTTTATTTCATTGCAATGCTCTATGCTAGCATTTTTGGCAGTGGTTTAGATGCAAACTCCACTCTAAAAGTGAGATCTGGGCAAGGAAACACATTCACTTTGTTATAGAGACAAGGGAAGAGAAGAGAAGCCAAAGGGGTCCTGGGTTTAGGATGGTGAGGGCCATGTTTAGCATTATTTTATTTTCAATAAAAGATTATAAGCATTCTCCTCTGATAGCTCTGGGCATGTGAGGAAAAGGAATCTCCGAAATTATGGCAAATTAAACACTGTGGATAACAGACAAAAGGTGATGTCCTACTAACAATCTTGGTACCTTACACTTTGTGTATCATCCTGTGAACTCCTCCTACGGCAAAAATAACCCAGGATACCAAACCCTTCTGCATGACTGACACAGAGATACAGCTGGAACACTTACACAGAGATACACCTGGAACACTTCCACAAAGCCATGAGGGAGTCATTGAAATAGCAGACCAGCTTTGAGGTAACACTCGAGAACCAGCCTATGGAAACAGATTTTTTGACCACTCAGTGATGTGTATTTCTCTTTTCAGAGTTTTGGCAATCCACAGCAGGACACTGGGAGCCTTGGAGATTTCCTGATAATGTTCCTGGATGAGGAATGCAGCAGCTGGGGTGTGCAGGACCTGAGCACTGCAACCCCCCAGCAGCTGCCAAACCTGCCTCTGACATCCCCACTCTGCCTGTCCCACAGAGGGGGTTCTTCTCCACAAGCCACAAATCCACTCAGGAAGGGACCACTTTTCAGGAAATACACGGAAAATTGTCTCAAGGCTTTAAGCTCTGAGCTCTTTGCTTTGCCTTGCCCGTGCCAAGGCAGACACAGAACTGAGGGCGTGCTCCAGGATGGCCCCGTTGCATTCTCCCTCCAGTTCTGGTGCTTTTGTCACTGAGGAAAAGGAGAATCTGATTTAGAACCCTCACACAGCAGCAGTTCCCAGCCAGCAGCCAGGGGAGTGCTCCCAACAAGGAAACCTGTCATCTGGGAAGCTCAGCACCCCTCCCCGCTGCCTCGCCAGGACTTTGAAACAGCAAATTCTGGTTATGAACAGCTTTTGGAACTCGTGTTCTTGTCAGCAGATGAGGAATTAATCAGCAGCATTTCCTGATTTAAATAATGAATAAAGCACCCAGCAAGTTGTCACAGAGAGCTCACCAACAAAAAAGTGGCAGAGCTCATTTAATAAATTATTCACTCTGAATTCTTTTGCTAAATCTAATATACGGTCCCTATACATAGGGGAGGAGAGGGGGGACATTAGAAGGTTTTAGAAATATTTTAGAAATGTTGGAGTCAATTGTATACAATCTTCAAGGTTAATGGCTTTTTGATACATAATAATGGAACTCCCATTTATTGTACATATCCTGGTTGCAAAACCTGTTTCATTTGCATAATCATAAATTGCAGTCAAGCAACCCTCAGCATGTGGTTATTCATTTGATGAAAATGTAAATTTCAATTTTATTTTTGTTCAATTGCACACACACTGCATTTACTGAATATGAGAAAATGCATTTTAATTTAACCAATTCAGCTCATTACAACCTCTTAAGAACATTGAGTAGCCCAAAATTTTTTTATAAGATGCATTTTTAAGCAATGATTTACTATTAACTGATATTCTTATTTTATGTTTTAACACCTAAAATAAGTTACTGTGTTTATTTTTATGCAAATAAATTTCTTTTAGGATGTGAAATTGCTCTGCTATTTTACATACAAAAATAGTGTAGTAGCATCCAAAAGAAAGGGACATATTTAAAAAAAAAATAAAGGCAGATATTTAAAGCTAATGTTGAGTGAAATCCATGGGAAAAAAAAATAGTCTGTTGTGCTTGGGACCTAAAACAGACTCTGATGTAAAAATGAATACTCAGATCAGCTGATCTGCTTACACATCTGAGAATTTTGACCTGGCTCTGTTGGAAGAGTAGCCAAAATAGAGTCCCTAAAAACTAAAAAGAGTAGCTAAAAGGTGAATTCTTTTCTACTTGCAAACTGAGTATATTACAGAGGCATCCCTGAGAGCGACAGTCCAGCTCCCTGGGAGAGGCCTTGCATACAAAGCTGCTTCCAGAGCTTCAAACCCCTCTCTAAAGTCAAGAGGCTTTGCAGGGGCTGGGAAACGTGTTGGGAATTAACCTTGTGTGCTGTCCTCGTGCCCATCCCGGGCTGCTGCTGCCATGGATCCATGAAATCTCATTCCCAGCTAATGAGAGCTCAGTGCCAGAGCTGGGATTTCCCAGCTAAGGTGGGGACCAGCATCCTCAAAGGGCCCCTTTGGTTCACTGAAATTAATTTGCTCTGACATTATAACTGCTCCTTCTAATTAAGCCGAGTTCATGATCTTTATGGAAGAGAAGTAAAGCTTAGAAAGATGAACAAGCCCAAACATTTTGAGATCATATAAGTAAAAATTTCTACTGACACAACTTTAGATTTAATTAAAAATGTGTCTGATAATCACAGTAATGGGCCTTATTTTAATAAATAATTTCTATTGCATATCTTATGAAGATTAACCTGGATTCCCTTTCTCTTCAGAGGTATCACAAGTATAAGTAATTAAACTTTACAAATTGACAAAATCTAGCATTAGAATTCCATGCTTGATTTGCTTCCTCCAGCCATTCCCTCTCCCCTCCAACAAACAAATGCTTTCCTCTGCCCTGTTTAGCTGCAGTCATTCCTTCTCCTGGCTTTGGGCTAGATTATCTCCTGGAATAACACCATCACACATGGGTGGGCATACTGCTCCTGTCCACCCAGAAATCCTGACTGGATGGGAAAAGATAGTTTGGGACATTTGTTCACAATGTTTTGCTGTCCCATACCTCAGCCAGGTGAATAACTGGCACATCTGTAATCAGCAGGAACATTCTGTGTCCTCTCACAGATCCTTTGATGAGGATGAAGGTCGGTACAGAAAACCTGATCTATTCCTCACACACAGCCCATGGCCAGAGCTTTCTGGGATCTGCTGGGCGTCGCACACGACACAAAGAACCGACACCCACACATTGAGATGTCCAAGGCAGAAAAGAAGAGGTTTATTTACAGCCTCAACATTTATCCAATTCCAGCAGTGACCATGGATTGGAGGAAGAAAATCTTCTTCTTGAACTACACTGAGCAACCCAACAGTCCATCAACAGTCTTCTCCTTACGTAAAAGAATGTAAACATTGTTAGATTTTACAATAACAAAAGGTTGTTTATATAAAATTGTATCTGACTCCATTGCAAAAAGTAAACACAGAAGGCTAAAAATGAAACTTCAGAAAACTCCTTAAAGAGACAGAGGAGAAGAGCAAAAACCCAGACAACAGCTGGGTGTGCTCCCTCTGGACCCACAGGTGTGTCCAGCACACCAGGCAATGTGGGATTTCCTCTGCGTGCTTTGCAAACCAAAGGTCCCCCCAAAGCTGCAGTCCCACGAGGCAAGTGCAGCCCTGGTGGAGCCTGCTCTGGTAAGGGCTGGCAGGAGGGAGCCAGGGCTTTGGGGTCACGGCGTGGGGGACAGCCAGCACTCACAACGGGGCCCCGGGTCCCTGCCAGCCCCTGGGAAAGCTGCTTTGGACAAAGGAAAAACAGTCAAAACAGGAGAGGGAAAATGGACCTTGTTATGCCTCTGCTCCAAAGCTGAGGAGACACACACATAAAACCTGGTGGTAGACTGTGGTTTCCTTCGAGCAGCTCATTGCTGAATTTCATTTCCCTGACAGATCTCATTAAATTCTGAGGTGTATTTCTGGCAACACCCACGGATTTTGATGATTGCTGTACAACACAAATATTGATTACATGTATTTCCTTAGTAGAAAAAGTTTTTTCATTTTTTTTTCCTTATAACTGGTAGTGTTAAGCAGAATGCAATGAACTTAGTCAAAATTGTCTGAACTGGTCTGAAGTATCTTTTTATATTTTAGGTACTTAACTACAGATTTCAAAATTTCAACCTGCTGTGTAGTATTTTCCCATTACCTGCTGTAAACTGGGAGGAGGTTTAGGTGTATCCTGGGCAATATCTCAAAGGGGAACCTCTCCTAGGACAGAGAGGGAGAGGAGCAGCTGGGACAGCTGGCATTTCTCTGGAGTGCTCTGGCACAGCGCCACTCCCAGCTCGTTTCCAGGGCCTGGTTGAGGGTTTTGCTGGGCATTTTCCATGCTGGGCTGAGCCTCCCAGTGCCTGCAGGGCTCCCCTCCCTGCCAGTGTCTGGCCCCAAAGCCAGGGTACACTTTGGGACTCAGCCTCCCTTCGGGACTACAGCCACGCTTTGGCAAGGATTGAACAGCTCCAGACCAGGTGGCTGGAGCTCCAGGGGAATCAGGTAAACTGAGTGGCACCTAAAAACAAAATGATTTTCCATGTGCTTCACACTGCATTACCCTGTGGAGAGCTGGATTGCTGAATTTCACAGAAAACAGTCTGGGGAAACAAAAATAATAGTTCATAAAACTTACTAACCTATTCACTTGGGAGCACAGCTTCATTTTGCAGAGCACATTAAGAGCTCCAAGATCAGCTCCTTATGTTTTAACTCTAAGCAAGTGCTTGTTCAATTAAGACAACTCAATTAATTTGTTTTTTTTCCAGTTTCTCCTATGTATGAAAAGACTCTCTTATTATTCTGGGCAACATGGCACAACATAAAAATATGGATTAAAGAGAAAATGAGAACTACAGAAAAATAATGTAACATATTTGATAACAATGCCAAAACTGAAACAAACAAAAATATTCTCTTGGTATGTGAATTAGCAGCTTCAACCCTCACTGGGGGATTAAACCACACAGTGAAGGAGTAATTCAAGCAGTGGCTCAATAACTTAATTGAGCAAACATGGTTAATGCTTAAATTTCTTCATCCCATAAAATAAACAGGGGTGTCCAAGGCCGCAAAGCCTCCCACATGCCCCACAGACAGGTGATGTGTGTCACAGGTTGGAGCCACCCCATTTGCCTGCAAGGCACTTCTGCCACCACGTCTGGGTTTGGATGTACAGGATAATGACATACAAAAAAAAAAAACCAACCCAAAAAGCAGCCCCCTGACCATTAATTGCTGAATTCCTGACAAACCTGAGCACAAATTGCAGTGGGTGCAGCAATAGCTGCAAACTGAGAGCTGCCTGATGGAACAAAATGTAATTTCTAGGGAGGAAATGGAAGCAGAATTCTCATGTAAGACCACCATGAAGTGCTTCAGCATTTATGTGCATAATACACCCACGGTAAAGTTTTGTCTTTGTGCTTTCAAATAACCAGGGATTCCATTTAATTATGTACATAAATAATGGATAGCATTCCTTTCCTTCTGCTCCATTATTGCTATTTCTTTGTTTATTTATAAATTATTTGCCAGGTTCATTCTGGAAGGAGAAAGGATGTTGTCTTCTCCAGGAAGTTTAGAAACTAGGATAAATAGAAATAGAAAAGGGAGGAAAACTCTGTGCCAGTTTTACTGGTTTGTGTCCAAATAGAAAAAAGAGGACCAGGGTATAAAACTTGTTCCAAATTGAAAGGCAGAACCCCAGCTGGTACAAAATGCAGCTATGCCAACTGACCAGATCCAAGTGATGATATAGCCCTGGGTTTTCATCCATCCTATCAAATGCTGTCAGCAAACTCATTTCAATGAATGAAACAAACCAACAACAAACCAAAAACCAACTAACAAAAGCAAACCAAAATAAGGAGACATAAATAGTAAATTATCAATGAAATAAAATAGAATACTAATTCCCCTATCATGTGTATATTTTTGGTTTGAGTGCAAAGTCAGTTCTGCCATTAACACAGTTCTGACTCGTTCCCTGCAAAGCTCTGGGAATGTTCTAGGCTGTAGAGCCCTTGGTAACTGGCCTGGACAGTCACAGATACAAATTCCACTGTTTCTTTCTGCTACACTCAGGAACAAATTGAAAAGTTTGTTTAAAATAAGAGATTAAATTAGTAAAAGAAGCCTGGGTTTAAGACGGAATAAGGAGTGTTCTGTCGCAACACAACACAAAGAAACGACACTCACACACTGAGACGTCCAAGGCAAAAAAGAGAAGGTTTATTTTATAAACTTCAACATTTATAGAATTCCAACAGTGACCATGGATTAAAGGAAGAAGATCTTCCTCTTTAACCACACTGGTCAGCCCAACAGTCCATCAACAGTCTCCTCCTTATGAGAAAAATGTAAACATAAGTAAACAGTTACAATAACAAGAAAGTTGTTTATGTAAAATCGTAAGAGACTACATTGCAAAAAGTAAACACAAAAAGCTGAAATATAACTTTAAATAAACTTCTTAAAGAGACAGAGGAGAACAGAAAAAAAACCCCAAAAAACAGTGTTCCATTGGTTATTACTTTGAGGGGTTTTCATGCCCCAAGACTACAATGGCAGCACAATCACAATTCAGCTTTAGGTACAGGGCAAGCTGGACAATTATTCAAAGGTGACTTCCAGGTTTTCAATTTTGGATTCTGCCTGTATTGAAGCAGGAATAAAATTTTTATAAAATTTAAAGAAATGCACTTGTTAGGACCACAGAGACAAATGCATTCCCTACAGCAGCTCGTGTTTCTTGCTGTAACAGCACATAAAATACAGCCAACCTTTATCAGCAAAACTAAGATGTTTGGAGAACCTGGGCTTCTTTAAGATCCCATTATCCTTCATCCCTGAAGGAGGATAATACCCTGGATATGATTATGTAGCCCAGAAACTTAAAAAAAAAAAATAAAAATAAACAGAAAAGAAAAAGGTAATAGAAGATGCAACTGGGAGAATAATTTTAATGAAGTTGTTTCACCTTTACCCTGATGCAAAAATGTGAGGCTCTTGAATAACCATCTGGATTTCCATCCTATGAGTCGAAGTATAATTATGTGACCTGTGCACAGCTTCAGCATCTCATCAATTGCAGCACTCTGGTGAATCACACACTTCAAACCTCCTCATCTCAACAGCAAAGCAGCTTCACCAGGCAGCACAGACAACAGAGGGTAAAAGGTAAATTCATGTTTGTGTTGGGCCTGCAGGAGGATCTCTCACAATCCGACTCAGTCCAAAATCTCCGTGATTAAGGCACTTCAACTCAGTCAGCATTTTAACAATGGAACAGAAGTGGCACCTGTATTCCTTAGAGCCTTCCCCTACAAAAGGACTCCAAGGCACCTCCCCATAAAACTCCACGGTTGTTACTCACGTGTTATAAGCAAGAGAACATTTTTAAGAGACTTGGACCTTCTCAGGACCAAGTATAAGAAGCAACAACCCTCATACTTGAGAAATGCAAAATCTAAAGGGTCATATGCAAGAGGATCTGGGATTTCTCAGCTATTGGGAACAGTAACAATTCAAGACATTCTGAGTGAAACCAGAATCTGATATTAGCAATCTCTGAGAATAAAAAGCCAAATCAATGCATTTATAACAGCTTTTGGTGCAGGCTCATCTCAGAGATCTGATTTCAGATTTATTGTGCCCCAAAACCAGAGGACAAGTAAAGCTTCCAGCCAAAGAAATGGGACTGCAAAGAACTTCATGCAAGGATTGTCTGTCAGGCATTAAAATAACTTTATGTCATAATACTTGCCACAGGCAGCAAAGTTAAAGATTTCCAGAGCTCACAAGCAGCCCCAGCTTCTATCCCCTTGATTGGGAAGAGACAAGAACAGAGACTCCCAGGCTTTTGCAGGTATTTTTTTCTCCAAATTCTGAACCTGTGAAAGGGATCTGGCTTATGATGGAGACTCATTCTCTGGCTGCTCACACTTGGCCATGAGATGCACATTCTTATGGAAGTTGTGAACAAAACTAAAATTACCTGTTAAGCTACAGAACCTCCTGGGGTTTTGGTAGACATTTGAAACTCTCTGAAATATTCCCGTTGCTTCTGACACTTAAATTGCATGGATGGGAGTCAGTACTTGGCTCAACGTGAGGCAGCCTCCAGCTAGCATCCTGCTCCTGAGCCCCTGAAGTCTGATGTGCAATCCCAGCATGGATGTGCACAGACCAGAAATCTCAACAGGAAGCTCTGAAACCTTAACTATTCCTAATTTCATCTGAACCAGCCCATATCAAACAAAGCTGCCCCTGTCAAGGACAGCCAGGAGTGCCTGAGTAACAATGAGGATTTGGATGATGCTGCTGTGTTGTTAGAGAGAAGGAAAGACACAGAGCAGACTAAAGAAACCTTAAGTTTCTAATTAGAGAGGCTGTGAGGCCACTGCAAGAAAACAACCGAATGCAGGGTCTGTAAAATAACACTGTGTTCTTTCCAGCACTTTATATTCTCAATGGGCCTGATCCAATCCTTATTCAGAAAACATTTCACAGACTTCAGGCACGTTGCTATGCAGTGATCTGTGATCTGTTTCATTAATCCGGAAAAATTCTAACTAGGAACACAACACCCTTTGATAATCCCCAAGCACAGCAACAAAGAGCAATGTTTACTACTATCTAGTGAGCCATACATAATATAGCTCATCATCAAACTTCCTTCCTGCACAGCACTAACACAAATCTGCAACATCCCTTGCACCTTCCACAAATATCAGAGTTCTAAGAATAAAAAGAACGGAGCCAAATAGATGCTGTGCCACTAAAATAACTGTACCCAGCAAGGGTTACAAAGTGAGGCAACCAGAAGGCTTGTGTGTGATTTTACACTGAGAAATAACAATTTTGGGTCCGAGGAACTGCTCTTTGCCTGCTGCAAGAAGGTGGCCCTGGCTCCTTTCACAGGAGAACTGGAGGTGTAAAACAAAAGCCACTGTGTCTGCAGAGAGCAGAGTCTCAGGGCTCCCCTGGCACAAATCCAACCTGTATCACACCCCTGGGGCACAAAACACCTGTCTGGAGCAGGGAATCCTTCCCAGGGCACACAGGTGAGGATTGTCATGGGTATGGTCTACTTTCCTAAGAACTTTCATTTTTTTTAACATAAAGACTGTTTCTGCTCTACAACATCGAGAAAAACATTTAAAGTACAGACTAATTATGACTGGCAGGCTGATTTAAATAAGAACTGGTTACAGCTAATTATAACAAAAATAGAATGTTGCATTTTGTATATTTAGCACTGCACCATCTCCCTTTGCAATTGTACCTTCAGAGTGCTTTAGCTGAACTATCTCTGAAAATTCTCTGATGTTAAATTGCTTTTACCATCCTCCCTCAGACTTCAGTGTATTTTAGGAGCTGAACAAACCTGTCTTACTGACTGCAGGAAACCCTTCCCTGTAGTGCAACCCTTTCCTCTCTCATTTTGTTCATCTGCATAAAGGTAACTTCCAAATCTGCCTTGGTTAAAAGGAAGGTTCACAAAGAGGCAGCACAGACAAAGGCAGCTGTGGAGCCAGAGCAGGGGAGGGGAGCTCCCAAAACAGCCCCCAGAACTGCTGGGTTGTTCAGCATGGGCTGTGCCCTGGACTCTGGGCACTGGGGAAACCAAACACTGGAATGGTTCCCTGCAAATCAGCAAACAGAGTCTGAATTTGTAACCTGTGAGCTCTGCAAACACTGCAGGTGCAGGGCTGAGCCCCCAGCCTGTCACATCAGTATGGTGACATCAGTCAGCTCAGGGCAGTGGCAGGGGGAGCATGACCCAGGGTTGGTAGATGTGAGCAGCACACATCAGCTGAGGCTCCTGCCTTGCACTGCTCACAGCCCAAACAGCAAATTATGGAGGAAAAAGAGGGAAGAGAGTCTGGTGCTATTTCTTTGAAGCTTGAGTTGCATTTAGGCAGTCTGTGCTCACCTCTCTTGCATTTACATCTCATGAATGCTCTCAGAAACAATCTGCCAACAAAATGTCTACAGAAACTGCAAATTTTGATTAAATACTGGAGTACTTGCAAAAAAAAAAAAAAAAAAAAGAAAGAATTCATAATTCAGAAAGACCAGATATTAATGATGGAATTTAGAAGTTTTATGGTCCTGGAACACCAACCATACAACTCTCTAAGTTCAATCAAAAGACCCAGTGCAATTCCATTTAGGTAAATGAAGCACTTGTGATTGACTTCTGCATTTAATTTGCAGATGCAGATTAAGATTTGTTAGTTCCCATCATTCAGAGAAAAATAAAAAGTATATATTGGTTGCTGACAATTTATAAGGAGAAAAAGTGCTGAAAGAGAATAACATAAAACAGTCACTTTGAATTACAGATTTTCTCTAGAGCATCTCCTGGGAGGCATTTCTGGGTAGACAGAAAGTATGGTTTTGTTTAGTAAAATGGAATGTGCTAGAATACAAACCCTGTATTCACAAACCCTACCCTTTCCACGATGTTGAGGTGGCTGGACACATCTCCTAGCTCACAGGTTACAACCAGCTCAAAGTACAGATTTTTAAAGTTTCTTCTGGCTCTGGTATTATTCAAACATGCACAATGCAAACATTTCTGTTCTGAATGATTAAATCAGGCATTTCCACTGCTGACAACTACTGGGAAGATTCAATAAAACAGAATCACTCCAGGCTCACCTATCTCCTGTAATCACTGGGGAGGAAAAAAAAAAACAATGTGTTTTTCCTATTAATGCTAAAAGAAGTTTCTTTCTTTAGTGAAAAATAAAGTATGTGTTATTTAAAAGGATGTGGGATATCAAAATATATATATGTGTGTGTGTGTATGTACCCGTGCAAGAAACATACATTGCTGTGCTTCAACTCTTCACTAGAAGTGTTTGCTTCCTGATCCTTTAAAAAGCACATCCATTAATGGTAAAGAACAGATAATTGTGACACACAAGCTCAGCTCATGAACCTCAGGGAAGGTCTGGAGTGAGCAAGGTAAGGGATGGGGACTGGAAAAGTGTGGATTTAATTCTAACCTGAGCTGCTGCATGACCAAAGGGCAATCACTTCCCTCCTGTGCCCCCTGCCCTGCGCTTTGGGATGGAAAACTGCAGGAGAGGAGTGACTGCTGAAATTCCCACTCTCTGAAGGATCCTCCAGGTTCCAGAGCTGCAGGGACCCAACTCAGGTGAGAAACACAGGGGATGTGGATCTGCTTCCACCACTAAAACAAAGCTCCAGCAGGAACCACAGTGACACAGCACACGTTGGGAATTTCTGTGCTGGACAGAAACAGAGTTTGGTCTCATGTGCACATGGAGTGCTTTGCATCCACAACCTCCAGGACAAAGCCAGGAGAGGGTCAGGAATTCCTTTCCCAGAGGGGGACACAGAGTGGAGTTTCTGAACTCCAAGAGAACAATTTCCAAGCTCATGCCTGTGAGAGCTGCTGAAGTTGTCAGCAGGACTGAGTGCAGTGAAATACTCTGAGCTGCTTTCAGCGTGTATCCTGCTTAAGTGGCCAGAGAGGGTTTTATCAAAATGCTAAAACTCTCCACATTCTCTCATATAAGTGGGCTCCAGACCTCTGCAGGGTTGGTTAATCCAGGCACTGTCACTGAATCCATTGCCACCTGTGCTCTCTAAAATACAGATTTTGGGCTGAAATGGAAAGCGTGCTCCATGCAATGCCATGCTGCCCAGAGGGAGCTTTCTGCAAATCCCAAACCAAAGCTGCTGTTACAAGTTCCTCCTGAGCAGAGACCAGGTTTTGGAAAACATTACAGTTAAAAGGCTGCACATGTGCTTATGAAGTGGGCATTTCCCCCCCTTCTGCTTTCTCATTAATGACAATTACTTTAGTGAAGGCTGAATAGGGGAAAGAGGTGTCCCTTTTAATCATTGTGCCTCATCTGAAGCTTTAATTATAACTTCACAACTCCACAATTACTATGAGGTGGGGATGACTGCAAACCCAGCAGAGGAGTAGCAGAAGGGATCACTGCACTCAGATACTCTGTTACTCTGCAGTATCCTAAATATTTTTGATTTAACAAGCACGAACAGGGGAAAGTATGTATGTCAAATAATGTGAATTTATCAAGTTTTCCATGAAATGCAAATGCCCTTAGAGGTGAAAGAGTTTTGATTACGAGATGTAGAGCATTGCAAAGATGCTGCATATGCAGCATTTCTCAGACTAGACTCACAAAGTACACTGCAAATTATTTTCTTGTTAGAAATTCTCAGAAACTCTGACAAACTGCACTGCAGGCATGGCACACTGTAAAGTCACAAACACTGTAATTAGCTGCTTTATAACCCGGTGTGACTACAGTCCTCAGCTGTGAGATAATGAAATAAAACATTCCTAATATTACTCTCACAAATATTAATACGAAAAGTGGATATATTAGCTTTCAAGAGAACAGAGCATTAGCCTGGCATGGAAGCACTGGGAAAAAAATGGAAAAATAATTTCTTTTTGGCAGCAATGAAAAGAGGTCACAGCATGAGAAGGTAAAACATACCTGAGGAATACAAATTATTGGACACAATTTGATGATCATATCTTCCAACAGAAGAACATCCTTCTTTGTCCTTGTGCCCACAGCCCTGCCCCTCTGGAGCTGCTGAGGAGCCCCAGCCAGGCAATGCCCACACAGCCCAGCCAGGCCAGGCAGTGCCCACACAGCCCCACCAAGGGCTCAGCTGGGGCTGTGGAGGGGCTGCATGGTGAGTGCAGCCTGCACTGGTGACTGTCCCTGTCCCTGTCCTTGTCCCTGTCCCTGTCCCTGTCCCCGTCTCTGTCCCTGTCTCTGTCCCTGTCCCTGTCCCCATCCCTGTCCCTGTCCCCATCCCTGTCCCTGTCCCTGTCCCTGTCCCTGTCCCTGTCCCTGTCCCTGTCCCCGTCTCTGTCCCTGTCTCTGTCCCTGTCCCTGTCCCTGTCCCCATCCCTGTCCCTGTCCCTGTCCCTGTCCCTGTCCCTGTCCCTGTCCCTGTCCCCGTCTCTGTCCCTGTCTCTGTCCCTGTCCCTGTCCCTGTCCCCATCCCTGTCCCTGTCCCTGTCCCTGTCCCTGTCCCTGTCCCTGTCCCCGTCTCTGTCCCTGTCCCTGTCCCCATCCCTGTCCCTGTCCCCATCCCTGTCCCTGTCCCTGTCCCTGTCCCTGTCCCTGTCCCTGTCCCTGTCCCCGTCTCTGTCCCTGTCTCTGTCCCTGTCCCTGTCCCTGTCCCCATCCCTGTCCCTGTCCCTGTCCCTGTCCCCGTCTCTGTCCCTGTCCCTGTCCCTGTCCCTGTCCCCATCTCTGTCCCTGTCCCCATCTCTGTCCCTGTCTCTGTCCCTGTCCCTGTCCCTGTCCCTGTCCCCATCCCTGTCCCTGTCCCTGTCCCCGTCTCTGTCCCTGTCTCTGTCCCTGTCCCCATCCCTGTCCCTGTCCCTGTCCCTGTCCCTGTCCCCGTCTCTGTCCCTGTCTCTGTCCCTGTCCCTGTCCCTGTCCCTGTCCCTGTCCCTGTCTCTGTCCCTGTCCCCATCCCTGTCCCTGTCCCTGTCCCCGTCTCTGTCCCTGTCTCTGTCCCTGTCCCCATCCCTGTCCCTGTCCCCGTCTCTGTCCCTGTCTCTGTCCCTGTCCCCGTCTCTGTCCCTGTCCCTGTCCCTGTCCCCATCCCTGTCCCTGTCCCCGTCTCTGTCCCTGTCTCTGTCCCTGTCCCCGTCCCTGTCCCTGTCCCCATCCCTGTCCCCATCCCTGTCCCTGTCCCCGTCTCTGTCCCTGTCTCTGTCCCTGTCCCCGTCCCTGTCCCTGTCCCTGTCCCCATCCCTGTCCCTGTCCCTTGTCCCTGTCCCCGTCTCTGTCCCTGTCTCTGTCTCTGTCCCCATCCCTGTCCCTGTCCCTGTCCCCGTCCCCAGCACGGCTCCCCCAGCCCCAGCTGCTGCCCACTGGCCCCTGGACAGGTGTGGAGGCCCAGGGGACAGGGACCCTCCTGGGGCTGGGGCACCAGACAAGACCCAAGGCATGGCAAGAGAGGTTCTCCAGTCTGCCCTGGACTTACTGCTCCATCTTGGGGTTCTGTGGCTCTCACACTTGCACATGGACAACTGCAGCTGCCAAGCAGGAATTCTTTGCACCAGAGACAGGGCACAGAGTGGAGCTTCTGAACTCCAAGAGAACCATTTCCAGCCTCACGCCTGTGAGAGCTGCCTGGTGGCTCCTGGAGTTGCCAGCAGCACTTCCTGAGTGCAGGGAATTGCTCCTCTCCCCACAGGACAGGCAACTCCAGCCTCTGCAGTGCCTCAGCCCCAGGAGGACACACAGATCCCTGGTGCAGTCTCCCCCAGCCTTGCCCCGTCCTCTGCAGCAGCACAACATCCACCAGCATCTGCTGCACCATCCCTAAGCCCGGGGTGAGTGTGTCTGACAGCTGCACACCAGTGAGGGCTGGAAATGAACAGGGAAGCAGAGACAAACTCTGTGAGCAGCTGATAACACTGCAGGGGAACAGGAGGAATAAAACACTGCAGAAGAGTTGTCAGCTTCCCTCTCCTCTTCTGTGGTGGGATTAGCAGAAAAGGTTAGACTATACATTATCCAAGAGTCACTCTAATGATGTATCACTCTGAGGTTTTCATAAAATTAATCTCTCAATAATAAGACATAATACAGGTTTCATGCATACTAGGTAATTAAAGAGCTTGATGAATAGATGAGAGAGTGAATGTTCTGGATCCTTAAACAAATCACAGCTTTAAATTTCATTAATTTTAAATTTACTCCGAGACCTAATTTAAAATTGGCAAAGCTTCTCTACCACTGAAACCAGAAATCATTAAATAAAACTGAATTGTATTATTTATTGTTGTGTTGGGCCAATAAAATACATCAATTTACAATGTCAGGATGGCAAAAATATGACAGAACTCTACAATATTAAAAATAGTTTGAAAAATTCACTGCAGCTCTTGGTTGAAAATCTAAACAAGAAAATCTATTCACAGATACTTTCTTGGCCTTTTCATTTGCTGTCCTGTGCCTTGGGCTACCACACAGAAAGGTTTGCAATAATTTAACCATCATCTGCTAGAGCTTCCAGAAAGGGGAAGGCAAAGAAAGAGAGCACTGATTCTCTTCAGTTTGTAGGCAAGGAAAACCATGCAGGATGCTTGCTAAAGTCAGCAGAGGATATCTGAATGTCTGCAGCACTCTGAAATACCACGGCCTGAGTAAAGCAGACACTGCTTAAAGCACTTCTGCAAGGTTCAAGTTGTAATCAGAGTAAGAACTGTACAATGCAAATGGGGAAAGCCACAAGGGAAAAACAGTGAGTCATAACAGGGAAAATAATGAGTTAAAATAACTCTTTTACTATCAAATCAGGAAAAAAGTCACAAGTGATTGCAAAGTAATCCAAGAGCAGAGTGTGGCAATGCCCTGTGTGGGGCACACCTCGTGGGCTGGGACCCCAGGTGTTGGTGTTGGTGTCACAGCCCAGCAGCCCCAGATGTGCCCTCCGGCTCTCCTGGGCACCATCCCAGGCCTTGCTCCAGCCCTGCCACCAGCAGAGCTCACTAAGCCAACAGGGAACTCTTCTTTTGCCAAATTCTCTTCCTGGGGCAGCAGATGGCAGCGACTGGTGCCCTGCCCTGCTGCCCTGCCAGTCCTGCACACAGGGACACAACCCCACAGACACAACCCCCCAGACAGACACAACCCCACAGACACAACCCCACAGACACAACCCCACAGACACATCCCCACAGACACAACCCCCCAGACACACACAACCCCACAGACACAACCCCACAGACACAACCCCACAGACAGACTCAACCCCACAGACAGACACAACCCCACAGACACAACCCCACAGACACAACCCCACAGACACAACCCCACAGACACAACCCCCCAGACACACACAACCCCACAGACACAACCCCACAGACACACACAACCCCACAGACAGACACAACCCCACAGACAGACACAACCCCACAGACACAACCTCACGGGCATGGGGCAGTCTCTCCTCTCTGGGGACACACTGTGCAACTCAGATCCACCTCCAAAGCAATCTAGTGCACTCCTGTTTATGAGAAATACAGGAGTGATTAAACTCTGCCCTGGTGCTCCTTGCAATTCAAGTTTAATCATGTTTAAGTCTCCTCCTTTTGGGATTGGTTGCTGATGTTTCTCCCACAGATGCCTGAAGAGAAACGCTCCACAACCCTGTGCATTCATACAGGAGTGGCACAACATAAACTGCCCCTGTGTGGGCAATGCCTTTCCAGGTTCTGTGCCCTTCATTTTAGGTCTATTTCCTTTATTTGTTATATTATTCTCAGATATTAACTTTCCATATTTTTGCTTTTCTTCAGTACAACACCTCAAAAAGGGAACAATTTTCTCAGCCTTTTCCTTATTCTCTTATGTAAACCCATATAAAAAGATTGTCTCCAAGTGTTGACATAACTCTCTCCCTCATCTCAATGCAGCAGATGAAGGGAGAAAAGCAAAGAGTTTACACAAGTGGCCCCTGCTGGCAAATATCCAGCTTATAGACTTCCTATTGTTTTGCTAACAATTAGAAGCTTGAATTATCAGTTTGCTAGAACTGCATTTAAAGAAACCCTTCTGGGTTTCATCACTGGTAGTCTCTTTTATTTGATAACAATTCTCATTCCAATTTAACAACTTCCCTAAACTGGAGGACCAATGGAGCAAGGAAAGTTTAGTGCATCCCTGTGCTTTGGTGAATTCCTGTCTGAAAGCAGCTCCAAGTGCAGCAGCTCCCAGTCTTGAAGGGGTCTTGACCAGAGCAATTTTATGTCCTAGAGCTGGAATAAAGCAGATTGACTCCCTAATGTTATGAATAATTCCACACAAACATTTGGACCGCCAAAAGGATCAAGAGGCACTGAAAACACACTGATAAACAAACACAGTGAGAATCTGTGATGCTCATGAGATGCATAAGTGGCTTCTTGCTGAAACAGGAGAAGCTGTGGGTCATCTAAAAGTACTTGGAAAAGAAATGTGGGAGTTACGACAATAACAAGAAAAAGATGAGCAAAGATGGATTGAAATACAAGGTCTGTGGATTTTCAATTCAAATGTTGAAATTAAAATTCTTTTCTGATTTTCATACCTGAAGCACTTTAATAGTGAATTTAAACAAGAGATCCCTAAAGACCCCTGCTATCAGCATGCTAAAAATCCAGATACAAAGTACAATTCTGCTTAGCAGCCATGCCCAAATCTGGACAAAGAAGAATCAGTGTGTGCTCCAATCTTTTTCTGTTGCCAAAAAACCAGTGTTGCTTGGACCACTTCTGTAGTGCCTCTCACATGTTCACACCTGACACAAAATTACGGGGAAATCTGAGTCAGGGATACCTGAGAATGACAGAAGGGAACATCCATTACTCCTATGATACCATGAAATATTACTGCTGCACCTGTCACTTGTCCTGTGCTGAAATAGATAGGGCCACCCACATGTGTTTTCACTAGGGCCATTAAAAGGAATTAAATTCTGAGAACTCCACATTTTTAACTGGCTGAAATTGCATGTACAAGGTAGCACCAGATCCAGACTGTACCCAGCTTACTGCTGGTTGTCTTGTACTGAATCCAGGCAACACTGTGGTATTAATGGCAGATTGAAACAAGCAGCTGGGAAGATTTTATCTCCCTTTTGATGGAGGAGTACATCTTCTTGCCTTCCCTCAGCCCTGAGGCTCTATTAGATCCTCACAGCTGTCCCTCAGTGCTGCAGGACCAGTCCTGCTGAAGATTGATTTTTATCCCTCTGAGTTTGAGGAGAAAGGAAAGACCTTTGCTTTCCAATAATGAGACCTGTATCACGGTTTTTACTTTCACAGACAGACTTCTTTTAAAAGTTTTAGCTCTGGATTATCACTTAAATAGGCAAGCACCAATGCTGGAGTTTGAGCTCGTAGTCTAGGAGTTTCTAAGTTGCATTTAAAGAGTTATATTGATTTTAGAGGTCTCAGGCTGGCTGAGATGGCACCTGTCTTGCTATGTAATCAGTTGGCAGTTATAGACAAGAGAGGCACATAATATAGTTAATCTCCTTTTTCAAGCACTGGTTAAATTGTCAGCCAGCATGCAGCATTGCATGTGGATGCTTATTATTCTCCCAACAAATACTGTATTTCATTCTAGTTTGCTTGGTATGAACAGTTCACAGCATATTCTTTGTCACTTAATTTCCTGTGTACATTGTGAGCACTTCCAAAAGCTCAGCAGGGTGCATTAGAGAAACGTACAGAAGGAGCACAGAACATTAATCAAATTACTATATTAGATACTATTAGATGTCTTCAAGTTGGAACTCGTATGCACTGATTTTTACAGCTTTCTTTTTATCACTTCAGAAGAGATCAAAATAATTCATTAAGTCAATTCATCCTTTCTGCTGCGTTTGCTGATGGTGCAGGGAAATGCAGCCTGTGAGGGGGAATGTGGAAAGGGGCTGTGCCTGGGGCTCCTTGGGAAGGAGGGCAGGGAAGCCGTGCTGTGGCTGCCACTCTGCATCCTCCCTCCTCCCCCCCCCGGGGACTGGGATCCCCAGTGATCCCCCAGGAATGGGATGTGGCAGCACCAACGTGTCACATCCGCCCAGACACACCATTTCTGCTGGGTGACATCTGTGCCACAGCTCCAAACCTGCCCCACAGGCCCAAACCTGCCCCAGGGCTCCAAACCTGCCCCACAGCTCCAAATCTGCCCCAGGGCTCCAAACCTGCCCCACAGGCCCAAACCTGCCCCAGGGCTCCAAACCTGCCCCACAGCTCCAAACCTGCCCCAGGGCTCCAAACCTGCCCCACAGCTCCAAACCTGCCCCAGGGCTCCAAATCTGCCCCACAGCTCCAAACCTGCCCCAGGGCTCCAAACCTGCCCCACAGCTCCAAATCTGTGCCAGGGCTCCAAACCTGTCCCACAGGCCCAAACCTGCCCCAGGGCTCCAAACCTGCCCCACAGCTCCAAACCTGCCCCACAGCTCCAAACCTGCCCCAGGGCTCCAAATCTGCCCCACAGCTCCAAACCTGCCCCACAGCTCCAAATCTGCCCCACAGCTCCAAACCTGCCCCACAGCTCCAAATCTGCCCCACAGCTCCAAATCTGCCCCACAGCTCCAAATCTGTGCCAGGGCTCCAAACCTGCCCCAGGGCTCCAAATCTGCCCCACAGCTCCAAACCTGCCCCAGGGCTGCAAATCTGCCCCACAGCTCCAAACCTGCCTCACAGCTCCAAACCTGTCCCACAGGCCCAAATCTGCCCCACAGCTCCAAACCTGCCCCACAGCTCCAAACCTGCCCCACAGGCCCAAACCTGCCCCAGGGTTCCAAATCTGTGCCAGGGCTCCAAACCTGCCCCACAGCTCCAAACCTGCCCCACAGGCCCAAACCTGCCCCACAGCTCCAAATCTGCCCCACAGCTCCAAATCTGGGCCAGAGATCCAAATATCCCCCAGGACCCCAAACCTGTCCCTTCTCTCCCTCTTTACTTCTTCCATCACTCTTTTGTGTTTCTGTGAGAAGAATAGATTAGCAAGAGCATTTTGGGTGTTTTCTTCAGGCAGACCAACATAAGCAAAGCACTTCCAGTTCCCCAGACTTTCCTTCTCTTTCTCAGCTAGAAAACAGGGACTGTGCTGGAAGAAATAGATCAAAAGTCCCTCCTACTCCACCAAAAGAACAAAATTGTATCTGAAAACTCCTCTGCTGGGAAAAATTATTTGCTAGATTTTATGTCTTTTGACAAATAAATTATGCAGTTTCAAAATTTACAATTAAATTGGGATTCAGCCAGTTATTCTCCATTCACAGCCTGTTTTAATTTCTTCACTTCGGGATGTCTTGAAAAGTTTTATATTCACTGAAACTATTCAATGCTCTTCTGCAACCAGATCTCAGCTTTCCCTTTTGCATTTTTGTACCAATAGCTCTGCAAACACACCAAGGAATTCCAAAACTTAAGATGAAGAAAAGCACTGTCAGGGCTTAGATGTATACATAGAAAAGGGAGAAATTTTAAGTAAGTCTTAGAGCATTGCAAATACAAATTCTGTGTTAATGGACTTTTGCCTACACTGCTGTTTCCTAGAGTTCAACACTGCATTTGTCTACTGATTACAATGACTTAAGGCAGGAAGTGAACAAAATTTACTGGTAATTACAAAATGTTTTAGAGAAAACATTTGGGCCACAGTTTATCTCCATGTCCAGCTGATTACATAACCAATGAGAATTTATCAGACAACCTATAATGGTTGTTGGAAGCATGGGGCAAACATGAGTAGAAAAAGTTGAAGATTCTGCTTTAGAACAGAGAATATTAGAGAATTAGAGAAGAAAGAGAATTAGAAAAGGAGAGATAGCAGCAGATCAGAAGGAGACATGCTGCATTTCAAAGGCACCAAAGGACAAGGTAAGGCTAAAGGGCTTAGTCTGAGCACATGCCTTGAAAATGCCCTGATTTTGAGGAGCAATAAATACCTATTGACATCTTCACATCCTGACATCACCTCCATGCTCCCAGCTGAAAGTCACCACTCTCACCAAGGAGAATAAAACAAAGGCTTTTAGGGGTGTTACATTTTAAAATCTTGGCCTAAAACCCAGTGAAAGAGATGTATAATCAGTGTGTAACCTGTGGCTGGGGAGGTCAGAGTCCGCCTGCGTGACTCCTCATATTTCAAGGCAGTGAATATTCTGCACGAGGGTCTGGCAGGCACTCCTGCCTCGCTCTTGGAGGGAAGAGGCTTCTCCATGGGCTGGCCTTTATCTCCAGCTCTCCCTCCTGCCATCCTCCTCAGCTCCTCTGTAGCAGGATTGTGGGGAGCCTCAGAGGGAATTGTTCTCCTGCACTGACAGTGTTTCATTGCCCTGGCTGATGCAGTCAGCAAAAGGGGCAAGGAGCAACGTTAGCAAGTAATTAATTATATCAATTATTTAAATCACAGGGAGGAAGGTCTGCATACCAGCTGGAGTAGGAGAGTTTATCCAAAAACCATCACTGAGGAATCTGTAAGTTTGAAGTCAGTCACTGAAAGAATTGGCAATGAGTAATGCGAGCTGACAAGGAGAGTGCTTTCTGTCAACAAGTGATTTGCAAACACGCTATAAATTTCATTAATTTGTTCATTATTTGTGATCCTCGAAGAATTGTGCTGTATGAATAAGTTTCAACTTACAATTAGGTGCTAAGAATGCCTTTTGTTTATTACATGTTACTGAAGTGATGTGTCTGGCTTTCTAATCAGCCTGAATTTTGGAAGGTCAAGTGCCACAAATTCAGCTTTCCAAAATGTTTGCTTTTTTGTTTGGTTGGGTTTTTTTTGCATTGACTGCAGAGTTATTTATAGAGACAAATGCTTATGAATGAGCCACTA
The DNA here is from genome assembly GCA_017589585.1 of Phylloscopus whistleri. Classification (NCBI taxonomy): domain Eukaryota; kingdom Metazoa; phylum Chordata; class Aves; order Passeriformes; family Phylloscopidae; genus Phylloscopus; species Phylloscopus whistleri. The sequence goes on along the minus strand of JADMLD010001473.1, from coordinate 42,380 downwards.
AAAACATTTTTCTCAATAATAGATTGTCGTATTATATTTTCTCTTTTTAAAAATAACTGTTTTCTGAATTTACTCAGTATGTAAATGTCCTAGGTGAGATTTCTTTGGGATTTATCACTTTCCAAAGCAGCAAGAACTTGCAGCTTTGAAAGAATAGGCTCATTCTTCTCAAAAACCGTGACTCTTATTTATGTTTTTTCTACTCTCCCTAAGATAGGAAACCATATTTCTTGTTTTAATAATAAAACATCGTAAAATCAAATTCTAGAAAATTACTTTCACAATTTTATGGGTTTACATCTATAATCTCAATAGGGAGGAACAAAAAACCAATTCCTGAATTCAGATCTGATGCCTGACAAAGTATTTTATTGTTCATAATGCTGAGTTAAATTAGCCATGGTCACTGATGCCCAAAAAAAGCCCCTCAGTCCCAGTCTTTATGCAGCCTAAAAGGACTGTGCTATTATCAGACAGATGTTTTTCTACCCTAAAAGAGAGCAAGAGCCATGTCCATCACACTGCAGTACAAGTTCATCCCAATAATCCCACAGCAGCTCCTCCTTCCACTGCTGTAGAGGTTTCACACTTTGCACCATCAGAAAACTCTCACTGAGTTTCCTCTCGGACTGCTTCAAACAAGAAAAAGTGCATGCAATCTACTCTTCTCCACTCCAAAAGTTCTGACTACTTCAGAGCTCTCCTGGGCAGAATTAGTGCCAAAACCCACAAATAATTGTCATATTATCAGCAAACATCTACAGCTCTAGGTGGGCTGGAAACTCCTACCAGGATTCAAACAAATTTTAATAAAATTTCATCTAAAATAAACTTAAAATAGAGGAGACCCTCTGCTATAGGAATGGCAGGTCAGGCAAGACAAAGCAAGGTCTGGCAGCTGTAGCCCTGTAAGACTCTGGTATTATTTACACCTTTTTTGATGCAAGGAATCTTTTGACATTATCAAGCCCAGCCTTCCAAGTAGGGCCAATTTCAAGCAGAATGAGAAGTCTTTGCTGCTCTGAGCTTTCAGCAATTCCTGACAAGGGCAAACACAGGCTGAGCAAACTGCAAAGTCCATCAAGGAGCAGGGCTGTGTTCTGTTCTCTTGTTTCTGCAGTGGTTTCCCTGCACATCATTCACCGTTCAGAGCTCCTTTTCTCTGTGCTGTCAGTAACAGGAAGAACAAACAGCAAACCAGCTTATAGTGAAAAAAACCCCACCATCTGTGTAGATGATTGACCCTGCACAGGTAATCAGGGGATCTCCCTGACAGGTGCCTGCAGAGATGAAGAGTGGAGTAAGCACAGCACTTTCAGAGCACACAGTTAAAAAATCTTCTCTCTCTGCATTTGGAACAAACTTTAGGGTCCACCCTGTGCCATTTTCTGTGACCTGTGCCAACCCTCCCAATGCTGAAATCTGCATTTCACCTGGCAGTTGGAGTTTCCCCACTGCAACCACCACCAGAGGTGGTCACACCAGTTTGCACAGATGCAATTTGCAGAATCTCTCTTTACTTTTCACAAGCGGGGTGGAGGTGAGTCAGGACTTGCTGGTTTCCAGGCCATGCACCACTTCAGCTCATGAAGTCATGGTTATGACCAAGATCCAACTGGTCCCCATTGGCACAGTATTTTGAATGTGTGCTATTTATTTTCTGCAGGTTCCTTGCCACACGATGGACAAAAAGTTAATTTCTCAGCTCAAAATCCTGCAGAGATCCTTCATTGCTGTATAACAAAGTCAGACATGAGATCTCACTGCAATGATCATTACAAGGGTAAGGTGAGGTAAGATAAATTGATAAATTCATCACAATGTAGAAACGATCCCTTACAGATTTTCCTTCTGCTTTCACCCAGACATTTACAACAGCACACCTTTCCACATAAATGTTTTGCAAAAAAAACAACAAAATCCAGGTTGGATTTTGTGATGGACCTGAAGGGAATTGCACGCTCAGACTGTGCTGAAGTTGGCAGAGGCCCTTCCCCAGGCTCACTGTAAATACCAGCTCTCTCAGCCATGTCTGCATGGAGAGATGTCCACACATCTGGAGAAGAAAAATGAGAGAAGCAGTAAAAGGAGCCCCTCAGGAAAAGAAACCCAACCAGATCTGAGCAAGTACTGCAAAAGACTGAGGTGTTTGTAGAAGGTGGAAGGCAAGTTGCAGCAGCATTGGGTAATAGGAGGGGAAGGCAAGGTTTGGGAATTTGCTTATTTTTAGTTGTTGCATAAAAAATATGATAGTTTCAATTTCACTGAAGTCTTTTTAAAAGGAATAATATGGATTACACAACCTGATTATCTACCAGAACATCTCATAGCAGTCAGAAAGAAAATTACCTCCTGGCCTTGGTCCAGCTGCAATGATCCCAGATCCCAAGAAATCCACTTGCAATTTTTGAGAATGGGAGAGGAGGGAAACCCCAACCCAAAACAAACACCAAAGACAGACAAAAACAACCAAGCTCTTATTTTTAAGCACAAGTGATGAACTTTGAAAGGCTGCAATGATTCTTTTGGTCTGCTGTGCTATAAAAACCAGAGAGTTTTGCTCACAGTTTATGATGGCACAGTCAAGCCATTGGGTACTTATGTGTATTCAGTGCATAAAATGTCTTCTTTAAACATATCCCAAAACAAATCTCTTAACAGAGCACTTCTAAAATAAATATTCTGTTGCTCTGAATGTGGAGATTTCATTTCTGTGGTCTCATTGGCACATAATGGACACGGAGTTTATTATCCTCGACTCCAGTGCCCTCAGGGAATGCACCTTCCTCACTGTTCTTAATCTGTTCCAAAAGAAATACAATTGCACTCGTTGTAAAATACAGCATGATGTGACAGCACCGAATGAAACCATAATTCTGTTCACTGGCTATTATTTATGCTGTGGAAACAAGAGGATTGTGATTTCTAGAGGGACTACGAGGATCACAAACCAGGCATTTAACAGGGCCTTTTTATTACATTTTCTTTTATTAGTCTTTACCAAATCAAAGTTGCAGATAGGAAAACAAAATGATGTTTTTATGTCTTCTCTCAATACCAAATTTTATTAGTAGATATTACACTATGAGACATGTTGATACACATTTGGCCAATATACATGGTCAGAGCTACAGAAAATATGCTGTTAACCTCTGAACAGAATTACTAAAATGGCCCTAGGTTTGGGATGGTTTTTTGGTTTGATTTTTTTAGCATACAGAGAATGTGAACAATCCAGTTTTGCCATTAAAGCAATGCTTACAACCTTTCTCTCTCTTTTTTTTTTTAATTTATTTTTATTTATTTATTTATTTATTTATTTATTTATTTATTATTTCAAGAACAGTGCTGTCTGATGCTCTGGGGCAGAAAAATTATATTGGGCTGAAAACTGTGCAAGTGAGGAATATGGTTTTCACCTGATATATTTGACAAAATGATAAGATTCTACTGGCTCTTGTTTGGATTTTGGATGAGCCCTGAATAGTGATAGGAGCACAGAGTGCTGGGAATCAAGTCCTTTAAGCCTCAGTGGAGTATGGAATGAAAGGAGATGGTCAGGAGGGTGAAGCCAAGGCTGCAGCTCCAGCTGGAGGGGTGGATGGGCTGCCATGGACTGGAAAACAAGGAGTTCATTCCTTTGGGAGACAGAGAGGAGCAGAGCTGGACCTGTGTCCCCTCTGAATGCCCACTTACACTGACTTATGTGTCCATTGCAATTCCAATCTTTTCTGGCAGGTTTTGTTGAAGAATTTATTTGTTGTATAATGAAGATGCATTTACTTCAACAACACATAATGCTTTGATTTGCCTTTTTATTATTAACTTGTCAAAAGAGGAGATATGGCATTAATAAAATGACAAAATACCACGTTAGTTGTTGAAAAATAAATGGGATGTATAATACATCAGGTAATGGCAATTAATTATATGGCTGGTGTACATAATGTCAGTTATTCAAACACTCACAATTATCCATACTTAAAAGTATTGGCAATCATATAAACAGGCTTAATGAATTATAATAACAATGTGTTCTAAGAAAAAAAAAAAGGCAAATAGCCAAACTGTGAACCTGTTTAAGGGAATAGGCTTCTGGGAGGTAAATTATTCCAGAGTCAGATGGACTTTGGAGTTAAAGTGACATGTTTTTCTGCAAGTTTTCATAGTCCATTTGTAGCACAGTAACTGGAGATGTTTTAATTGACTATTAAAACTAGTCAATAGTTTCCACAGTCTGTACATTTTATTATTTCCAAGGTTCATCATCAAGGAGGTGGGGTTAGAAGCAAACTGCTTATTTAAGTCAGGCATTGTTCCTTTCCAAATATGTATGCAAATTTATGCACCAGGGAGCAAAACTGGGTGTCCAGTGCCAGGCTTTCAGTTTTGGCATCTCTATCTTCACTGCTCCTCTCTGAAAAAGCCATGTATAAAATATTAAATTCTCTGAGAACATCATTTTAATTACTCTTGAAAGACTTATCCAGCTGTTAAATGATCCAGGGTTAACCGAAGGGCTACTGCTATAAAACCATTTAAACACACCATGGTGATTTTATCAAATTTCACAGCTGTTCCTGCAGCAAATGCAGCTCCTCAGAACACAAGATTTCTAGTTAATCCACTAACAGTAATTTTGGAGAAAATTTGCATCAAAGGAGAAATTGCTGCACAGGAACTGCCTGCCTGGATTGGACCCACAGCCAGCCCAGTCCAGAAACCTGTCTCCAGGATGAGCCAGCACCAGATGTTCCCGTGGAAAGAAATATAGAAATACGTAATACACAAATGTAATTCAGCCCACAAAAGGTCACTCTGCTTAATCACTAGGACACAAAGACTTTCCTTTTCCCCCGTGTGATTTTATTAGTGTCACATCATGCACAAACCTTGTTATTCATAGAGAAATAACCATGCCTTGAACCCAGGTTCCTTGGCTCAGACAGTGACAGAATCTGCAGTTTGACAGCACAGTTTAAGACATATCCTCCTTTATTCATTCAAGATTTTTCATATTTCCATTCTACTGCACTTTTATTGGGTGATAATTTCTCTGACTCCTTGGCTATTTTACAGGCTTTTTTCTCTCTCCTGTTATTTTTCATCCTTGCAGAGGGAGCAGGCTCAGTCACCTCGGCTGCTCTCGGGGTGAGAGGCTGCTCCTGACACCCATAACTCCCAGCTGAGGGGAGCCAGACACCCCTTCCTCATCTCATCATCCCTGCCAAGGGAACAGTTAAGAGGGGGCTGTTTATTTTCCTGTGGGATCCCCAGTGCACCTCAGATGCTGTGTTTGGGCTGTCTTAGGGACTGAAGCAGGGAAGAGCATTCCAGGCAGACCCTGTGGAACTGGCTTGTGTCCTGCTCTGGGGTGGTCTGACTGGGCTCATTGTGCAAGGCTAAGACAATGAGCCCAGGCCTGTGTCCATGAGACGTAACAATAACAGTAATAATAATCATCATTTGAGCTCTTCCAGTGCAGTGTTCTCACCATAAAGAAAGCAGTTGGGCTAAAGCTTCTAAGAGGTTTATTTCCCTAATACTCTGTCAGACCATGCGCCAGGACGGAAGGACTCAGGATGGATCCTGCTGACCCTGATGAATTACCTTGGTCAGACAGAGGCAAAGCTTTTTCAGCTGCTCCCACCTGTCTGGGGAAGGACCTGGATCCAGAAATGCTGTGATAACCGTGTGGGGTTCATCCTCAGCTTCTGCCTTATCCCACAAAGGGCCCAGTTCACGATGTAGAAATGATCCCTCACAGAACACAAAACCAAGATGCAGATAAACCTTGGGACTGCCAATCATTAAACTTCAATCCAATGCCAAATTCAGCTCCTCTTGGACAATTGATCTACTTATAATAAAACAACCAACAGCACTGTGCCCACATCTGCCAGCTCTCCAAGCCTGCAGAACCAGCAGGAATTAACAGAGAACTTGGTTCATGGGCTGTGTATTCCCCAGCCCCATATCTCACCCCAGCTATAAAAAACTCCCCCACAGGTCTCATCCCTTCACTGAAAGAGCAAACAAAGCATCAGACCATATTAACCCTGTTCCCAGCTCCACAAACCCACAGAATACAGCAATAAATTTGCACATCTTTGATACTTTGAAAGGTTAGTTGTAACTCCCATCTAATTTCCAGACCACTGAATGCTCATCCTCCATCTCTCTGGGAAAGCAACAGGATCAGTGGGGCTCCAGGAACAGGTAACAAATAAAAAGCATATATATACAAATATAAATATTTGCAATATAAAGCAAAGCCATAAATTTCAAGGTAATTCTAATAATTTGGAGTAATTCTGCTTACAACTATACATGAAAGCTCTCTCTGAGTTAGAAATGTCTCTGGAACATGACTTGGAGCATCAATTTCTCCTTTATATATGTGCTTCGAGAAGTCAGGCTGCATTTGGAGACATAAAAATTACAAATTTCCATATGTTTTTCTTTTAGTTTATGGAACATAATAGGATTATCCTTCATATTATGGTAGTGAAGCTGAAAACTATTTGTATTCCAGCAGCTGGATGAGCCTTCTCACATAAATTCAATCTACAAAAGTCACCCAAACCATGAAAATTCCTCTAGCATGATCTTATTTTAGGTAAAGGACAGCTTCTCTTCCTCTCGTTGTCTTCCTAGATCATGATGGGCCATTGGAGAGTTCTCTTTGTTCTTACTTAAACTGACTGGGTTTTTGGCCACAAACAAATCTGAAGTGCAGACTCAGCTCTGGCTGGCAAGCAGCCACATTTGTGTTAGGAATGACTTCTGAAAGAGGGAATCAGGCTCTGATTTTTTTTCCCCTCTTCGTGCTCCCTGTGTTTTGCTGCTGCCCGTGGCACAGCCAGATGCTCAGCACTGTTATTTATCAGCTCCCAGGCCAGCAGAGAGCCCAGGGCATGTGAGTGCCTGTGCAGGCAGGGGCAGGAATGAACCACCACCACAGAGATCTTTGTCCTGACTGCCTCAGATCCCCCTCCAACCAAGGGACTTCTGATGGGCAGAGGAATCACTTGGGTGATTGTGATTCTCCTTACCTGCACTTCCCCCATGTCCTGCTGGATAAGCCTCTCCTCTCCAGACAAGCTGCTGTCTGTCCTGTGCAGCTGAAAGGTCACGGCCGAGCTCCTGAGTGGAGAGTGCAGTGGGCATGGTGTCAAAACCTTCTGTCAAATTACTCTGCAAACATCGTTCACAGTCCTGAGCTGTCAGTGTTTTATTCTGCTTGCTCCAAACTGTTGAATATTTCTTCTAGTCGTGCATGATAATGCCAAAGGCCACTGTGACAAAAAAATACATTTTGAACAAAGGCTAAACAACATAAATGCTTTTACTTTGCAGATGGCACTCAGAACTCAGCAGATGGCGAAAGAAATCCCACAGGATGTTCTTCTCTCCCTTCTCTCCCTCCACAAATATATATGAGAGCATGTGTGTGCACAAAACAGCAGTGTCCTGAGGAGATACTTCTGTGAAAGCCTTTGGAGTCTCGCCCCTTTGAACAATATCTCGTTGCCCTTTTTTACAACAGGAAAGATCCAGCCAGGGCAGGGTACCAGAGAGGGAACCAGGGAGCACCTGTCTGTTCATGGCTCTGCCACTCACCTGATATGCCTTTGGACAGGCAAGTTTGTTCCTTTTTCTTCCCGTGCCATGCTCACTCTTTTATTTTAATTCTACATCCTCAGGGAGGAGATTTTTCCAGTCTCTGACTGTTAAGCCTTGAAACAGCTTGTACCATGCTGGTGCTCCTCACTGCAGCTTCTGTTTCCCAGGAAGCATTAGAGACACTGCACTCTGTAGCATTTGCTGCATTTCACAGAGCTGAGCATAAAGCTGCCCATGAAATGGAGATGTGCCTGATGGAGGAGCAAAGATGGGCAAGAATAAACCACTGAGAATCTGCAATCCTCCTTCTGCATCAGGTCCTTGATAAAGGCAGGGGATAAATCTTTCTGGCAGAGAGCTGTGTGAACAGGCACCACTGCTCCCAGTTCCCTTGGCCATGGGGTAACTTCTGTGTGGGATCATTTTGCATTTACACCTGTAGATTTTCACTATCATGTATCCCTCTGACACAAATGCATCCCAAAACTCTATATGGACTCTGCAGTCACACCCAAATCCCATCCATGGTGGAAATGTCCCTTGTGCTGGAAGCAGCAGCAGCTCAGAGGTCACAGCAGCACCAGGTCCAGGGCAAGGCACTCCCTGCTCACCTGCAGCTGCAGGTTTTCATTCCCAGAAGGCAGTGTTGCGAAATCCAGGGCAGCATTTAGTTTGGGTCTTTTCCAAATCAGAACCCCAGCCTGGATTTTTCAGCCAGCCTTTTACTTCTGGAAGAAAGCAGCACATCACAGCCTGTCTCAGTATTGCTCAGTGTTTGCACAGCCCCACCATGCCCTGACCCACCAGCCATGCTCTCCACAGCACTAAATTCCCTGGCAGTTTACTCTCCTGGAACAAACTGGCTCGTTTGAACGTGTCATTATGATCACTTTGCAGCTCCATGTTGCCTGTGCACAGCACCCCAGACAGCCTTCATCCCTAAAGCACTGCACTTCCTCACAAACAGAAAGCACTGGCAGCAAATGCCTCTCCCACCCTCACCTTCAAAGGGGTGGAGCTGCCTGTAATTGCTTCCATTTCTCAGTCTCTGCTAGAGGCAGCTCTGCCTCTAGCCTCAGAGATACAAATCTCTGCTCATCTCTGGAGGAGGGAGTTTTACATGCATGTAGAGAGGGCTGTGAAACTGCCCCTTCTGCAAACAGAACTCATTTCTCTGGGCAGGGAGCTCTGGTGTGGCACCAAACCCGAATGGGCAGGACTGGTCAAACACAGGACCCAGCAGGGTGCCAGCATTTGTAAAGTGCCATTGAAATCTGAGGTTGGTAACAGAGTCTGAAAGGACGACAGCCAGGGGTGCAGAGTGACAAGTTTGTCTGTTCTCAGATGCCTGAATCACTGAGCAGATGGACTGGTTCGATACAAACCCTCTATAGCCCTTCCAAAACAAGGAGTACCAGACATATGTGCAGAAAATTGTACACACAAAAGTGCGCTCTGCTACTCTGACGCTCACAATTTTGGCAACTCAGAGACAAATCTGTTGTTTAAGCATAGAAAAATGCCTTTTTTCTTGTTTTCTTCTTCTTTTTCTTTTTTTTTTTTTTCTCTCACTTTCAGGGCAACCTGGTTGTCTGCAGCAGAGATGATTTCATGTGGAAGAAAGTTGTTCTGTGTTTGCATGGCAGTGAGCACAGTATGGTACAGGATGGGAAGACATTGCCCAGCACCTCGCACCATCTCCAATCCAGGGAAATGCATAGAATGGTCACACCCAGACCCCTTCAGTCCAAAGTCCCCTGAAGCCTGTTTGCAGCACTGTTCACTAGGTCTAAAAAGAGTTCTGCAGCAGCACAAGGTGCATGAAACAGAGCAAGCCCAGCAGTGGGAGCCTGGACTACCTCAAAGAGGCAGAGAATCAGCCCTGAAACTGCAGATTACTTCTGAAGAAGAATATTTAGGAATGGCCTGGCTTTGAGTCTGTACTTTTCCATCCTCACCATTTCAGTGGCAATCTCACTTGCAACTGTGCCTTCTCCCAGCAACCACTGGCTGCTCTTTCCCACTCAAAGATCTCTATCAGTCATAAACATTTAGCCAAATGGGTGAATTTTTTTAAAGTGTGGGGAACTCTAGCAGCTGTGATGTTTCCTTGATTAGTTGCACAAGAAATCACACATGTAAAACATAAGAGAGAAAACTAAACCTCCCCATTGCCCTGTGCTCCATGGAGATGTGGTCAAGAGCTGGGTGAGAGCAATCCTGGTCTGCTCAGAACCTTCCTTGGAATGGGAACTCAGGATATTTGTCCCAGAGCCTGGAGAACACGAGCAGGACATTTGCTGCCCCTCACCTCTGTCAGCCTCAGGCAGGTAGGATGAGGAAGATGCTCTAGGAAGGAGACAAGAGGGAATGAGGAGGATGAGAACATGCTGGACATGTAAGACTCTCACTGCTGCTCAGGCCAGCAATCAAAAATGGAAGCAAAATAAAATGGGAGGCCCCACTGGGAATGGAAGAAATAAACACTGAGCATTACTTAACTACAGATCAGATTGTTTGGACAAAGGAGAGGTCCAGTCTCTACAGGAAACTCCATTGCTGGTACTTCCCATATTTTGAGGATGGGACCTCATACAAACTTGTAAGACTTTTGTGACACAATTATTGTTGATGTGGGGTGAGTTACAGATGTAAGAGCTGTCTGAGGTGTCTGAATTTCAATAGTGAATTTGAAACTACACAAAGCTCAGATCAGGGGATTTATTTGGGTTCACTTCCAGTTAAAACACACAGCTGAGGTCACATGATTCCATGGAATAAGGCAGTTTCTAATCAAATTACTGCAGTATTAGCAATAGATAGCTTCATGTTTCTGTCAGGAGCCTTATTATTTTTCCTTATTATTTTTCCTTATTGTTTTTCCTGCCTTAAAGGAACAACCAGAGCTGCTCTGGCTGCCTCCAAGGCTGCTGAACAAGTTCCATTAAACCTTTGTTTAGAACAGCTACACTGGCTCAAACACTTTGTTTCAGGAAGAATCTTACCCAAGTAAGAGGCTCATATCTCAGAAAAACATCTTACAGTACTCTACATTAATTAAAGATAAGGTGATATCATTACAGAGATAGACATTGTTATCTCCCCTCTAATGTTATCAAGGCTGTTTTTATGTCTGCAGATGAACACTTCCAGACAAAGATATTTTTGAAAATCTCCCATTGTGTTTGAAAGCATCTGCTAAATGGAATTACAAGGTTTCACTGGGTAGCATATTTTTGGGTGTGATCCACAGCTCACTGAAGTCTAGAGGAAGTCGTGTAAAATCCTGGTTAACTGTCCCTGCTCTGGAATGCTGGGTTTTTCAGCAAGTGCATGTAACATATATGTTTACTGAGTTTCTCTCATTTTGTTGGCTGTTAAAGAAATGTTCAAAGGAAACATTTTCACGAATCTACCTGGGTTAAGAAGCACTCACTGGGGCAAGGGAGCAATAAAAGGCTGGGAAGGGTTTAGTTACTGCCAAAATTTCCAACTATTCAGTGCTGAAAGCACAGAGAAGATAGGATGCATTTTTTTCTTCAGCACCAAAAAAAGTTCATTGCTTTAGATTAGAACCAGTAGCTACAATTGGAACCACTATTTAACAGTGCTTGAAATGAGAAGGTTACACATCACAGTAATAATTCAGTTAATTTTATGGGGAACACAAGGAAAGGGGTGTTTAAAGTAGGTGAGGAGGAGTTCTTGATGTTGGCTTTGCTGAACTCCTGAGAAAATAATTTTTATAATTTGAAACCTAACACAAAGCCACTCCCAACGCCTGAGTCCTGCACGTGTGTGCCCATCAGCATCTGCTGTGGGGCACACAGGGAAGCTGCACCAGGACACCTCAGAACAGAGCAGTGGCTGCCCCCCAAATGGGGAGCTGACCCCTGTCAAGAGATGGGATTGTTGAAGAGAAACCAGTGGTGAAAACCAGATGGTGTTTGTGTCGAACTTTGTATGTTTACAAATAAATTCAGCTTTGCTTTGGTGTTTTCCAGCGCTGTTCTAACAAAGAGGAGCTCTAAGTCCCTGGCTCACAGCATGGAGGAATCCCCACGTGCCTGCATTCAGGTAAAGAAGATTCAGAGCTGGTACTGGAGTTGTTCTCTAAGTGTCTGACCAGAGCAGTAACAAGTGATTAAGGCTCTTTCTCTCTCAAAACTCAAGACCTGCACTTTCCCTCACAGTTCAGACAGATTGTGAGGTGATGCCTAATGGACCTCTGGGGTTTTACCCTTCCTTCCCTGTTAAGGCAAGCAGCTCCCATCAACTCTCTGCTTCTGGGGCTTAAGGGAAATCCAAACTAAAAGGCATTGCCTGATTTCCAGATTTAACTCCTGAGCATCCTTTCATATGGAAAATTCCAATCATAAGCTTGAGTTGGTTCGTGCCAATCCCAGTTCACAGTGAGGCTGGATAAAACCCCACAGCAAGTGTCATGGAGATAAGGTACCATGGTTGCCATGGCATTTCCCCAGACCAAAGTCATCCCTTGCTCTCAGAATGCCCTGAGTGAAGGCCCCTGCACGGGGTAATGACAAACAGGATTCACTGAGCTCTGTGGAAGCACTTGGAGTGGCACAGAGATGTCCCTGCCAGGAGCTGTGCTGCCCTCAGGTGAAAACTAATCAGTGAGCTATGCCAATATACAAAACTGCTTCTTGCTCTATTTTCAGAAATACATGGCTGCTATCAGGTATCAGTTCACACATTTCCAAACTGATTCTGCTTAAGATTTTGTGCAGTTTTCTAACGAGCACAAGTTAGGTAAAGTACTAATGAACTTCAAACTGTCACATCATGGGAAAGGTCAGACCACAGCAAAAGTGCTGCTAGACCCAGCCAGAATTCTGCTGAATGCCCAATGGAGGAAGAATTCAAGGCTAGCATTTAAAATGCAAGGTGAAAAGTAGCTGAAATTATCACCTTGGATTTTGGAACTGAGGCAGATTCCTGGTATTTACATACTCTGTGACACAAACAGGCATTCAGGGCTTTTTCCAACAGCACCTGCACAGCAAGATGCCAAGAAACTCTGGCACTCCTTAAATTCCCCAGACACCCCCAGTCCTACCTGTACCCCAAAGGCCTGGCTTTTATGGATTGCATCACCCTGTGAACAAAAGGAGCCCTGAGAAAGTTTAGCAACCTGATTATCTCCAAAGAGGTTTTATGCTACAGAATAATAATAATAAAAAAAAAAAAACAGCAGCTTTTGTGCTCACCTGTGCTATAAGTGCATGTGGAGGATCCTTGCAACTTGGAATGCAACCCTGGGACCTCCTTAGGGAGACAAAATTAAGACTAGGAAGATACTGTAAAGTTGCTGAAAGAAAAATAATGTTTCAATGACCTTCTTGAGATGTATTCCTTACTCTGAGTTATTTGTGCATGTTTGCATCCACAAAGAACCTGGAAAGGAAATTATTCTGTGCACAGAGGCCAAAAGCTGACACTGTTCACCTACAGAGCCGGTGAGTTCTTGTTTGTGTTCTCAATCTCTTTCTAAGAGTTTTAAAAACCAAAGTGTCAGAGAGGTTAAAACTATTTTTAAAGCAATAAGTTCTTCACAACCTCTTTGGAAATCAAAAGAAAATTGTTACAAGTGTTACATTTTTTATGTTGAACTCTGAAAAAGAAGTGTAGAAGCATTTTTTGCTAACTTTGGCTCTGGCTTATGGGAAGATTTTTCTATTGCCATATCAGCTATATCAGTTTCAGGGCTACACACTGGGTCAGCACAGGATTAATGACCAGGAGTGCCTCCTATCAGCATTCCCTGCTTACCTTTCCCCATGAAAAGAGCTGCAGCCAAACACTGCCTCTTTCATCAGGATAATTGAACTCACACAGATGGAGAAGGGAAAGAGAGGGCTGAGGTCTCCAGCTCCAGTGACGTTTGAGTTTCCTGTGGCCAACCCCTCTATGGCATCCTCACCCCAAATCCTTTTAACTATCTGTGCTGAGGGGAGACCAAAGCAGACATTGGAACCAAAACTGGGGCAGAATAAGTGCAGACCTACAGAACATGGGCCCTGATCATCCCCTCCCTTCAGTCTCTGGGAGCTTTGGGAGGAAGCTTCTCCTTCCCCTACAGTCAGGCCCTGCTCCCTGAGCTGCTTTCCTCCCTCCAAGCCAAAATGTTCCTGCTGTGCCCAGGTGAGGGATGTCTGCAGGAGTGGTGGGAGCCTGCCCCAGCCCCGTGCCTGCTCCACTGAGCTCTCAGAGCTTCCCCCCTGCCCCTGCCACCCTTTGGGCCCCAGGGCAGCCCTTGCCAGCTTTCCAGTGCCAGGAGCAATTTCCAAATCTCAGCTGTTTCCCCTGCAGGGCTCCACTGCCACTCTCTGGCTTTAGGAAGTTTCCTTGGGTGTTTTGAGAGGCTCATCTGCAGAAAACGCCTCAGACACAGCGATGCTGATTTGGTGACAAGTGACTTCTGAAAATAGTACATTTATTCACTGAGCTTCAGCACAGCAGTCCCAGTTGTTGACGCTCCTCATGAAAATATTGATGCTAAGCTCCCTAGCTTAGAATGTTTTGATCCATCTTCTGGGCCTATTGATCTACCTTTGATACTTCAATCAAACTGCTGTTCACATCAACTGCAAATTCATCTGATCTCTCCAAAATAATTAGATTAATCACAGGAGGATCTACAAACACCCTGCTTTGATTGATTATGTCTTCGTGCTCTCCTGGGGAAAACAGGTAAATTTTAAAATGTGAAAAAGACAGTTGTTAGCCTTTTCATTCTGGCATCTTTGAAATACTTTTAGTCTCACTTTTCCTTTTATGATCTCAGCCTTTTACAAGATTGCAGGCTCGCAGCATGCTTAGTTATGATTTCTTCAGTGGCTGACATTTTGCAATACATAATGATTTAGCCAATATGAGCAGAACTATCATTACACAATTTATTGTTCCCCAAAGTATTATTTGTTGTAGAGACTATTAAGCCTAGGAGTTACATGTTACAGAATTTTTATTAGAACTCTTTTAAAATCCAAGGAAATTAATCCCTCCCTTCACACCTCCTGCTCCAAGATTTCCATTTGGCAAAGCAAAGTAAAAGTATTCAAGCACAAAAGTGGTGGGGGTAGTAGGGACTTCTCATGAAATCATCAGCACTTTTCTTTGCATAAAAAACAAACAAAGACTCCAGGGTTTTATTTTTAAGAGCAAACTTTTCCTTTTAATTTGCACCGTAGAAACACCAGTGATGCCAATGGGATCTGTGTGTGAGTCCTGAGCCCAGCTGAAAAACAGAGTGGTGGCTGCAATGCCACCGCTCAAAAATGGGTATTTTATTTGATGAATGAATTGCTAAAGGGAAAAAAAAAAGAAAAAAAAAGAAGGCACTAAATTTTTTTCTATTCTGGAAACGATGACTTTGTACAATAATCCTATTGTTCAATCATCACTACAGCCTCCACTGGAACCATGCCCAGAAGGATGAAACATTTTGTGCTAAACCTTTTCCAGGGGCCTTCTACATTAATCAATAGTTTTGATTACTCAATCCTATGATTATTCCATTTTTTGGAAGGAACCATTAGGGTTATTAATTGCACTGAGACAGCTGTTTATCTTCCAGCAGAACAAAAAGAGCTCATTCTGCCTCTGCCAGGGAGCTGTTTAATGCACAGTGATGTGTTGAACTTGACTCAGCTTCTTGCTCCTTCCCTGGCCTCTGATGGTGCCATGGGAGGAAAGGATCAGAGCTGGGCTTGGGGAGCCACAGCAGCTTCCCTTGAGATCAAACTGCTGCTGCTGCTGCTGCTGCTGGGGGTCACCTCTGGGAACCCATTCCTCAATCTGAGAAGGAGCTGGAGGCGTGGAGGGAAAACAAGGCTTGTGTGAGGTTGAAAGTGAGCTGGGCCAAGAGCACATTAAAAATCAGGGAAGGGATGCCAAAGGAGGGGTGGATGTAACTAAGGGGAGAGGCAGGGAGAAAAACAAGGCATAGAAGAGAAACATTGTCAATTTGGGGGGTTTGTTTGGCTTTCCATGCGTGCATAATGAGGGGTAATTAGCTCTGCCTACACAGTGAATTTCTGCATCTCAATCAGCAAACAAGAAAATCCTGGAACTGCTCTTCAGCAGGAGGAGAGCAACATCCGAGAGCAGAGTGGGACTGGGATGGACCGAGAGAAATCATTGTCTGTGCAAGATGATGGCTGAAAGAGGAAGCACAAGTGCTGCAAGGACATACTTAATGGTTCTTCAGGATGGGAAAAGAACAAAGGAGGGGGTGGTGGTTTCCAGGCATTTCCTTTCCACAGGAAAGCAGCCCTGAATTTATGGAGGCAGTCACTCCCCTGAAAGGACTACCTTCTCTTAGCTTGCTAATTACGTAAGGTTCTGGTGATTTTTTTAGTTAAGAAAACAGAGTCTGTTTCCTTTGCTCAGAGCAGGAATCATCATCTGTTTGTGTAACTCAGAGCCTCCCAGTGTGGAGGGCATGGGAGCCCCCAGCTCCCAGCGCTGCTGGGCTGTGCTGGGGGTACATCACAGCCCCTGCAGGGACATCTCCTGCCTGGAAATGGCCCAGGGAGCTCAGCACAGAACCTTCAGTGCCTGTGCAGGGTGTAAGGAGCACGCACTGGGCACATGTGGGATCCAGCAGAGCTGGGGAGGAGGAGGAGGAGGGATAATCCCACACATCTGCCTCACACAGAGCTGCCACACCTCAGCCCATCCAGACACTCTGTGTCACCTGAATGTCACACAGTGCAACAGCCTGCTGCTATTACTATGGCAAGCATAAATAGCCTACCTTCATCCCTTTGAAAAGATTTCCTTTTGTCCCTTTTCCAGGGATTAATTTCTTTTTCTCTGTGCCATTCACTGGATCGTGTCCTGCCTTTCTTCTCCAAGTGATTTGGCACCGACGCTGCAACCACTGGTTTCAAAAAGCCAGGCTATTTCTTGATTCTGAGTCTCTACAGTACACAGCATGACA
Source organism: Phylloscopus whistleri (assembly GCA_017589585.1). Lineage (NCBI taxonomy): Eukaryota > Metazoa > Chordata > Aves > Passeriformes > Phylloscopidae > Phylloscopus > Phylloscopus whistleri. The sequence continues at coordinate 25,786 of JADMLD010001473.1, read as the reverse complement.
GAGGCCCTTTACATCCTTCTAAATATTAATAAAAAAAGAACAGTATGGAACTTCACTTGGATTTGGGGAAAGCTGGATTGTACAAGATGCTAAAACCAAAGTCGTTTGTTCATTTCTGTCTGAAACAGTTTGAGGTTTTTATGGCTCAAGAAATGAGGATAAATTTACAGTCTTGTTTTCCAGAATGAACACAGAAAAATGAAAATCAATTAAGAGAATTTTTGCAGCTTTCTTGGATTCACATCTCTGAGGTTTTAAACCAGCTTTTCCCTGCAATGTCTAAATTGACAGATTCAAAAAATCACACTGTATGCAAGTCAGACAAAATCTCAAGGATATATACTGATTTTTATAGAGAGTTGGAGGTAAACCACTTTTTTTCTTGCTATACCAAAATTAATCCTAAACATTTTATGGGATAAAAAATCCCAACAGAGTTGAAAGTAACTAATAAGAAAGGCCCTCCTTTAACTCCAGTGGGCTCCTTCGGGAGCTGGGGAGAGATGACTTTTCATTTATCTCAAATTTTCAAACAATGGGAAGAATGTTAAAAGTAAAAAGTAAATCTTTAGTGCTCCCAGCCTTGGAGATCACCACACCTTCAACCTGGCTATGGCAGCTGGGTCCTGCGCACCCACAGCCCTTCAGACCACAGCATTTTACAGGCCCATTGGAGAAATCACTTCTCCCTGAATTGTTAATGAAGCAGCTCTGCACAACCCTCACATTTCACATATGGCAAAGAGAATTGAAACCACTGGCATATTCTAAAGATTCTGGTGTAAAATGTCATCTTTTGATATGCAAATACCAGGCCAGAAATAATATCCCTTCTTCCATTAATGCTCTAGTCCTTAGACTTAAGGAAAAGAAGAATTAAATCAATAAACAGCTTCAATTTCTACTTCTTCTCTCAAGTTTCTTTTAAATCAATATGCAGCTAAAATCTCATCATTAAATACACCAGGCCTACATGGTGCCTCAATTACTGTCATATAACCTCTTTCAGCTTGGTATCCATTATCTTACCTCCAGTGGATAAATACTCACCCTTGGGAAAGGACCAGTGCATAATAAACAAGAAAATTGAGTTGTTCTCTTAAGACAGCTGTCACCTGGCACAAGAAGTGGTGATCAAATGATCCAAAATAACACTTAAGCTGATCAAATTCAGGAAGAAGCATTTTTTCTTTTCTCTTTTTTAGGGTTGTGATTTGGGGGTTTTTTTTGGTCCACAGATGCCATGTAGCAGGGTCAGATCCTCCTACCTTCTGTTGCTGAAAGAATTAATTCCTAAAATGCAAGTTTTAATGAATGTCCTCCTCCAGCAATGCCTGACTCTACCTCAGCAGACACGAAGTCTGAGGTACCAGACAAAAGGGATCCAGGCAATGTAAATAATGTGTTAAATCCAGTGCAATCTGGATAAACAGTAGATTCATATTTGACTTGGCAAGAAAATCAGAGGGAGAGGCCTCTCCGTTTTGCAGCGATCTGGAAAAAGTGCAAAGCCTACGGAAGGCTAATAAAACTTTTCTGGCACCCCATCTGGAGGTCTCAGCAGTTTCTGCTTTTAGAAAGAATGCATTCTGCTTTTAACTCCACACAATGCCTCATTGCTGCTTTCATGTGCTCCAGACCAAGAAGACTTTCTACAAACAGCCCCAAAATCAATACACGTTATTCTGCCTCAGCCAGGTGTGTGCTCTTTGAAAGCAAACTGAGACATCTCAGCATCACACAAAGGCTGGGCCAGCTCTGCCTCCAGGAAGTGAGACTGCAACACAGGCAGGACCTGCAGGCTTTGCAAAGGTTGTGGAGCACTGGAAATGAATGGAGGAGGAAAAAAAAAACAAAGGGAAGAAAGCCCTTCTTATTCCTCTCTCAGGGGACACAACCTGCAGTATGACAGCTGTCACCTATGACATCAGCCAGTCTGAGCTTCAATCCAGCTGGGTACTTAACTCATCCTTTACTCTAAGCCTGTGAACAGACTGAATTCCTCCCAATTCTGAATAGAAATTCATCCCTATTTAGTTATAAATGCCTGGCCAGATCAAGGCCCAAGTCACTCTGATGATGAGGTTTATTGTCACACGGTATAAAGAAAAGGAGCAAAAAAGGGTCAGACACTTTCTTATTCCTTGGCAGGGAAAAGGATGTCAAAGAGAGATGAATGCAGGAAATACTCCTTAAACATAAAGCCCACAAATGGCACTGCCTCCTAACAAACCTTGACACTGTAGTAACAGCTCTGCACACTGGTTTGTGGCTGGAGGACAGCCAGAGAATGCTTTAAGAACTTACTCCCTTCTTATGAGAATTAAATCAAGGAGAAGCTGGATGAGAATAACCCATGTGCCAGAGCCCCAGAATAACCATCTGATCCAGGACAAATGGCACCATCCTCCAGGAACCCAGATGCTCCTGCGCTCTGGTTGAAATCTGAAAACAGGTTTTTCACCAGTTCAATTTACATGAAGAGTTCAGAAGGCTTATTTTTCATTCCAGCAGAGAATTAACACAAATGTCAGAAGTTGCCAGGGAACAGACTGTCACCCTCCAACTGCTTCCCTCCCTTCAAATACTTGGAGGATATTGTACTTCACATATCACCCTTTAATCCTGTGTTCTGCTGCAGCTTTTTAATATGTACTTGCTGTATCTGTACAGAATCTCAGAATGCAGACTAGCCTAGCAGACAGAGCTTTGGCTTGGGATTTAGGAGACCTGTGAGCTGTTAAAAGCTGTTACAGAGGCTGCTGTAAGTGACTTCCTCACTCTGCTTCAAGCTCTGCATTTTGGCAGCATAAAATCAACACGCTTTGAAATGTGTGGATGGAAAATCTCTCAGACTTTAAAACACAGGAGAAAGCTTAAACACACCAAAAATGCACTCTTGGTGGAGAGGAGAGATGCAAGCAGCCCATGCAGAACCCCCAAGAAGTCAGTTTGCAGCAACTACCATGCACAACTTCCACAGGTCATTTGTTGAGGCACAACACCTGCTCATTTATAGGGTACAACCCCTGCTCATTTATAGGGTACAAACCCTGCTCATTTATAGGGTACAAACCCTGCCTACTTATAGGGCACAAACCCTGCTCATTTATAGGGCACAAACCCTGCTCATTTATTAGGGCACAAACCCTGCTCGTTTATAGGGCACAAACCCTGCCTACTTATAGGGCACAAACCCTGCTCATTTATAGGGCACAAACCCTGCCCATTTCTTAGGGCACCCAGCCCCCAGTGTCCAGCCTTCCCCTGGCTGGCAGGCCACCCCTGGAGCTTGCTTTAGGCCACCATGGGCAGGGAGTCTCTCACCATGGGTCCAGCATGGGCTGGAACACTCACCTGGAACCTGTGGGTTTGCATTTCCCCCTGCTGCACTCAGTGCCCAGCCAGGGTGAGCACAGGGATTGACCTGATTTCTGTCTGCAGTGCAAACCCTTACAGAGAAGGTGGCTCAGTTTTACCAAAACTGTGCCTCACCTGAGACCCCCTAAAGGCTAAATAGCCACAGCTGACACTTCAGGACACTGTTCCCTCCTGGTCCAGGGAAAATGCCAAAGCAAGCTGGAATTCCTCTCCAGTGCTGTAGGAAATGGCCTCCAGCTCTGCTCTCCCTTGCAGGGATGAGTGACCAGCATGAGAGTTTGTATCTTTGCCAACTGCTTCTGGTACAGGGCTCAAGGAGCAACTCATGAGATGCCCACCTGTGCTAGGTAGGCTTAGTGTGTTAAAAGGTTACTGCCTTCACACAACACTGTTTTCAATTCATTATTTACTAAAACTCACATTTCAGAGGTGCTTCCAAGGTGAAACACCCTACACAGTTTAAAGTCTGATATTCAGCATGTAGACACAGGCAAGTCTAATCCTGCTAAATCTGATCCTTTCCAGCTCTCTCTCCCTGTTCCTTCTCCCTTAAATCCCTAGCTAAAGATGGCAACTTTTCCCCTCAAGAGCAGCTAGCAATGATAGGCTGCATCCTGATGGCCTGTGCTGCCAGAACCACACATTGTGGCTTGAAATATGAAAATACATCACTAGAAAACAACCTTAAATAGCACAATATATCTGACATGAGCTTGCAGCCTCTGGATTGTTCATTTATATTCAAAGGAAGCTTGGAGTAAAAGAGAATTCTGCCATCTGGCAGAAGTTAAAGCAATCCACAGTGGGTGTGGGCAGGTGCTGACATCCCAAAAAGACTCTCCCAAGGAGCAACAACTCTGGGCTTTCTCAGTTGAGGTGCAGAGGCTGGGCAGGCCAGACACCAGGCTGCTCATTCCACCTCTGTGAGGGCCCAGAGGAGAAAACAGAGTCCAGGAGCAGAGCAGGGACACAGAGCCCTGCAGGCTCCTCAGTGCTCTCCACTGGAAATCAGATGAGTGCTGACAAGAGCAGGAAAATTCTTTTTGAGGAGATCCAGGCTGCTGGTGTCAGTTCCAGTGACAATCACATCAGGCTGTCTGCACAGACATGTGGAGAGTTCATCCCCTCCCAGACAAATCCTGTATTTACTTGTTCTCCAGAGCAATCATACTGAAAGAAAAACATGTTGAATGAGCTATACAGCAGGCAATTCCAAACTATCATCTATGTTTTCAAGAACCAAGGAAGAGAAAATAGACAAGATCAGACTTTGAAAGCACTAGTTAAGTGCCATGCCTATGAAACCCAGGCTCTTGTCCTTCTAGAAAACAAAGTCTGGTGGGGTTGCCCTCATGAATGACTTTTCATCTGATCCTCACCTCTGGCTAAGGAAAAGAACAAGTTCAGTTGCCTCTCTCTCATATCCAGAAATTGCACTGGAAAAACTGGACCACGGTGGACTTTTCTACATGAGCAACAAGATGAAGGAGCTTAGGGAGTCAGACATCCAGTCCCTCTTACAAAAAATGTCTGGTTTTCTCCTGCTGGCATAAGAGCCTGGTTTACCCAGTTTGGTAAAATTCTGGTTTATTATTTTAGGCCTGTTGAAAGTCCATTAACGAGGCAAGAAATTTACCCCTTTTGGATTTCTTAGGATCTGGGCATCCAAGTTCTCTGGGCTCTTTCCCTGCAGGGGAAGCTGATCTGGAGCAGCTTGTTGCCTTGTCACCAGGCAGATCTGTGTGCACCACATGCTTTACATGTTCCACAACTTACACACATAAAATCCTCTTTTCCCTCAACTTTACAGCATAATATGCACATTTCATAATTGTGCTGCATGCAGACTGTCATGGGACAACACAAACTGCACAGGCTGCACAGCTCACCTGCCAACACAACTCGCTGGAAAAATTCCTATTTCTGTCTCGAGGGATGGCTGATTTTATAAAACAAACCAACAGCCCAAAATCCTACTCCATAAGGGCTTCCATGCTAAAACCTGGAATGTACTAACATATGTTTTGTGTGCAAAGTGTGACAGAGCTGTAGTCAGCAGAAACTGAATTCAGAAGTAAATACTTAGGGGAACTTTTCCTGATGTGGTTGGAATGTGGATGCTGTCTGCAGAAGGAGCATATTTATCCTGAGGTCAAGAGCACAGCTCAGTGTTCTGCCTCCTAAAGCACAGAGAGGACTTTGCTGGCCACAGAACAGTTTTTGTCTGTATATCTGCTTACAATGCCATTGCTGGGGACTTTATGATACTCATGTCAGCTTGTACAGGATTATAATAGTTTTCTTCCTATTTCGATGACTCTGGTAGGTGCTAAGTCCATTCAGAGAGTGATGGTTGCTTTGGAAGAATTCAGAAAGCTCTGCCCTTTCAAATACAGCAAACCACTCTGTAAATGTCCTTGTGAAGGATGAGGCAATCCTGGAGACTTTTACAAACGGTACAAACAACGTAGTTAATAGTAACCAAAATGGACTTGAACAATTTGATTACTTTCCAGTCTTAGACTCTAAGAGCATTTATGGATGCATTGAAAGGGGAAGTAATTTATTCTTTCCAAAGCCCAGCCTGGTTAGTTAGGGCCAGGATGACAAATGGGTCAGTGAAGCTCAGGCAGTTCCAAAGCACCTGTAACCTGCCCCCAAAGACACATCCTGTGCCATTTCCCAGCTCTAAGGAAAGCAAAGGATGTCAGCTTTGAGGAGGAGCAAATCCAGAGGCTCAGCACACCCAATGGATGGGGGCACAATTTGTGCAGCTGCCTGTACAACCCAGAGCTGGTGCTGAGCTTTCCCAGGAGACCAAACATTTCACTGCCTTCCTGCACATCCTGGAGAGCCCAGGCTGCTGCCAGGAGAACCCTGAGGGAAAGGTGATCATCTGACGAATGTGTTACACCTTCCAGCAGCTCCCAGCAGCAGGGAAGTGTTCTCTGAAGGAAAAGTTCTCCCTGGGGCTCTTCAGGCCTGACAGTTTCAATTATGCACTTTTAAAAGTTCCACTTTAAATGTTTCAATAAAAAGATGCTGTAAATGCCTTCATGGCAGGAAATTACATATTTAAAATTCAGAAACGATCAAAAATCCCCCAGACCCGCCTTACCAGGGATCCAAACCCAGCAAATCCCTCAACTGAGTGCCCAATCCTGCCACAAACACGTCCTGCAGAGTGGCACTGCAGAGCCACCCCCATTGGTCTCTGCCCAGGAGACAAACAGCTCTGCCACACTTTCTGAAACAGGTAGAAAGTGAACTCTAAATGCTGCAGCCCCTAAGGATCAACAGTTGCATTTTAAACAAAAAAAATCAGGAAGTTCCTCGAGTTGACAAAGGTTGCATTGGTACAAAGGGAGATGCTGACTCAGTTAAAGCACAAAGCTTCCTCAGGTATGTCCTTAGGAAGGGAACTATAAATCCATTTTATTTCTCCATGGATTCAGGCTGGATTTCCTTTTGATCACAGCCACTTGCTCCCTCCCACACCAGGATGGATTGGCAGGAAGCACAGGCAGTGCAGACTTGGACACTTCCCACTCAGCCAAAGATGTGGAAAGCCACAGGAATAATTATTTGATAATGAAAGGAGGAATATGACTTTGATTCTTTCTTTTGCCCATACTGTGTGTAAATACTAAAACTGGCAAATCCATAACTTGGAGCATTCTTTGAGAAAAGGGAAGGGGAAAAAAATGCAAAAAACCAACCCAGGTTTGAACAGTATGAAAATGAGTTCTGGCTCCTTCTAACCAGAAATGGGGCCACGGTGACCAGGTGGAGCTTTGGGATTTTGCATTACTGCAGCATTTTACAATTTGTTGTTTAGGAAAAAAAAAAAAAAAAAAAAAAAAAAAAAAAAAAAAAAAAGGTGATTTTTCTAGATTTTAAGTGCTAGATACTTTTGATATTTTTTCCTTTTGTCTTCCTGAAATGTCTGTCTTTGCATTTTGCCATTTTTTACCTCTTCCACGGCAGGTTTTTCTCCTTCTTCCCTACATTTGGAATTTATGGGCCCTTTACCATTGGAAGGAAGAAGCGTCTTGCTGCTCTCACAGGCACTGCTTGTTCCCTGAATATTTAAATAGCCCTGCTCCTTTCATGAGCTGTGAAACACCTACATCAAGGACCAAAGGATCTAAGCAATGACCCTGATATTTAGATCTAAGAAGTTGTTGATAGCCAAGCTCACCCTCAGCACAGCTTCCCTGAATTTGAAAGACTCACACGTGGGATGGATTTGGTGCTCTGTGTTGAAGTTGTAGGGCTGATCTAGGGATACATAATAAGCAGAGACATTTGAAGGAGTTCAGCATCTTTCAGGGTAAGGATTTTTAGATCTGTACCTTTGTTCCCAAAAGAGTTAAATGAATAATGAAATCTCCCTGCAGTGAGAACAGCTGAACTTAATTCAGAGGAAATTTCTCAAAGAACTGCCTTGGTGCCTTGCAAATGTGCCTGTCAAAAAGGGCTGCTCCTTCCCAGGTATTTGTTTTAGAAATTCCCTGCCTATAGGATTACACAGAGCAGCTCAGAAGAGATGAGGTGATTTTTTTATGCTTACAGAAGGTTTGCATTTTGTAGGTTTTAAAAATTGTGCTTTTTATTAGCGTAAATGTGAAGCACTTAAAAGACCAAAGTGTATTTAACAAAATTAATTTCAAGGTGATAACTCTTCAGATAAACAAAAGACAAATTTCTGAAGATCAGTACAATTTCTTTGAGCAGTTAATTCTTTCTTCTCTACAATAACAACCCTCAATTAGGAGTGCATTTGTAAAATTGTCCCTCTATCAGATTTGAAGGTTCCATACTTAGGCTTCAAGTGTTTTGAACAAATTACAAAACAACCTGAATATCTGATTACACACCCCATACCTCAGCAGAAAATTGCATCCTTTGCAATTTGGAACAGACAAAGTTAAACCCTGGTGTCACTCCTTAAAAAATTGACCTAATAGTGGAATTCTGACATATTTACCTTAAGCAGAAATAACCCTTCTTGTCTTTAATATTCAACAGAGTACAGCTAAACCTGTAACAGCTGCCAGAATTACTGAAACCACCCTCAACACGTGTAAGATACTTTGATTTTCAACTCTCCAGGAGTTACAGTGGACATATAGACACGGTTTTAAAAGATGACCAGCAAAAAGACATTCACAGAAGTGTAGCATTTTGATCAGACTTTTCAGACCCTGAAAAGCTTACCTAAACATGGGACACTTAACCTTGATGGTTTGGGTAGGTTGGCTCAACTTCCGAGCAGGAAAGGAGGTGTGGAAGTACCAAAGCTGAATTCTCCCAGAGAACCCCTGTCAGTCCCCAGGTTCATTAAAGTTTCAGAGCTGATTTCCAAGCTACTGTTTACTTTTGTGTTTTTGTCAGCCAATCCACAGAAGGAAAACAAATTGGATGGACTAGTTCCAAGCAGCCTGCCAATAAAAAATTTAAGCACTACTATCTAGAAGTAAAGTTTAAACAGAATTTTAAACTAAATCAAAATGTCAGAGTAAAGGACCATCAATGTAACGAGCTCTGCTGCACTGCTCTTTACCTGAGATATTGCAAAGGAACTTCTTCCTCCCCGAGTTTGAGGAGCCATCACTCAGACTCTGATGCTTTGTGCCCTGGCTCAGTGCTGAGGCCTCTGCAAAGCAAAAAACCCAGCCCAGCACTGCCCTGCTCCCCTCAGGTGCCTCTTCAGCAGAAAACCTGGCAGAGGAGATGGCTTCTTGAAGAAAATCCCTGTCGAGGCAGGGGAAGCCTCGGATTTCAGCGTGTGTGGGACTTGGCAGTGCCTGGGAAATGTGCTCTCTTCTGGCTGTCAGGAGTGTCTGTAAAACCTGGCAGCTGGGGCCACGTGTCTGAGGTTTGTCTGCAGGGAGAGCTCCCCAGCACTGACAGTTCTGTTCTGCCAATTCTGCTCTGCTGGTCTGGTCTAAGCCCCGGGATAAACACAGCACACAAAAGGAATTTTAGGGTTTTTTTCCCCAGGATAATTAACTCCAGTCTGGATGAATTACTTTTATTCTGGAATACAGCTTCTAGAAGGAGAGGTATACAAGGGAACCAACTTTGCTGCATGGACAGGGATTAAAGAGTTTTAAAAAAAAAAATGTTCCAAAGGAACTTGCACATTTCTGCAAAATGCCAGCTCCATGAAAACCAGCAGCAGATAACTTGGAGAAAGCAGGCTGGGGGAAAAGGTTGCTTTACTGTGCTTTACTGGCTGTGAGACCGAAAGGCAGGGATGTGAGAGCTACACATCCTTTCTGTAAATCACTCCGTGATGTTCCAGCTGAGTTGCAAAATAAAAAGGAAAGCGCTGGGCTTTACAGCACACTCGGCATTGTTTGTTTTGTCTGCCAAGTCTATTCCTCTTCCTTCAGTGGAGTGCTTGTGGTTTGGCAATGACTTTTTAGCCATTTCTGTCTGTCTCCGTCTGAGGCCCCAAACTCTCCTTTCAGAAGTGTCACACAAGTGGAAGTTTGTGCTGCTGTTCTGCAGCTTTAGCAAGCGTGAGAGTGTTTGTGCCCCACTATTCATCCATTTCAGCAAGCACTTAGGGAATGAAAACATCAACTCTCCCATCCAGGCACAGACACTTGGAAAGCAGAGTTCAGATCTGAAAACACAAACACAGGAGGCAAAGCAGGCAGCTCAGCAATGCCTGCCCCTAACTGGAGCCACCCCTGGCCCTGCTGTGGCACAGCTGTGGATCAGCTGTGGGTCAGTGTGGCCCAGCTCTGGCCCAGCTGTGAATCACCTATGGATCACCTGTAGATCAGCTGTGGATGAAATGTGGGTCAGCTGTGGATCAGCTGTAGATCATCTGTGGTTCAGGGTGGCTCAGCTCTGGCCCAGATGTGGCCCAGCTGTGGATCAGTGTGGTCCAGCTCCAGATCACCCGTGGATCACCTGTGGCCCAGCTGTGGCCCAGCTGTGGCCAGCTGTGGGTGCTGGTTCCCAGAGCAGTGCCTGTGGTCAGCACCACCCAGCCCTGCAGTACCAGCACTGCCCACATCCCCTGGAGCTCATTTCCAGCCTTCCCAGCGTGTTAAACTTGGCTTAGAGGGACAGGGGAGAGCAGGAGCACAACCCCTGCAGTGGCTGTGGTGCTCTAAATCCCCAGGAGTGGGTGGGAGGCTCCACCTGAGCCCTGCTGCCAAACCTCCTCTGCATCCTAGGGGAGGGGAAGCAGGAAAAACTTATAACCACCTAAACTGTGATAACTGATGCTTCTTTATGTGGCTTTTGATAATGCAAGTACACATGCTTGTTAAAATATGGTGTATGAACATCAGGATTCAGAACAACTCTTTGCAAAATTACAGGAGATTTGCGATTAAATTTGATCATCTGATTATTCAGTTTATTTTTGAACCCCGTTTTTCCTTACAGAGAAGATTTAATCCAACACAAGGCGCATTACACATGGTTAAGGGGAACTTTTAAGAAAGCACTGGCAGATCTGCTTGGATCTCAGATCCTTCTGGTCTTTAACAATCCTCTAAATGACAAATAAAATCATGCTTGCATGACCCCCTCTGTCCAGGACCAGCTGAGACTGGAGAAGGAGTCATTGCTGTTATTACCTATTTTCATTATGGTTCTTAAGAAGGTGTCTTGGTTTGGAAAGACAGGTATCTGCCAGGGAAAGCTGGAGTTTCCCTTGGAATACAAAATGTAAACCCCTCACCCCCACCAAATTATGATTTTGCAATTAAGGGTTTTCAGGCAAAGATTTGGGAATAGGAATTAACAATACAAATGTAGTAAAAAGAAAAAAAAAAAAACAAACAAAACCAAACAAACAAACAACAATCCTAGAAACCCTGACAGAGTCAGAGCTACAACCTGACACCCTGTTAGGCAGGGTGTTGGAAGCAGTCCAAAAGTGAGTCCTCTGGAGTGGCAGATGTGGTTCTGCTGGGGCAGAGATGATCCTGTAGAAAAGGTCCAGTGATGGTGAGAAGGGTCCAGTCTCCCTCCGGGAATCCAGTGGAGCCAGAGAGCTTCATGTTCCTGACGTCTCAGTTTTATCTAGGTAGGAATGGTTGGCTCCCCCCCACTGGGTGGAGCATCTCACAATGAGATGATGGAATGTGTTGTGCCTTAGTGAGCCTTAATGGCCCATCAGCAGAAAATATCCCCCTGGAGGGAGGACTGGCTGTGAAAGAGATAAGAAACACTGCCCCACCTGGTTTTAACAGTTGGCCCATTATCAGAAGGCACCCGCTCCTCTCCCCCAGAGATAAAGAAAAAAATCTCCCCAAGTGCTTTTAACAAATGAAATAGAATACACATTTTTGGTTCCATAACCCAAGACAGAAGGGCTTCTAATGGTTCCATTTTATCTCTACTTCTATTAAATACAATTACTTGCATTACAAAAAACTACTCTTTTCTCTGTCAGTTTTAAGGTTTGTGAACCTGCAATACAAAGGGTTTGGTGGTTTCGTGGGAATCCCCAGGTAAACACTGTCCCTTTTCAAGTGCCCAGCCTGACACAATAGCCTTTGGTCATATTTTAGCTTTAATGTCACTGCTAAGACATGGACAATTTCCTCAGTTGCATTTTTGGCTCACATGGATTTGATTGACTGAAGTGCTTCATAAGCAATGGTGAGGTAAGGCACTGGAGCTCCCAGGGAGCCAACTATCAGTGCCACTATCACCTGGCAGAGCTGAATTCTGCCTGAGCTTAGGCCTTGCTCCAAAACAATCAGCAGATCTGCACATTGGTAATCCTTGTCCTTTACATTTTCTGAATTTCATTTATTAGAGATGTGACTGTGACACCACAAACAACTCTGGCAGGTGAAACTCAGCTCAGGGAGCAGGTTGTGGGGGCAGCCTGATGGAAAATCTGCCACTCAGCTCAGGGGAACCCCTGCCCCTTCCCTCAATCCAGACAGGCTGCCCCATCCAGGGCCATCCTTCCAGCCCTTCCTCCATCAGGGCAGCTCCTTGGGTCAGCTGCAGCAATTTGCCAGTAGCCTGTTTCTGAATTATTTCACACTTGGAGCAAATCATTTCTGTGAGATTATTGTTTCTTCCCATTTCACTCTTTGCTTTCTGTTGGTTTTAGGTATTGATTGTATTTTCTGGCCCCGGTGGCCCACACAGGCTCTGGGCTCTGTTCCTACCTGGAGCAGGAGGCTGCACAGGGCAGGATCAGGCTGCCACCTTCCCCAGGACTTGCACACCAGCCTCACGTAGAAATGGGCTCATTTGGGTTTATGAACAAGGCTAAGCAAGGATATGACACAAAAAAAGTTGCTTTTATGCTAACTGGATGGGAACTTAACCCTAGAGTGCTCCAAAGCCTTCAGTTAACTCCTCTGAGTGTGCAGTTCACATTTGAAATATTCACTGGTATCTTCCTGCTTTGGAGAAACATTCTTTATTTTAAAAGGCTTTCCCAGCAACCATGTTAGATGTACATACCTTGAGAAATGCTCCAACCATAATCGAGCAACCTTAATTGAGAGAGACTCCAATTAAACAACCTTTCTAAGACCAGTGAGACCTCAGACCTTGCCAGAGACCAGGCAACACCACGATTCTGCTCATTACAAATTTACTTCAGATTTCTGTGTTTCCAGCTATTAATCTGCTTTGTGTGCAGAGTTCTGTGAAACACTGCTGCCATTAAAATGAGCAGCTCTGTTGGCAGGAAGGCAGCTGCTGTTAGAACTGCTCATTTTCCCTTACAACCTGAAGCAGCAGCTCCCTACAAGCCCTGCTAATGTTACAATGGAGCAGGATGACTGATGTTAGTGAGCCCATCCCTAAACCCCCAGGGGAAGATCAGCTGCAGGTGGGATACAGTGAGCTTTGGACCACACTTAACCTCCAGTGAGCCAAAGGTTTGCTTCTCTTCACCTCACTGATGTAAATTACCTTGTGAAGCCCCTGAAATTTTAGCTCACTTCAAATCAATGGAATTCTTCCCAGTGTTTTCACTGGGCCCTGCATCACTAGTGTAACATTTCACCAGCCCCAAAGTAATTTTAATCTAGAAATTTTTTCCCCAAAACTTGATAGGGATTTAAGGTACAAGCAGATTTTTTTTGGGGGGGGAAGACTGATAAACAATAACTCAAAGGCAGGTACCTCTAAAATTAGTTGTTGTGCTTCACTGAGGCTGTCACAAAACCCAGAAATCTTGTTCTCTTTCCTGTGCTGCACACAGAGTGGATTTCAAAGCAATCTATATTTATTTGCCTGCTCTTTTTCTGTAAGAAAACCAACAAATTATTATAATGCACATTTAATACCTTATTAAATTAGATGTCACCTGCTCTTTGAGTGAGAGGTAAAGATCGAGTTCTGTGTAGTCAGAGGCACAAACTCAATCCAGTATTAATGGCTGAATTGCTTTCAACAATAAGACACTAAGGCCAAGCAAAATGTCCAAGGTCACTCCACTCCAGATGGCACTAATATATTTACAGGACCGATGCCTCCTGGCATTTTCAATTTCTTATGTTTTTGGAACAAATCAAATTGAGGAGCTGGCAACTGCAATTTGCCCACAAAATCAAATTTAAAGGATAATAACTCCAGTTTTTAGCAGTGATTTGACTGTATTGATGTGAAACCACTACTCCCAGCTCTTGATTTCCACTGAATGATGACCACAGCATATCATAAATTCAAGCAGGACAGAACAGAGTGGCTGTCACAGAGAGGTTTTTTCATGTTCACAGCCACTGAATTAAGCCTCAGCTATCGGAGCCAGCAATCAGGAATATCACAAAAGGTCCCCACACCAAATAACTGCTTCTGATACAGGGCCTGAAGTAGCCAGCATTCCTCCACAGCAGGGGAATTTCAGATGGCAGGGGTTTCACCCAGCAGTTGTGCTCAAGCAGTGAACACACACAGAATTACAGGTGTTCCTGGAGGAACATGTAAACACAGACTGACTGTTTGCTCCCAGCTTGTTCACTTGTGCACAGGCCCAGCCATTCTTTTCTCACTGCTCTGCCAGGATCTGAAGGATCCTCTGCCAATCCAACCAAAAATTGGCTTCAGAGCCAGTCAGGGATCCCAGCTGGGCACCCTGCCCCACATCCCAGCCACAGGGAGCAGCGTGTCCTGGGAAGGGACAGCCCTGTGGTGCCTGCTCAGGGCACAGAGGGTTTGTGCTGCACACAGAGCTCTGGGGGCTCCAGGGCATTCTGGCCTCTGGGATGCTGCCAGCAGCTGGCAGGAGAGGGAGGAAAAGCCCAGCTGATTACCCAACACAAAATGCAAAGGCTTCCAGCTCTCTAAAACGAAACAATGCCCAGAACTGAGTGTTGGAAATCACATCCCTGAGCAGTGTGGCCTCATTTTTATATAGATATGTAATAGGTTGTGTTCACATATATATTTAATTATATGCTACTGTCAAATTTTAGGTAGGAAAAATACTGGGTTTGACCTATTCTTGGGGTTTCTTAGGCAGAAAATCCTGCAGGTTCCTTATCTTTCAGCACTTTGGGTCTGAGGTTTGTGGTCTGGGTTGTTTACACACGCAGCAAGTGACAGACTGTCAGCACAGCTTCAGAAATCAAAGGTGCAAAAGAAGAACTTTGTTCTGTGCTGTCAAATCCTGTCCCCACAGACCCCAGAGCCTCCTGGTGACCTCAGCCCAGGAGCCCTGTGCTTTGGGTAACCCTCAGCCCTTCCACAAGCTGCTGAACTTCACTGGGGAGCCAAGGCAGCAGATTCCTTCCAGGCAAATTTCCTTTGCCCACCAGCACCTCTCAGAGCAGCTACTGCAGCTCCTGGATTGAAATGCCACCCAGTTGTTCCAAAACATTCACCAGCAAACCAAGGAAAATGCTTTTTCAAACTGCCTCTACTTCCAGGTCTCTCTATATGGGCTTTGTATTAAAACATGGATATTTAAAAGTCTCCTTCCTACCCATCCTTCCTTTCAGTGCCCATATAATACCCATATCTTGCCATATTTGCCCTTTTTCCATGTCACTGTGGCTCTTCACTCTCTGGCTTATGCTTCTGACCTCCATCAGTTCCAATTTAATACTTTTATTACTGCACTAACCAAGCTGTGCCCAAAGTTGGTTTTCCCTTTAAATTTTTTATCTTGATGAAACCTTTAACTACTGCAGTATGATATTGATGATCCCAATATTCCAACCCTCATAAATAAGTTAACAAGAGTATTCTATTTATAGTTCTATTTATGTATACAAAAATAGAGAGAGAGTTAAAAACAGAAATTACTTTTAAAGTTTTCTGTCATATTAAATATACAGTGGCTCCTGGGCGTCTCCAGACCAACTAAAAATTTTGAAAGGGAAAGAAAAGGAAAAAAAAAAAAAGAAGAAAAAGAGAAAAAAGTCTTTAAAAATTCATGTGCTGAAGGTACTGGTGAAATCAGGATCCCCAAAATACCTGGATAGAGCCAGTGCAAAGAGAATGGAGCCATCGAGCTCTTTTCATTTGAATACCTCAGACAATGAGTGCTCACACTCTGAGGAGAAAAATGCCAGTAATTTTTCAGCTGGAACATAGTTTTGAACAGAAAATGAAGAAGAGAATGGTTCCTAAATTATTTAACTGAGCAATAATTCCCATACTTGCAGATTCCAAGCCTTCAGCAGTGATCTCTCCCTGCCTCCTTCCCAGGCAGGACAAGAAAGCAAAGATCAGGAACCTGCCCAACCCACTCAGAACATTTTCCACAATAAATTACTCCAGCTGTCAGAAGCTCCCTGCCCTCACCTGGGGAGGGGCAGGCACTGCCCAAGAGCCAAAATCCCCCATTTTCACCTCAGAAACCAACCCAGGCAGGGCCTGGGAACCCCCACGGGACACAAGGCTGGGGACACACACAGGAGGTGGCACTGGCATGGCCATGGAGTGACCACTGCCCTGACCACAGAGTGACCAGTGCTCCAGACACAGGGTGACCACTGTCCTGGCCACTGTGTGACCACTGCCTGGCCACAGCAAGCCCTTCCCCAGCGTGTGGTCAGCAGGACCCTGGTGCACTGTAAATATTTTGCTCTCTGATGTTCTTTCATTGCCTGTGGCGAGAGCAACAGGCAGATCAAAGCAGGCAGCAGCTCCCTCAGAGCAGAGTTAGAGAACAAACAATTGGGAAATGGTTGTGCTCTCGGAGATTAAAACCATCCTGGATGACAAATTAACTCCTCAAAGTGATAAAGTGACATGTTTGCACGGTTTCTTTGTAGTGAAGATCAGGAGGCACAAACCTGACGAGGCTCAGGCACTGGCAGCACTTAGAGCAGCCTCTGATATGCCTTGGCCCATTTGTGTAAATGGCTGTCACAGGAATCCTCTGTTTCACCATGCAGAAAGCCAAAACTCAACTATCTTCCACTCAAAGACTGCAGCACCCCTAATTCCCACCTCCAGTTTGACAGGGAAATACAAAACAATCAGAATAGCTGCAGATTATAATGCCTCAAACACAGCACCCGTTTAGGAATTCAAATTCTTTCTTCAAGGAGGTGTAATACTGAGCTTCAGTTTTCCCTGCATTGAAAATAAAAAGCTGCACTGCCCCAGGGTGAGTTGATAGAGGGATTTTACTGAGATATGAGGGTTCCATCTACCTCACACTGCTGCAGCTGGATTCACACAGGGGTGAATGGAACAGACCTAATGATCTTCAGACACAAAAAGCTGAGGGATAACTGGAAAAGAGGAGGCTGGGAATGTTTCTTCCCAAACTGGGGTGGGGCAGAAATTCAGATAGGGAAATATTCTTGGCTAGCTTGATGAGTGGTGGCACATCTCTGTTCAGACCTGTGTTTAGTCCATGAACTCCCAGTGGCAGAGTGAAGACGTCCAGGCCAGCTTTGGGAGATCCTTCCAAAGTCTTTGAAACTCTGAAACATGAAAGCTCTGTAGACTCTTCCCACCCCAGTACCTGAGCAGTCACAGCCAGAAAATCTCAGGGCCACCTTTCACATTTGCAGGGGAAGTGTTTGTGTCCATCTGCACAAAATTAAGCAGTGTGGTTCAGAGCCAGGATGAAGGTCAGG
Source organism: Phylloscopus whistleri (assembly GCA_017589585.1). Taxonomy (NCBI): domain Eukaryota; kingdom Metazoa; phylum Chordata; class Aves; order Passeriformes; family Phylloscopidae; genus Phylloscopus; species Phylloscopus whistleri. The sequence continues at coordinate 8,360 of JADMLD010001473.1, read as the reverse complement.
AAAAACTCTAAATAATTTATATTAAAACAAGCAATAAATATGGAGAGATTGCAGAGCCTTTGACTAGAACAGAGAAACTGGCAGCAAAGAAGTGTTCAAAGATGAGTGTGTCTGCATCCTCACACCAAGGCTCCTTTGTCTTGCAGGTGCTTTTGGAGTCTCTTGCCCTTCCTGGTCAAATGTAAGAAAGCAACCAAGAGGCAGACATGGAAAACTTGGAATTACAAGGGCAACATGCAAATCTGCATCTCCTTTGCAGCACACTTCACACCTTCCCCAGCACCTGGCAGGGATAGTCTCCTCTATGAGAATCACCCATGATTCTTCACCTTCACTGTGCCAGTTATGGAGAATCCAAGTGGAGGAGCTAAATCAAAGCCAACTGCATCTGCTGGGATGGATTCTCCATCCTTCCCAGCTTTCCCAAGTGACTGACATCTCCTGTACCCCAAACTGTACAGTTTGCCTTTTGTTTAGTACAGGTGAGTTTCAGTAAATATTGTAGCTAAAAGTACAAGCAAAGCTGCAGATTCCAGAGTAAGGGCTCTAAAAATCTCATCAGGGAATGCCTTGCACAGAGATATTAAACCTCACAGTCCCTCCACACTGTGAGAGCAGAAATTAGCAGAAATTAATTGCATGTATTTCTGCCTGATCGGGTTTGCAGGCACTTTCCAGCAGTTCCAAACATCTCTGGATCCCATCCTGTGTTGTAAGAACCAGCAAGAGCCATTTGGGCTCTGCCAGTTGTTGTTTCCAGGCCTTGCTCTGTTTCTGGATTGCTGGCCAAGCAGCAGCAAACGGATCCCTGCCAGGCTGCCTCATCCCAACCCCACAGATCCCTGCCACGCTGCCTCATCCCAACCCCACAGAACAGACTGATGGCTGCCCATGGCACAGCAGTTGTCACCTTGTTCTTTTAAAGTTCTGTTTCAATCTTCTGATGTTTACTTTATTGTGATGGAGTTTCTCACACACTTTTCATGTAAATAATGATTGTTTTGCATTCCTTTCTGGAGGAGGAGAGAATTAATGGACTGTTGAGTTGACCAGTGTGGTTGGAGAGGATGATTTTCTTCCTCCAATCCATGGTCACTGTTGGAATTCCATAAATGTTCGAGGTCTGTAAATAAACTGCCCCTTTTTGCCTTGGACATCTCAGTGTGTGAGTGTCGTTCATTTGTGTCGAATTGTGACACAGCAGTGATGAGAGGAGTTGTCAATGAGGTTGTGATGTTGGGATAGGAATGCAGGAATGCAGGAATCACTGCCAGGCATCCCTGGAGAATCCCAAATTAACCACTGCATCGCTGTGCATTGGAGACAGCTGCTGTTCACAGGGGGAAAAAAGATTTCAAACTCCTTCGTGCACTTCAGGTTCAGTCTACAATCCCTTTTGTCTGTTACCTTTAAGCAACTGAGCCAGAAAAAAGTGAGTTAATACAATGGGATATTTCACAATACACTAGCAACACTGTAAAACAAACTAAAACCTGTTCCAAAGACTTCAACATCCTTGATTTTTTTTCTTTTAAAGAAGAATCTAAAGGAGCAAATTCACACACTGGTAGTGAAACTTTCAGCATTCAGATATGCAAGAGACAAATGCTTTGCCATGAGACATGAATAGCCATATCCAATTTTTAAGCCTTCAGGAGGTTTGTATTAGATGATAATACTAATAGTTCTTTCTACATGTACAGGTGTATGTAATTGTATATACAAGCAAAAAATGAAAGTATAGAAATACGTGGGGTTTTTTTGAGATGATGCTATCAAATTGATTTGAGAATTAATTCCCCAGAAGCCAGTTAGTATTGGTGTTGTGACTCACTGAATTTCTTTGAATAAAGTAACCTTTAAGTTTAAAAAATGTGCTTTGTCTCCACCTGCTCCACCATGTGACCCAACATGGAATGGAGGAGAATCTTCCTGTAAGAGGCCAGAGTGTGCTTCTGCCTCAGAGGATCTGCCCAGAGCTGTATCCCACAGAAAACCCTGCTTCCTGCACACCACAGAGCTGCTTTCTTTACCAGTCACTAAACTCAGTTCTTTACTTTGAAATTAATAACTCTGTATTCCTCAGCTTCTGAGTGGCTCTGTGTGTGAACAGCTGATATCCTTGGTGTCCATTCTTTGGCAAGTGACAACCAGTCATTAAAGCACTTACAAATGCTCCCTCTCCCAGCTTTATTTCGAGGCCATAAAAAGCTGTACAACAATGACAGCAGTTAGGATTCTTAATAACCACGGTTTGCATGAATGCTTATTTTTCCTTCAGAGAGCAAGGAGGAAATCATAGACTGTTATCTTAATTATAAAAATACAGCAGAACAATCTCTCTGTAGGGTTGGAGTCCATGGGGTTGGGCTATTTTCTTTCTTACAGATGACTGTAGGACTCAGAATAATGTGTTTTATTCAGAGTTATAGAAAATATTTCAAAGATCTATCTCACCAGAATATCTGCCCCTCACCATACCTGGAAACATTCCCTTGAAGGTGAGAGTTAAACTCCAGGACCCTTCCCAGTGAGTGTCCAAGCACCCCCATGGACTGCAGGGCTCTGCACAGCCTCTGACTCCAAATCTGTCAGCAGCACAAGGGAAAAGATGGGCTTTTCCCAAGGCACCTGGGAGCTGCTCTGGGTGCAGCTGGGAGAGAGAAATTGAGCAAAACAGCTTGGAAAAGATACTCAAGATTTACAGCATCAGTGAGGCTTTCCTCCACTGCTGCTGGTTCAGCTCATCCTTGGCCCCAGTTTATGCATGAAAAATTCAAGTTGAAACAGGACAGATTTTGGCTGTGAGGAGTTCCCTTCTTTTAACCTTCCCTCACACAATTCTCACTCTGTCAGGCCCTCACTCTGGAAGGCAGAAAGGCTCCATGTGCAGTTCTGGGAAGAGGAGCTGCTGCGGTTTCCAGAGCTCTCTTTGCACACTGGGATGGATAAAATGGAATAAGTGATGCATTTTTAGTGGGTTATTGAAACTCTTTCACTGTGTATTTTTAACTGTTGGCTCTGTATACCAATGACCCCACAGCCAAGCTTTCCCAAAATGCTCCTGGGATGCATTTCAGCTTTATTTTTATAGCAGCCTCCAGGTTAAAGCACCTTGGGGCATCCTACAATATTAAATGAAATAAAATGTCAAAGCATATAAAGTATGTTCAAAGTGCCACCTAAGACAGAACATCAGACTGCTGTCTAATTCCAAAAAGCTGCCAGTTATTCATTTTATCTTAACAATAAGGGTAATGAATTCCTCTGATAAAAGCATGAAATTTAATATGGCTGGGTGTCAGCAGAGGTCATCTAGCTTGTATTTTCAGGGGTCTTTCTGAGTGCACAGGGATGGGTGTCAGTGAAGAGCACAGAAACACAGCAGTGACTGGCCTTGAGAGAGTTCATGGGAAATTGCAGGAGCAGTTCTCAGGAACCCTTTTGCTCCCCACAACAAAAACTATTTCAGTTTTAAACCGACCTTGGCAAGCTGAATCAGCAAACTCGCCTGATTATACAGCTCTTGGTTAAGAACAATTTTGTTCATGTCTCTTGGATAATTTCTTCAGCCCTCACCAGGTGCCTGAGCTATCCCAGGGCTGTGCCTTTCACTGCTCACCCTGGAGGAGATCTCTGTGCCTCATACGTTCAGCTGGAAGCAAACAACCACCCAACCAAGGCACACACACTTTTATTGCTGTTCCTGTCAGGCTGAGCAGGTTCACAACATGATTCTTCCCAGAGTTAGTTGACATTTCTCCAGGAGTGACAAAGTGGGCATCCATAGGAAAGACCCTGACTATACATCTATCTCTATATATATGTTACTGCTGGAAATAATCTGCAGTGTAATCCATACTGGTAAACCCAGCAGGAGTTCTGGCTTCTAAGAGATTTAGATCTGAATCCAGTGAATTAACAGAGCCCATAATCAGCTTTGTGCCTGGCATCAGTTTGAGCTGTCCACGTGTGATCCCTGCTGTGCCAGGCAGGGCTTCCCTCCACCAAGCAGTGCTGGAACACCTGCTGGGAGAGCTCTGAATCCTCCTCCTCCTCAGGCCTGCAGCCCCCAGGGACTGGTGTTTGAAAAATTAGGGGTTGGTTCCAGCACTAGAAATGCCTTTTTACCACCAGGACCAACATAAATAAAAACTGACATTTTATTTTGTGGACAACTCATCACTTGTGTTCAGCTGAAGGCATGCAGGAAAAGATGAATAGCAAAGCTGCCCAGCTGGATTATTTTGGATGTTTGCTGTGCTTTCTGAGTGGAAACTCCAGGGGACCTGCAAACACTTGACCATAAATGATGAGTAACCTATTAATAAATGGACTGCAGCCACAGAGAATTTCAAGTGCACAGAACACAGGCTGCAAAAATCCTCCCCACAGCATCTGCACCTGCACAAGCCATGGCTCCTCACACCACACATCCCTCCAGGTGCCTGAGCTCCTCAACACTGGAACCTCAGCTGGAACAGCAGGGCCATGGTGGGAGCCTGTCAGTCAGCTGTCACAGAAAGAGAGAATTATAATGGAATTCCCCCTCATGTCAAGCCCTCTAGATTTTTCCATACCCTAATGGAAAGATGTTTTAAGGTAAATGCTGTTCTCTCAGGTTTGTTATCAGCCCCACTGTGTGCTCTGAGTCCCTACACAAATCAGCTGCACTCCTTTCATTGATCTGACACAACTGACTCTGTGCTGGACCATAAAGTTCACCAGATTTTGTAGTTTATGTAGCCAGTAAACTGTAGTAGGCACAGAAACCAAATAATATGGAGAGAAATAAATAAAGGAAATGATGTAAAGGGACCTTTCTCTGAGTGATCTAATCCATGAACCCGCCCACATTGAAAGCCAAGAACAGAAAAGTGTTAATGTGCCCAGGAACACCCAGATCCTCCCAAAACAACTGAAATTTAAAAACTCCTTAAAAAGCACACACCACACATGGGCTTAAAAGATATTTTTAGGCTCTTGCAAAAGTCAAATCTAACTCTACAGGGAAAGGTTTCTTCACCAAGATTCAAACCTCTGATAGATTCTCCCTGCTTTCCACAACACATGGAAGATGCCATTGGACTGGCAGATGTGCATGTCAAAAAGGAACTCTTTAAAGGGATTAACTACTGATTCTGGACATCATAAATAATCTATCAGAACCACAGGACCCAAAGTAAGCCCTTTCTGCAATTAAAAATTTTACAATTTAAAAAATATAAAACTCTTGATTTAAAGTAACAGCTAGAGCAATGGGTTTGCTTTAGTGGGGAACTTGTTTTAAACAACATTCTGAGAAACTCTCCCCAGGCCCTTGTTATTCCAGCATTATGGATGCCAATTCCCTGCTGCTCCCAATGTCAATCCCCAGCTGGTTTCATGATGCTGCCCATGGTTCCAGCTCAGCTCTGCTGGGGACAGGCCCTGTGCTGGTCACTTCAATCCAAATGTGGTGTGTCAGGTCACCACAGTTCATTGTAAATGCTGCTGAATTGCACCAGAATTCAATTCCTAACCAGAAAAGAATTACAAATCCTAAGGTTGGCATGCAGCAGAACTTATGAGAATAAATGTCTTTAGGATAAGCCCCACTTAATATATCCTATTACATCTCATGTATAAGACATAATGTTATTAGGTACTACAGATCTGTGCTGTCAACTCTCTCAGACACATGCACAAAACAGATCTAAAATTATTAATCAGCAGAAATGAGGAAATTATTCACATTCCTCTTGCACACATATAGCAGGAGCCAAAGCAGCACTTTGGTACATTTTTAAACTCATTTTAATCCCAAACTCTGTGCTCTATACAATAGCAGCACAGTGGAAAGCTGCAGTACAAAAGTTCAGCTTTGTGTCTCTCCTTCAGAGCAACACATGGAAAATTAACGCAATAATACTTCAGTGTCAAAGACTTTTGGTTTTCAGTTTACTTTTGCAGGTGTTGCCAACAAAACAGACAATAATATAGTATTTAGACTTCACTAGGACTGAAAGTGACAACAACCTCTACAGCAATTGCCTGCTGCACTCTCTAACCACTTGTACTTTCCTCCATACTCTAATTTAGAACTGCTATAAAGCCTGTCAGGTTTGATGGGAAACACCATGAAGCTGCAATATCAGCAGCTTACATCATGAAATGCAGTAAGGAAGGGATGCAGTTTCACTGAGAGCCCCTTTCCCTGTCAGCCTGGGTTCTTTTTCTCTTCCATTTCAGAGCTTCTTTCTCTTTCCTCTTTGTTTTCACTTCCCAAGCAGAGCAGGAGAGAATTTGGGAATGGTGCTTTCTTAAAGACATATATACATGCATATGCACACATATATATATATTCCTTTTTCTGAAAATTGAAAGATTTTCAGACATAACCTTTTTCCCTGCTCTGTTCATGGAAGGACATCACACATCCAGTCGTGCCCCCAATCTATTTCCTGCAATGTCCCTGAGGGCAAAAGGCACTGTAGAAGTGAAACTGCTCCCAGGTACTCAGCAGTGCCACAGTAATTCCCTGGATTCCAAAGACGTTTTTGCACCAGTGGATATGCATATGGATCACTGTATATACCAATTACCCATGCAAATGGGCTGTGATTATTTCCATGCACAATTATCCCCTCTGCACCTGCAAGCACAGCATTTGCATAGAGGAATTGAGCTGTGTTTGTTTGGGTTCTGACACATTGTCTGTGTCTCTGTAATTTCCACGGAGCCCCACATCTTGATTAATGCCAGGGCTGGCAGTGGAGCAGTGCCCTGTGCTACCTGCCTGCCCTCACCTCCTCAGGAGCCTTCACGGCAGAGGAACCTGGGAGAACAAGTGAGTGCTGAGTGAGAGCAGCCACTGTGGACACCCAGAGGTGCAAACAGCTGTCACACACGGCACAAAGAAATGACACCCACACGCTGAGATGTTCAGGGCAGAAAAGGGGCAGTTTATTTACAACTTCAACATTTATCGAATTCCAGCAGTGACCATGGATTGGAGGAAGAAAATCTTCCTCTTCAACCACACTGGGCAACCCAACAGTCCATCCACAGTCTCCTCCTTATGAGAAGAATGTAAACGTGGTTAGATGGCTACAATAACAAGAAAGTTGTTTTGTAAAATGGTATCTGACTCCATTGCAAAAGGTAAACACAGAAGGCTAAAATAGAACTTTAGAAAAACTTCTTAGAGAGACAGAGGAGAACAGAAAAAAACCCAGACAACAAACAGCATTTCAAACCTGGGTGAAACAGAGCCTGTATGGGAAACGTCCAGGGGCACATCAAATCTCTCTCTGACTCTCACTGCAAGGCCTGGAGTGGTGACCAAACCTCCACACACCCACCCAGCCCTGCCCCACTGCAGGGAGCCCTGCAGCTCCTTTCAGGCCTCTCTCATACAACTTTTTATAACAAATATCCTTATTTTCCAGAAACTATTCATCTTTGCTCATCTCTCCAGTTTTACAGTTAGATCTGCAATATTAGAGCACTGATTTACCCTGGTTATTTCTCCTGGTAATTAATTCTGAGAGCCTGCATATAGTGCTAAAGTAGATAATTTTAGTCCTCTTAGCACAAATAACCAACTCAACCACTGCTTGTAACAGAAATACTGATTTGTTGAAATCAGGCTCAGGTAGTCATTAGTTTATTATGAAAGAGTTTATTTTGTACTTGGAATGTTGCTCATGGAATTGAACAAAACCCCCTACAGTACAATAAACAGATTGTAAAACATTGCATCAGAGCCTGGATCTTCAGTTCATTAGACATAAAAATTCAGTCCCATTAGCTCCCTCCTTGAAGATGCTCTCTCTTTTACACTAACCATGCTTAGCAGCAGTTTGCTCTAGCTGACCTTAATTTAATACATTTTTCACAGAAGGATTGCTTCAGGGTTCAAACATTTCTGTTGCTAACCACTGCACACGTTCTAGCACTTGGCCTGAAGTTCTGACATCTTTCTGAGAACATTTGCTGCACAACAGCACCATGGGAGTTATCATTTTTTAAAACATATAAGATAATTGATTTGTAATTATCAACAGGGAGAAATAGCATCGCTGGTGTTTGCTAACCTAATTGTAAAATTTATTGTTCCTTTCAAGTCTTAATGTACTGCCTCAAGTGATCACCACTTAGGCACCAACAGGCTGCAGTAAATGGAGTGGCAGCAGGAAGCCAGGGATGGAATTACCCACTTCTTGCATGATAAACGAGGCTCTCTCCTGACTGCTCCCCCAGTACTGGGATTTCCAGGGGTTCCCCCCTCTGGGATGAGCCAGGTGTCCCTGCTCTGCAGCAGGACCTGCCCGGGGCCGTGCTGTGCCTTGCTGGGGGTGGGGAGCTGAGCTCAGGGG
>JADMLD010001669.1:0-38999 GCA_017589585.1 Phylloscopus whistleri | reverse complement strand
CCCACACCAAAGGTGATTTAGGGGCAGGGATGCACCCCTGCCCTTCCAGAGGGTTTTTTCCCAATGATTCTCCCCCTGCCAAGTGTTCTGGTTTCACCTCTTCCACAGGGCGCTGGAGATGGAGGCTCCCCAGCTCTTCCCCATGCCACCCAAGCTCCAACAGCCCGGGATTAAACCCTGGCCTGCCCGTTCTGCTCCAGCCTCAGCTGGAAAACAAAGCCCAGAAAATACCTGTTGATCCACAGGCGATGGGCTGGAAGCTGTATTTTAATAAACAAAAGGGAAGGGCTTTTTTTTTTTCTCTGGCTCCTCTGCCTTGGATGAAAGTGAAAATAAAACACCGGTTCCCAAATGACCATTTCATGGATTTCTTCTGCCTTTTCCCCCTTCTGCCTTTTTGATAGCCCAACTCCTGGCACCAGCTATTTTCTCAGATAAAAGACAAAAGTCCTTTTAGATACATAAAAGCAAAATGCAGGCAGGGAATTCAAGGTTCTTAGAAAGAAGGATGGAGTGGGAAGAGGGAGCTGGAAACATCTCTCAGCTGCAAATTTGGGCACTGGTGGTCCCTTGTCTGGCTCATCTCCAGCCTGGGACAAGCACTGTGTTGAGGAAATCAGTAGGACCAGCTCTCCTGCACCCCAAGAGTTCCTTGTCCCACCAAGGGTGGGGAGCAATCCCAGGGCAGAGGGTAAAACCTCTTTCCTTCTCTTGTTTTGAACCAAAACCCATCACCCAGAAGCACCCCGAGCCTGGAGAAACGTCCCTTGGGGTGAGAGAGATGGTGGGAGCCGGGGTTGGGGATGTCACCCTGACTGATTTCAGGTGCCCTGGGAAAGCTGCATTTGGTGCCCTCCATTATCACCCATCACTAACGTGGCTCAGGAGCTGCTGTGGTGTTTCCTCCACCGGTGGAGACAGAATCCCCCAGACTGGGAAGAATTAGGCAAAGGTGGCGATTTCAGCACATCCCAGCTCAGGTTTAAAATGCTGATGTCAACGTCAGCCTGAGCAGGCCGGCAGGAAGAACCAAAAACCAACCAAAAAACCCCAAAACCACTGCAGGGCCAGAACTGTTCAGGAGCACCCCACAAGCAGGGCTCCTCCTCCAGCAACCCCCCCATGCCAGAAACAGGGTCGGGAGCAGCCAATTCCTCCCCATAATTATTAATTTCACGCATATCTCATGCGAGCCCCTGGTTCGCCGACAAGACGGAATTGATTTAATTAGAATTTCCATCATCGAGCCATTTGGATGGCAGCTTTTAATTAGGGAGAGCGTCGAGCACCGCAGGGGCCGGAGCGGCGAGGGGCTGGGCGGGCTGCTCGGAACCCGGGCTGGGAGGAGCTGCAGCCCCATCCCGCTGCCCCTTCTGCTTCCCCGGGTCAGGTCCAGGATCCAGCCCTCGGCATCTCCTTGGAGAGTGAAAATGTAGAAATAAAACTCCAGGAGGCACAGCGGGTGCAGGAGGATGCTGTCAGTGATCCCTGCTGTCCCAGACTTGCCACCTCAGCCGTGCCCAGGGACCTCTCGCAGCCGGGGGCAGCCCAGGGGAGCCGGGCAGCTGCGATTTGTCCCAATGAGCCCGGTGAAGAGCCGGGAAGCGAAGTGGCAGCAGCGGGTGATTAATCAGGAGCGTCCCCCCTGGCCGGGCCGGCTGCCACCTTCCCGCTCGCTGAAGGTGATTTATTCACCTGCTAAGAGGGGAAGCGTGTCCTGAACCACCCCACCCTGCTGCCCCCGCAGCCTCGGGGCGCCCCGACAGGAGCAGGGGGGGCTCAGCACTGCCAGGGACAGAGAGGAGGTTGTTTTGTGTTCCTCTGGGAAATGGTTTTTTTCCCCAGAAGCCCCTGAAGCCTGTAAGCATTAGTTTGACCTGTCCTTCCCTTATCTCTGACCTATGGCTCAGTGCCAGCTACCTGTCCTGAGACGGAGTCTAGATAAAAACCCATGTTCTTCCTTGTTTGGTCTCTTTTGCCCTGGAGGAAGTCTTCAAGAATTAAAGCCTTGGAATAACCCTGAGGTAAGAGCCTCTTTTGGATCTTTTATCCTATCCCCTGGCTCCCTAGAAGACTGAGCCAGCTCAGGAGCCCAGGGGGGCTCAGCACTGCCAGGGTGGGGGGCTCAGCACCGGGCTGAGTGCCAGCTATCTATCATGAGACAGAGTCTAGATAAAAACTCATGCTCCTCCTTGTTTGGTCTCTTTTGCCCTGGAACCCTTTGAGAATAAAGCCTTGGAATTACCCTGAGGTGAGAGCCTCTTTTGGAATCTTTTATCCTATCCCCTGAGGAATTTCCCCCAAAGCTCCTCAAGGAGACTGAGCCAGCACAGCAGCCCCGGGGGGCTCAGCACTGCCAGGGTGGGGGGCTCAGCACCGGGGCCTGACCCAGCTCTGCCCCAGCCAGCGCAGCCTCGTGGGCCTGCAGGTGCCGAGCTCCCGGCTGCAGCCGCCCTCAGGTGAATTATTCATGTTGTAAATTCGTGTTGTACCACACGGCCCTGCACTCAGAGAGCGCCTGCACTCGCTGCCTGGGGAAGGGATCTCCTCAAAAGGGCCTGGCACGTGTCAAACCCATCCTCTGGGCTGCTTGGGCTCCACCTTGTCACAAAAAAGGCACCTCAGACCCCAGAGCAGCTTTTAGGGGATCCCATCTGCAGGAGGAGGGCCTGGCTCCCCTGACACCATCACGGCTGTGGTGGTTCAGGAGCCAGAGCTGGGGCTGCAGAGGCAGCAGCCAGGCGAGCAGAGGAGCTGGAAGGTGCCAGAGCGCCCCGGCAGTGACGCCACGGAGATGCTATCACCCCGAGCCCAGAGCCTGGATCTGGGAAAGGATTCTCTGCAGGCAGAGCGACGAGAGGAGCGATAAAAGCGGCTGGGACAGAGGGTGCCGCATCTGCGAGTCGTTCCGCTGATGTACAGCTTTAATTAGGAGGCGGCAGCTAACGAAGAAGCCGTTAATTTTATTTATGTGGTGCAGCAGCGACAAAAGCCCAGGCAGGGAGGAGCAAGGGGAGGGCCGTGCAGGGGATGGAGCAGGGAGAGGTGCACGGGAGGGGGTGTGAGGTGGGACAAGGGACCACAGCAGGGAGAGCATCGTTTTGGGACAGGAACAGCCACCTGCAGTGTGCTGATGGTCACAGGAGAGAAGGGGGAAAACTGGGGGGGGGGCTGCTGGGCACCCATCCCAGCCAGGGCTCTGCAGGACTTGTGGGGACTGTAATGCACTCCATGCTGCTTGCTGGATGTGCTGGAGCTCTCCCTGACGTGCTGGAGCCCTCCCTGATGTGCTGGAGCCCTCCCTGATGTGCTGGAGCCCTCCCAGATGTGCTGGAGCCCTCTCTGATGTGCTGGAGCTCTCCCAGATGTGCTGGAACCCTCCCTGATGTGCTGAAGCCCTCCCTGAGAGCCACTTGAGCACTTCAGAGCACTCACAGAACCCTTGGAACACCCCGCAGCGAGGTTCCCCCTGTCCCAGCACTTTCCCCGTGCTGGGGGAGCACCGAGGGGGACAGGAGTGACACAGCAACGCGGGGCCAGGCAGGGGCAGAGCTCCAGCAAGTGCCGTGCCCCAGGGCAGGGGCAGAGGCAGCTGCCAGTGCCCGAGGCAGCTTTGCTGGAGCTCGGAGCAGAGTCACCCACGCTGAAAGGTCAGCGGCGGCGTGAAATGGAAGTCGCCTTATTCTCATTTCCAGCATGTCCCTGCCATAAAAGCGGCGTTTGCATAACAAAGAGCAGCAGCAGCACTCGGGTCCTGGCAGGGGGAAGAGCCTCTGGCACCCCCAAAGCCCCAGGCCCTGCCTGCTGCAGGAATGGCTGTGCCCAGACCCCGGCCCCAAGGGGTTCACTGCTGCCCAGGAAAGGCTGAGATTTTCCTTATTCCCCTCTCCCAAGGGGTTTTGAGGTTGTCTGGAGGTCTCCATCCTCTGCCTGCTCATGCTCCCCACTTGCATTTCTCCCTGCCCCGTTGGGATCAGCTCTGGATTAAAGTTCCAGAGCACCAGCAGCAGCACCAGTGCCTGGCTGCTCACCTGGGCCACCTGAGCTCAGTGCCATCCTTCTGCACAGGTACAGCTCATTGCCCAAGGACCAAAACTGGAGGAGAAGGGTGAGGGAAAAAAAAAGAAGAAGAAAAAAAAAAAAAAAGATCCTGGAAAGACTTTAGTTGTCCCCAACTATTCTGACTGTCACTCTCCTGCCTCCTTCCCCACTGCCAGCCTCCCTCCTCCTCTCCAGAGCTAGTATTCAATTTTTTTTTTTTGTCTTGGCAAATAGCTTTTAAGTTCCTCCCACTCTCTCTAATTTATATTATTTTAATTATTGAATAGCCCTCTCACTCGTCGCCTGGAACATTAACACGTTGGGTTTTTTTTTTTTAGAAAAAAAAAGGGACCCAGAAAAATCAAACTCCATCAGCGATCTGGTTTTTCCGTCTTCACTAACAGCTTCCAGCCCTCCCAGGAGGGCACCCCGCTCTCAGCACGCTGGGCTGGCAGAGGAAGAGGAGGGGGAAGAGAGAGGGGGAAACAGCACCAACCCTGCAGAACACGGGGGTTTCGGGGTGCTGGGATCAGGCCAAGGTGGGATGGGCCCCCATTGCCACTGGAAGTGCAGAATATTTACTTTTCTCCCTCATTTCTGCTGAGGGACCCTTGTTCACACACTCTGCAGCCAGGGGACGTGGTGGTGGGTAAATAAATGTACAGCGAGAGGGAAAGGGACTATCAACTCCTCAGCATTCCTGCAGCTGGCGTGCAGCAGGAGGGAGAGCCCCACTCATCCCCCCACAGCCAGAGCACCCCTGGGGTTGGTGGCACAGTGTCCCCAGCCTGGCTGATGTCCCCCAGGCAGGATCAGAGTGGCCCCAGCTGTCCCCTGCCATCAGCCACGGTGGCCCCCAGCTCTGTGGATGCCCAGCCGCCTGCCTCAGGTGGGATTTACATTTTGGGGTAGAACCCACACCCCTGACAGAGCATCCCCCAGAGCCAGCAGCAACCCCACCCTCAGCCCACTTCCCATCCAGCCCCCGCCACGGGGCGGGAGCAGCAGCGCTGGGGGAGATGAGACAAAAAACCCTCCTGCTCCGAGCGTCATCGTCAGCAGGGGGATGGAGGGAGAGAGGGATCCCCAGGGACCCGGGGGAGGCAGGAGAAGCGTTTTAACAACCCCAGCTCCGCCTCCCCCCAGCTGTGGAGGAAGAGGCGCTTGCCAAAGCGCCCACAGGGGTCTTACCGAGGGGTTTCCCCTCACCTGGCCCAGCCCTACCTTGAAGAGCCGCAGGATGTTGGCCACCATGATGGAGACGGAGCTGCCCGAGGCGCCGATGACGCCGACCACCCGCTCGGGCTTGGTGATGATGGGGGGCCCGCCGCTGACGCAGCGCACCTCGGTGCTGTCCTTCTCGATCAGCGCCTGCACGAAGGTCAGCGACTGCTCCAGGGCGTGCGTGTCCCGCGAGCAGGTGTCCAGGATGCGGGCGCCCAGCGTGATGTTGGGCAGCAGCTCGGGGTCGTTGTTGATGCGGTCCAGGGCGAAGAGCATGGCCTCCAGGCGGTGGATGCCTTTCTCCTTCTTCAGCTCCCCGCAGGCTTTGCCCTCGGCGCCGCGGCCGTGCACGGGGAAGAGCCCGCCGAGGGTGATGTCGCCGTCGATGCGGATGGAGTTCATGTGCGGGTAGCCCTGGCCTTTGGGCTTGGCGGCGCCGCCGGGCGCCCAGCCCCAGCTGCAGGCACTCAGGAGGAGGCAGAAGGACAAACGCTCCATGCGAAAGCGAGCCCCGCTCATCGCCGAGGCCGTGCTGGGGGGCACAGAGCTCGGGCCGGGGGAAGGCGGCGCTCAGGGGGCCGGGCCGGGCCGGGCGGGCGGGCATGGTGGCTCCGGAGGGATCCGGCACCGTCAGCGCCTCCCGGCCGTGCTGCCGGCCCCGGGGGAGCGGCGGGAGGTCGGGATGCGGGACAATGCCGGGGTCTGCATGGCTACGCCGGGGAGGAGAGACAGCAGCAGAGACACGAGCCCGCGCAGAGCTTCGGTCCTTCCTCCGGAGACCTTGGAGGGACAGGGAGAAAGGGGAGAGGGGAAATTAGGCAGGAGCAGGAAGAGGGCATTGGCTATTCAGGGCTTTCATCAGGGAGCTGGCGCAAATTAGCACCGGGGGTTATTGCAAAAAATAGATCTGGGATTCACTGGGTCTGTGATTCATGCCAGGGGTTTTGGCTTAGCCCAAATTGCATCTGGGCAGAGGGGCTGGTCTGCCTCGGGGACACTGTGCCCCCACAGAGCAGGACAGGTCAGTGACCAGCTCAGAAGGGGCTCTGAGACCCCGTCCCAACCTGTCCCTTCCTAAGGGAACTGTGAGGGTGGGACAAGTCCCAACACAGAGCTCAGAGTGGGGCAAACCCCACACACTCCCCCAGCTCTGGTCCCTGCCTATCCTAAAACACCCCAACTTTTTCCCACTGGTTTTTCATTCCCCTTCCACAACCCTGCTTGTCCTGAGCCCCCCAAACCGAGGCCTGCATGCTCAGCTAGAGCCCAGGCACTGCCAAAGCCCAGCATTCCAGATCCGAGTCACAACCCAAACCCCTGTGCTCCTGCTGCTCTCCCTTCAGGCCACTGATTCCTGCACCAGCAGCTGCATCCGTGACCGACGGCTTCCAGCAGCACCTGAGCTGCCCCCCACCCCAGCAGCTCAGCCCCTGCCTCAGTTTCTCCCCGAGGCAGGTTCCCCCTCACGCCCATCCCCGCCGCCTCCCAGCAGCCGCTGATGGATGCTGAGGGCCGTGCATGATTAATGCGGGCACCGACAGCAGCCAGGAGCTGAGCAGGCAAATGCATTCCCCAGGCAGGACGGGCAGCGACAGCGAGACCAAGGAAAACAGCTCAGATTAGGCTCAGCTCAAGCCCGGAGCTGGCACCCAAGCCCACGGCTGCCGGACACAACCTCACCGGCCCCGAGGGTGCTCCCGCTCCGAGGGAGCGCGTCCCAGCCAGGAGGACCCTGGCTTCAACTCACCTCCATGAATTATGCACCTCCCGCCCGCCGCAGCCGCTTGAAGGGCCATCTCCAAAGCGATTCTGACAGCCGGGGCTTTTAAGGAACCAGAATTACCCGGTGCCCAGCTCGGTGCTTCCAAAGGCGGGAGGTTGGGGAATGCTGCGGCAAAACCCCCGCCCCAGCCCGCCGGGAGCTCAGCGCGGCTGGGATGGGGATCAGGGACGGAGATAAAACCCCTGCGTGGTGCCATCCCCTCTGCAAGCACCACCCCACACCTCAGCAGTGGGCACGGAGCGGGGGAATGTGGCTGCCGGCCGGCCTGGGAGCGGGTCGGGCTCTGCCCGTGCTGGGGAGGAGGAGGATGGGGAGACGAAGGGAGGCTCAGACACCACAGCCGCCTTCACGGCCCCGCAGCAGCCAAAAGCAGGTCAGCTCTCCCACCCTCGTCCCTGGAGCTGCAACATTTCTGCCCATCAGAGGTTCAAAGGTGGGATGCTCACACCACGGACCCGCTCCCAGGAAAGCCCTCAGAGCTCCCGCAGAGCTGGCACTGCCCCCAGAGCCCACTGCCTCTCCCTTTCTTCTTTTGAGCTTTTTCCCTCTCTGTTCTCTCCCCCTTTTGTGGCTCCTTTGATCATATAATCTGAACGAAGGGAAGGTAAAAATATCGCGGCAGGCAAGAAGAAAGCGCCAATAATGGGGAGAGGAGGAGGAGGGAGCTGCTTCGGATCCCTCACGGAATCGTCGGGGGAGAGGGAGCCGGGGTCACCCCATGAGCCCGGGAGGGGGTGACAGAGGGGCACCCCTGTCCCCTCCACCTGCCCCCAGCAACCCCTCGGCCACGCACAGGTCGCTGCTTCCACAGAGCCCAGACCTCGGTTCCAGCATGCCTGAGCCTCCCCAGAGCAGCTGCTCCACCAGGGGCACATCTGGAGGGAGGCGCACATCTGGAAGACGACACCTGCCCACAGCAGGTGTGCAGGGAGCAGGGAACAGCTTTAACCACGCGCCCCGGGCAGCGAGGGAGCACAGCTGCCCTCCTGCCCCGTCTGCACGGCTCCTGCTCCACCTGCACGGCTCCGCCAGGGTGGGGATAACAGGCTGGGGGCATCACTCAGCGTGGTGCTTCCCCCAGCCCCGAGGGAAGCAGCAATTCCGCTTTCTCCTGCTTCCAGCGGCACGGAGCCCTCCCATCGCCCTCATCCCGGCTGCGCCGCAGCCCGACCCGGCTCTGGGAAGCGGCACAAGATCCAAACCGAGATCTCCAGAGCCCTGGGGTGGGTCATGCCGAGCCTGGGTGGGCTGAGCAGCGCCAGGGAGGAGGGAGCCGGTGCAGGGAGCCGGAGCCAGGGCAGGCAGAGCCCCGCGGGTCCCGGCATCCCGGCCCTGGGGCCGGGCAGCGCGGTGGCATCCTGCCCCCCTCTAGTGGTGGCCATCGGGCCACCGGCATCGCCGGGCCCTGGAAGGAACAGGAGAGGGCTCAGCTGGGCAGGCGAGCCCCTCTCGGGGCGACCTGGTCTGGTGAGGAGTGTCCCCGCTCCTGGCAGGGGCTGGAAGTGCAGGAGCGTTAAGGTCCCTTCCAACCAGAACCATTCTGTGATTCCATGAAATCAAACTCCGATTAAAAATTCCCCCACATCACAGAGATCTGCTGCTGCAAAGCCTTCTCCAGTGCCCGGAGGAGCAACCGGCCAGCCCAGGCATCACCTCTGTGGCTCCTTCCCACAGCTCCTCCTGCCCATCCCTGCAAGCACTGCCGGGCTGGGCTGTGGTGGCACAGGCTCCAGGCTGACCCCACTCCCCAGAGCTCTGCCCGCAGCAGGATCCACCACCTCCCAGTTCAAAGCCAGAGCGTTTCCCGGGGCTCGTTACGCCCGGCAGAGGCTGAGCTGGTGGCACAGCCCAGGAGATGCTGCAATAACCAGCCAGGAGCAGCCAGCACTCACCTGCACCTCCCCATCCCCGGCTCCCAAAGAGCCCAGCTCCACCAGCACCAGTCTCCAGCCCAGCCCTGGCGCTGGGAGGGCTGTGCCAGCTTCAGCCACGCTGGCTCCCACCCAGCTCCACGGCATCTTTTTGAAAATCAAGGCTATTTCTTTCCCCACCTGCTCTTCCTCCGGCAAGCAGGGCCAGCCAGCAGGCAGCACAATATCCCAATTAGTGCTCACTCCCTCTTCCCGCTCGCAAGCAGCTACAGGGGACTTCGCTGGGCTCCTGCTCTTTTTAATTGCAAAAGCTCCGTGGAGTGGAGCAGAATTGAGACGTGGACAGAGGGAGGGGAGGCCGGGTTAAGTTCTCTCCCGACAGGCAAAACCTTCGGTATTCAGGTCCGGTACCCCGGCGTTCGCTCGGAGAGGCAAGGCCACGGCTCAGCAGGCAGGGGCGAGCAGAGACCCCTGATTGTGCCATCCAAACCCCCCCAGCGAGCTCCAAGATGCAGCCCCTGCCCCAGCAACCCCTCGGTCGATGCAGGAACCGATATCACCCATGCATGAACCGATATCACAACCCTCACCCGAGCCCATCACCGAGGTGCCAACTCCTCCTCTCTGCAACCGGGTCCTGCCAGCACCTGGCTCAGAGCCCCATGGTGGGGAAAAGCCGGGCACGGCCACCCACCTCAGCGCCCTGGAGCATCTCCTGAAGGACGCTCCAGTCCGAGCAGAAGCGCTCCTGTGGGGCGCCGACGCGATCCGGGGAATGTTTATCACACCGCGTTTATATCTGTCCTCAACTGCAGCAAGCCCTCTCCTTCCGCCTCCCTCCCGCTGCCAAGCAGGTCAGGGCTAATCCTTCACTTTGAAGGATGGGATGGCGCTGCAGGGGAGGGGGGAAAGTCGAGCAGGATCCAACCCCGGAGCAAGCGGGGAGAGAACAGCAGCTCACCTTGCGGGCAGGCGGCGCGGAGCTCCGGCGGGAGCGGCTGGAAGGGAAGGGAAGGGAAGGAGCCGCCGCTCGTCCCCGCTCCTGCCACGTGCAGCAGAGCCCCGCGATTAATTTTTCATCGCCATCCGCAATTTGGGACGGCGCTGGCTTCCCAGCGAGAGCCCGGCCCGAGTGCCGGTGCCCGGCGCCGCGCGGTGTCCCCGCTCCCCGTCACACCCACGCCCCGACGCTGCGGTGGGGCAGCGCCAGCCCCTGCCCACACCCCCCCGGCGGGGACTCCAGAGCCCCCCATCCTCAGCCGGGCTCGGTGCGGGGCCATCCAGGGAACTGCAGCGGGGGAAAAGCCTCCGGGAGATGCAGCGCCCCGGGAGGAAGAGCCGGTGCCCGCAGCGGGCGCGGAGCCGGGGCGGGCGGCGGGCGCGGGTTCACCGATGTTATAATTGGGAGCTGCCACTTCTTGGAGCCGTTGCCTTTCTGGGAAGAGCGGGAAGGGGGTGGCTGAGCTGACAAATCCATCCTCCTCCTGCCTGATGCCAAAGTTGAGGCACGTGATGCTCTTTCTCGGGGAGCCGGGAGGCTCCTCCGCAGGGCGATGCTGGCCCCGGGGATGTGCGGCCAGGCCGTGGCTCCCCTCGAGCCTGGATTCCCGCAGGAAAATCCCCCCGGCGCTGCTCTGACACCCCGGGGTGCAGCTCGGCACCCCCAACCCAGTGCCTGACGCCATCCCCAGAAGGGCTTTGCCTGTAGCCCCCCGGCCTGGGGCAGCTGCAGCCGCCGCTCCGTGGGGACCCTCTGCCGGCACAGGGAGGGACCACCCTCACCAGAGCCCCCAGCGCTGCCCCTCCAGCCCCGCCAGGCTGGCGAAAACCAGGCGGGATCTCTGCACATCCCATCGGAGCGAGCCTGCAGCTCACAGGGAGAAAGAAGGGGCTGCTCCCAGCTCTCCCCTCCTTGCCACAGCCGTGCCCGGCGCATCCCGCAGCGCGTCCCCCGCTGCCCGGCGCCGCTGAACGCCGCTCGCAGGCACGGAAGGAACCGAGCCGCTTCTTTTGGCACTTCTCGTGGCGTTTTTTTTCCCGAGCTCCCCGCTGCATTCAACAGATCAGCTCCGCTCTTTTTCCCTTCATCCTTTCCATCCCTCCGTCCCTGCCCGGGGCACACGGACGCTGCCCCGGGGGGGGGTTCCTACCGTGACCGCCGGCCCTGCCCGGTGCCACCCCCGCCGAGCCCCGAGCCACAGGTCACCTGCGGCGCGATGGCGATGGCAAAGGCGGTGACTCACCCGCAGCCTCTCCGTCGCAGCCGAAGGCAGCGGGCATCCCCCAGCGCCGGAGCAGCCCACGGAAAATCACCCGGCTGGCAGAGCACGGCAACACTCATCGCACCGAGGGGAGGAGGAGGAGAAGGAGGAGGAGGAGGAGGAGGAGGAGGAGGGCTGGCGGGGCTGCACCCGGGCAGGCAGTGGGAGAGTTCTCCGGTTTTTTTCTCGCGGCTGCCAACTTCCCCAGCGGCTCCCGACGCCTCAGATCCCGGAGAGCGCCAAGGAGCGGGAGAACGCTCGGGAGAGGAAACCGAGCCCGTGCTGGAGCGGGGCTCTGCCCGGCCCTGCTGCCTCCCAGGGGTCGCTCCGGCTGCCGGGGAAGGGTCGTACCCCCCCCCGCCGCAGCCCCTCCGAGCTGGCAGGGGAAGCTCCCTCAGCCCTTCGCCGCTCCCCCGTTCCCCCTGCCCTGCCCTGCGGCGGCTCTGCGGGCGCTGCGGCGAGGCGAGGGCAGCCCCGGCCGGCGGCTCGGCCACCGCGGTCACGGCCGCCCGCCCCTGCCCGCTGCCCCCTGCCCCAAGCCCTGCCAGCCCCGCTCCGTCCGGACGAGCCTCCCGGAGGCGTCGCCGGGCAGCGGCCACCTCTGGGGACAAAGGTGGCAGCTTGGGGAGCGGGGCAAGGGGTGCCCCCCGTGCCCCCGGCGGAGGGGGGAGCGGGGCGAGGAGGGGGCAGCGCTCCGCAGTCCCCAGCAGTGAATGATGCCGTGAGTGGGAGGCGGGGGAGCGCTGGGGGTTCCGGGCTGCAGCCCCCGCTGTCGCAGCCCCCCCAACCCCAAAAAACAAGAAGGAAAGGCGGAAAATCCGCCGGAGCGTTGTGGAAGGCGGGGGGGCGGGGGGAGCGGCGAGGCTGCAGGGAGGGGGAGCGGGGGGCGCTCCAGCCCCGGGGGGAAGGTGCGGGGGGCACCGGGCGTCCCGGGGATGCTCCCCCCGCGCCGCCCGCACTTACCCGCGGGCAGTGCCAAGTTGCCAATCACCCCTTCTCCGCCTGGTGCCCGGTGCCGCGATCTGCCCCCCGGCCCGGGGGGCGCGGGCAGCCCGGGGGGGGCCCTGCGGAGTGCGGCGGGGGCGGCCCCGGCCCCCCCGCCCCCAGCCCCGGCCCGGCCCGGGAGCCGAGCGAGCCGCAGCCGGGCGGGACCCGCCGCGCTCCGCGCACCGCAGCCGCGGCGAGGAGGAGGAGGAGGAGGAGGAGGAGGAAGAGGTGGAGAAGGGGGAGGGGGAGGGGGAAAAGAAGGAGGAGGAGGAGGAGAGCCGGGGCCGGGGAAGTTTTGCATGAAGAGGAGCTGGGAAGCCCGCCGCCGGCTTTGCCAGCCTCTTAAAGCACCAGCGCAGCGCGGGGGACCCCCGCCCCGGCGAACCCCCCCCGGCTCCTGGCGGAAGGGTCTCCCCGCCAGGGTCTGCCGAGGGTCTCCGGCTCCCCGCAGTGACGGCCATCCTCGAATTCCCTCTCCCAGGTGGGAGCAGCTCCCGCAAGCAGAGACGAGGGAGGATGCTCATCACCCCAAGCCCTCGCCCTTCTCTTCTCCCTCCCTCAAAACGCTGGCAAACCCCCCCCGCCCCGCCGAGCTCCTGCCTCGCCCGCTTTCCCCCCATCAATCCCCCTCGCCGGGCCCCGCGGCTCCGAGGAGCCCGCCGCGCCGAGTCGATTCATTAATCCAGAGAAAACACAACCCCCCGGTAATGGCCATTGACACATTAACTGCCGCGATCCATCACGGTAACGACACGGCGGCGATGGCTCGGTCACCGGAGCTGTTTAGGGCACAGCCCCGGTGCTCACCTGCGGCCACGCGGGGCTGCCAGAGCCCCCAGCCCCTCCTGGGGGGGATCCATCCTCGAACACAAAGTGGGGTCTGGCTGTGGGGAGAGCTCTCTGCCCCCTCCCAGCACCAAGGAACCAAGCACGGGCCACAAACACCAATTCCAGCCTCGTCTTCCCCCAGGGGTGACTTGTGTTGCTCGCTTGGAACAGCGAAATCCCAGCCCTGGCAAGGGTCAGCCAGGACCCAAGCGGGCTGGTTACCTTCAGGAAAAGCTCCTTTTCACCCAAATCCCCGTCAGGAGGAGAGGAGCTGGTGTTGCAGAAGCACTTGGGATTACCCAGCTCCAGCACAAAAACGCCCTGGCTGGGCCTTTGGAAGAGCTCCGGCCTCCCCAGGGAGATCCATCCCCTGAAGAGCTGCCCAGCCACCCTCCTGCCACTGGAATATCCCTGTGGATCCATCCCCTGAGAAGCTGCCCAGCCACTGGAATATCCCCGTGGATCCATCCCCTGAGAAGCTGCCCAGCCACTGGAATATCCCCGTGGATCCATGCCCTGAAGAGCTGCCCAGCCACTGGAATATCCCTGTGGATCCATCCCCTGAAGAGCTGCCCAGCCACTGGAATATCCCCGTGGATCCATCCCCTGAGAAGCTGCCCAGCCACTGGAATATCCCTGTGGATCCATCCCCTGAAGAGCTGCCCAGCCACCCTCCTGCCACTGGAACATCCCCGTGGATCCAGGTGCTCAGGGGATGCTGCTCTCCTGCAGAGAGGCCAGGCTGTTGCAGAGATTTTGTTTACAGCAGGAACGAGGTGGTGTTTGGTGTTTCTCTGCTCCAGCGGGATGGAGCAGGGGGGGCACAGCCCCACCACCCCCCCCTGTGAGCAGAGCAGGGCAGGGCTCAGCCGTGGCAGGGCTGATGCTGGAGTTGAAGCAAAAGGAAATCTGCACTTTGGTCCGTGGGGAGGGGACAGAAATACCAAGCCCCAGGGAGGACAGGACCCCCTGCCTGCCCCAAGCCAGGGCTGAGGGGACTCCACACACCACGGGATCAGCCAGGCACAGATCCCTTGCCAGAAGTGGCTTTTAGGAGCAGCCTAAGGTCAGGGTTCCTGCTCCAAATGGGGTGAAGCCCTCAGGTCTTAGAATTCCTGGGGATTTTTAAGACACGTGTTCCCCTTCAAGGAGAAACGAGGGTGCTCTGCTCACACCCTGGGGTTACAAGGACTCCAGGCCACCCTGCTCTGATCTTCCCAGGTCCCAAAGAATCCTGGGGGAAGGCGTTTGGGATAAATTATGGAGAATTTTGCCTCATTCAGGAGCACCTCACTGCTGCCCTGGCTCCAGCTGAAAATCACAACCCAACCCACCCCCCCAAAATCTTGGTAACCTGAATCCCGGGGGCTGCAGGATGCTCTTCCCACCCTGGCTGAGCTGGCAGTGCCTCTCTTCTCCTCTCTGAGCCTCGGGGCCTGCACGTCTCTCCTCCTCACACCCAGAGCCCAAAATACCAGCACAGCGCTCCTGGCAGCCTCAGAGCCCAATTAACATTTGGAAATCCAGCTGGGGGAAACAACGGGAAAGGCCACGGCCTGGGGGGGCTGAGGGGGTGGTGGGTGGGGTGGGAGACACCCCAGGGGTGCAGCTGGAGTGCGGGGTCACACCGAGAGCAGCTCTGCAAACCCCACCCAGGGGGCTGCCAGGGCTCCTGCTCGGTTCCTGGGTCAGAGCTGATCAAACCCTCCAGGAGGGTTCGATGCCATCAGCAAATGGACACGGAGAATTCCGCCAGGATCGATCTCCCCTGGGCAGGCATCGAGCCAGAGGAACCGAGCCAGGCCAGTCACTGCCCCTCCCGACCCCGGGGCAGGGCTGGGGCCACAGCCTGAGCCAGTTCCCTACTCCATCCGGGGTGCCCCAGCTCCATCCGGGGTGCCCCAGCTCCATCCAGGGTGCCCCCAGCTCCATCCAGGGTGCCCCAGCTCCATCCAGGGTGCCCCAGCTCCATCCAGGGTGCCCCAGCTCCATCCAGGGTGCCCCCAGCTCCATCCAGGGTGCCCCAGCTCCATCCAGGGTGCCTCAGCTCCATCCAGGGTGCCCCAGCACCTCCAGGGTGCCCCAGCTCCATCCAGGGTGCCCCAGCTCTATCCAGGGTGCCCCAGCACCCCCAG
Organism: Phylloscopus whistleri; assembly: GCA_017589585.1. NCBI lineage: Eukaryota > Metazoa > Chordata > Aves > Passeriformes > Phylloscopidae > Phylloscopus > Phylloscopus whistleri. Next base: position 23,869 of record JADMLD010001669.1, on the reverse strand, counting down.
GGCCCCCAGCTCCATCCAGGGTGCCCCAGCTCCATCCGGGGTGCCCCAGCTCCATCCAGGGTGCCCCCAGCTCCATCCAGGGTGCCCCAGCTCCATCCAGGGTGCCCCAGCTCTATCCAGGGTGCCCCAGCACCCCCAGGGCCCCCAGCTCCATCCAGGGTGCCCCAGCTCCATCCAGGGTGCCCCAGCACCTCCAGGGTCCCCAGCTCCTCCAGGGTGCCCCAGCTCCATCCGGGGTGCCCCAGCTCTATCCAGGGTGTCCCAGCTCCATCCAGGGTGCCCCGAGCTCCATCCAGGGTGCCCCCAGCTCCATCCAGGGTGCCCCAGCTCCATCCAGGGTGCCCCGAGCTCCATCCAGGGTGCCCCCAGCTCCATCCAGGGTGCCCCAGCACCCCCAGGGCCCCCAGCAGCCTTTCCAGGCTCCCAGGGAGGCTCTGGCTGCCCTGACCCCGCTCTGTCCCCAGGCAGGCACAGCTCCTGCTCACAGCCCCAGCCTCCCTCTGCCCTGGCCCCCGGCCAGCTGGGAAGGTCACCGTGTCCACTGCTGAGGCCACCCAGCGCCATCCAGGAGACACAACCGCTTGCAATTTGATTTTTTTTATTATTTATTTTTTTTTTTTAATATAGGAAAACTTGAAACCGCATCTTTCTGGACTGGACATTCCGGCTCAGCTCTGCAAAAGGGGGGCCATGAATAATTTATGGCCCAGCCACCACCTCCTCCTCCCTCCCCCGTGGGTCACTCCTGTCAGAGAGATGGAGGCTCAGGATTCACACCCCGGCCCTTTTCATCTGGGGGCTTCATTGCCAGTGCCTGCAACCGCCTTGGGTGTGGATTCAATTCCCTCCTGGGGAGAAGGGTGAGGAAAATACATCTTTAATTCAAAGTGAAATATTAATAGAACTGTAATTAGCTGTAATATCTACACAATTAAAAAGCGGGAGAGGCCCCGGCAAGAGCTATTTTCGTGTGTGTTTAGAGGAAAAAAAAATAAGTTTTGCAGGGTGAGGGGTTGGGGGGGTGGCTGGGGATGGTTTTGCAGTGTCCCAGTTGAGGAGAGAAAACGTGGCCAGGAGGAGCAGCAGCTCAGGGACACGGGTGCTGGTGGAGCAGGAAGGAATCAAAGGAAGAAAAGAGAAAGAGCAGAAGAAGGATTTGAGGAGGAAAAGAAAGAAAGGAGAGCTGTGCTGACACTTCTGTCCTGCTCCTCGGGGATTTTGTAGCAAAGGGAAGATTTTCACTGACGTCAGGCAGAGCCCAGCCTGAGCGAGGGGACGGGGATGGGAAAAGTGTCCCTGGAAGTTGGCAGGGAACGAGCAGGGTGACCCTGGCTCAGCCCCCACAGACATTCTCCAGCAGGAATTGCACCAGCTCCTCGCAAAAATCCATCAGCTCACCCCTGAGCTGGGCAGTTACAGAAGGGAGAAACAAAACCCAGGAGCAAAACCAGCAGAACAATTCAGCTGGGCCCCTCTGACAGCACCTCAGTAATAGGCCAAGGAGGTATAAAAAAAAAAAAAGAAAGAAAGAAAGAAAAAAAAAAGAAAAAAAAAAAAAAGAAAAAAAAGGCAGCCTTGGATTTCTTTCCAGAAGAAAGAGACTCCCACACAGCCCCAGCACATGAATGTGGGTAACAGAACTGGATCTTTGGAGAGCAGGAACGGCACTGCCTGTGCTGGCACGGGCTTGACATTCACACGTCGGGTCCGTGCCTCCCCCCAGCAGTGGGGATAATGGGATGCCGAATGTCAGACCACTCAAATGTATGTATAAAACTCATTATACGCCTCGTGACTAACGGATCTGGATGGGGAAAGTTGCATTTTAAAGAAATGCAGGGGGAAAAAAAGAAAAAAAAAAAAAAAAAGAAAAAGCCCATCCGGGCTTGCGGGGAGGAATTAGCAATGAACGAGGGATGATTCGGCTGCAGGCTGGGAGTGATGACAACTCCTCCTCCTCCTCCTGGTGAGGAAGGCTCCTGCAGCTGTGCCAGCTCCCTGGCAGCCCTTTCACCCTCTTTGGGGGCTGCCAAGCTCCCACCAGAGGCTTTCCTGCAGCCCAGGGTCCTGCCAGGCACCCACATCCCCCAGCTGACGTGAGGGGACCCTCGGAGAAACCCCAGGTGACGCCAAGGAACCAGCCCTGTCACCAAGAGGGACATTTCCTGGCCTGCTGGGCTTTTCCCCCACGGCAGCAACGAGGGGATGGAGCACCCTGCGGGGCAGTGCCTCTCTCTGCCCAAACCTCCTCTGGCTGCAGCCTCAGATCCCCTTCTCAGGGGGTTATTATTCTTTTTTTTTGGTTATATCCGGCTTAAAAATTCCCCTGCTGCCGCGACACGGGGACAAAGGAGCCGTGCCCGGCTGTCATCGCTGGTGGAGCCCCGAGCCGGGCAGCAGCGCCGCTCTTCTCCTCGGCAACACTTCCACCTAATGGCCAGAGAGCGGCTGAGGAGACAGCCAGCCCGGCCCGGGGGGACACGGGGACAGCCCCAGGAGCGGGGCAGAGCCCAGCACAGCTCGGCACAGTGAGGGGGGGCCCCGCCAGCCTCAGCTCTCGGTGGAGAAGAAGCTGCTGCTGACCCCCGTGAGGCGGTTCCAGCGTCTCCAAAAATGAGGAGTTTGGTCAGCTCCGCGCTCTGGGCCACCTCCTGCCTCCCTCCTGCAGCTGCTGGGGAGGAGCAGAGGATTTGGGAGCCTCGGAGCTCAGCCCTCAACTCTGCTGCTCGCAGGAAAACCCCAGGGTGCCGCTGGATGTGCCCTCTGCCCTCAGTGAGCTGGGGAATTGGTCCCATCCCAGCCAGGAGCTGCTGCTTTACAGCAGAGGAGGAAAGGGCTCAGGCCCAGGGCCGTGCTGAGTGGCCAGAGGTTATTTTGGGCAGTGATTGCTCCGGGTTTGGGGTTTGAACAACACAGAAACGTGAAAAGCTGAGGCACAGCGTTCTCCTGGAAATCCCTGGCCCTGCACCATCAGCAGATTTTTGCGCTGATGCTTCAGAAAGAGCAGGAGCTGCCCCCAAACCAGCACCACCCTCAGAGGCACCAGGGTGCCAGTGGTGCCAGGGACCAACCTCCCTGTTCTCCCACTGATTTTGTCTTTAGAGATGTCCCCCTGCCCCCAGTGCAACGTCCCAAAGGCACAACAACCCTGCCCCTCAAACCCAGCATTGGGAAAGAGGGACAGACAGCTCTCCCTGCATTTCCCTTTGGGTTTTTTTTTTTTATCCACCCACAGGGATCATGAGCAGCTGGAAATGTTTTCTTTACATCTCAAAAAAAAAAAAAAAAAAAAAAATTTAAAAAAAAAGGGGGAGAACAGGGAAGGAGAGAGAACATTTGGTGGTAAAATTAACTGTGACGGCCAGGCAGCACACACTCCCTCTGCACCCACAGGACAATTAGAGGAAAATCTTTACACGTTAACTAACAGGGAAGGCAGGGACGGCATGAAAGGCAACCCCCTCGGTTTGTTTCCCGACCAGCCGTGCCGGAGCGCGGTGGCAGCAGCAGCTGGGAGGGGGGACACGGGCAGGGGACAGGGGGCAGGGGGCAGAAGGGGCAGGAGAGCAGCAGCACCGGCTCTGGTGAGGGCCTGGAAAGCTGAGTGGTGCTGCCTGGGCACCTCAAGCACCTCAAGGAGCTGGAGGAAAGCACGGAGGGGCTGCATTCCTCGCTTGTCCCCTCCAGGGAAGCTGCTGTGCCCCCCTCACACTCCTCCAGACTGAGCACCCACACCCAACCCCGTGCCCAGGCTGCCCCTTCACCCTGCGTGCACCAACCTGCTCTGCTGGAGAACACAAACTGCCCCAAACCTGGGCTGGCTTTGCACCAGAGGCTCCTGATTGCTGCTGTGCTGAGCAGTGAAGGGCACACCTCGCTCAACACCCGGGGAAAAGAACCCGAGGTGAAGCCCCGCAGTCCCCAGCTCGGAGCCGACCCCGGCCGGCAGCACCCGTCTTCTCCTCCCAACTTTTCCATAATTCATGCGACAACCTCCTGAAAGAAATATCCTCCTCGGACATAAAATATTCATGGCCTCGTCCTCGCAAGGAAACGCTGCCTTCCTTGGAGTGCGCCCAACGAGCGGCGGCAGCCGAGGCCAGCACGGATTTTTGCCTTTGCGGGAGGAATTGTGCCGGTCACTGTGCCGGTCACTCCACGGCCAGGGAGGGGCCGGCCTGACCCCACCCCCGGGCCACCGAGCGGATTTTGGGGAAAGTCACCGAAGGGTTTGGGGAGAGGGAGGGAGGGTCCCGCCCTGTGCAGCGGCGGCCCGAGGGGTTTCCCGTCCTCGTGGCTGCAGCAAAATCGTCCCAGGAGGGAGCGGCGGCTCCCCCAGCACCAGCCTGGATCCCAGCCCAGCCCCATCCACCGCCCCTGGCACGGCACCTGCCAGGAGCCACCCCCCAAACCCCTCCAGTGCCCCCACCTCCCTTCTGCCCCCCGTTTGGAGGCTGTCAGTCCACTCGCAGCTCCTTCCCCTTTCCCTGCTTTTGCAGAGCCCAGCAGAGGCTCCGGCCCCATTTCACTGCACAATAGCCAAAACCTTTATTATTAGAATTTTTATTTTCTTGCTTTTCTCTCTCTCTCTCTCTTAGCTCCCCGAGCCCCAGGCCAAGGGTTCCAGGGGTTCTCCTGTGCACTGCTTACAGCACAATCCAACAAATCCCTGTCCCGTGGGATAAGGGGGGAGGATGGCAGTGAATGCATCGCTCGGCTTCAAGGGGGCTCAGCGGTGGGCAAGGAGAGGAGGGGACTGTGGGTCCCAGGGGCAGAGAGCCCCCCAGCTGTGCTGTGGGGGGTGTTTGAGGGGAGGGGGACTCAGCAGGGGGGTGTTGGTGCAACACAATCTGGAGCAACCTGCGCAGCCAGGACCGGAGCCAGCTTCGGCCAGGGTCGGGTCCCGCAGGAGCTGCCGGCCCCGGGGACCCCCGGCTGCCGAAGACCCCAGACCCCAGACCCCAGACCCCGCTCCTGCGCCGGCGCTCGGGCCCCAGAGCCGGGCTGAGCCTCTCCAGCGAAGGGCGGCAGTGCCTTCCCGTGGAAGCCGCGCTCACTGCAGCCGTGCGGCGGAACGGGCCCGGCACGGGGCATCCCAGCGGGGTGGGGAAAAGGCGTCTGGGGCAATCCTTGTCCTAAATCCACACACACACACACACAGGCACGGCAGCCTCTCGCTTCTGGGCACAGCCAGCATTGTGTCCTGAGGACGCTGCCTTCTCTCGCGCTAGACGCTGCTTTCTCGGCAAAAGGCAGTTTCTCGCTTCTGACAGCACTGCTATGGAAAAGCAGTAGAGAGAGCCAGCAGAGCTTCTGCTGGTGCTGCAAAAGCAGGGCTAACTCCCACTCAGCTCCAAAGTGATCCTGTGCTGGAAAAAGCAGGATTCTTGCTGCACAAGCACCTTGGCTTGCTGGAAGCAGAAGCAAGCACCAGTGTTTCTCTGCAGAGTGCCCAAACAGAGCACTAGCACGTACACGGCGAAAGAAGCTACCTGACGCTTCCTGCTCTCTCTACAGCTCTCGCTTGCAGACAGGGCATGTTTGGCGTGGATCTAGCCCCGGGAGCTGTGCACTGTGCTGGGGAAGTGCTACAAGTGTGCCTGAAGCTCCTCCTGCAGCCTGCAGCCCTGACGGCTCCTGCCTCATGCTCCCAGCCACCAGCTGCTCCCACCGAGCTGTTCTTGCTTTCAGCAGTCTTCCACGACTGCGACTGTCCCCTCCTGTCCCGCGTGCAAAGGTGTGGCACGGCTTGAGCGAGCAGCAGGTGAAACACAGCTCACACCTCCACAAGCCCCTCGGGACCCTCCCCTAAATCTCCAGGGCTGATCCCTGCTCCAGCCGAGGCATCCCAAACCTCTTCCACAGGCGCTGCGGAGCGGGGCCCCTCCGAGGAGCCGCACCCGTCTCTTTAAGTGCGAGGCGTGGGTGCCGGGGTGTGTTCTCTCTCCCAACCCCGCAGGGCCTCTGGGACCGCTCATCAGGGACAGGAACGGCGCTGTCAGGGACGGGAACGGCGCTGTCCTCCCCCAGTCACGGGGGAGCCGCCCCCTAGCCCGCGCCCGCCGTGTCGTGACGCTCCCCTCGAGGGGAGCCACGCGTGCGGCTCCGCTCCCACACACGCAGCAGCCGTTGCCAAGGGAGCCGCTCCCCGGGCCCCCGAGCCGGCTGGGAGAGGCGGGGGGGACAGCCTGACAAACTCCCACCCGGCTGCTCTCATGGTGGGTGGGGGTTAGCGGGGCAGGGCAGGGCTTGAGGAGCATCCCCACCCCGCCCTGAGTGGAGCCGGGAGGGTGGGGAAGGTGTTTCTCCGGGGCAGGGGCCGCGGGGATGAGCGCAGCTGACTGTGGGTTTGGGCTCAGCCCCACGGTGCCTTCCAGCCCCGCGGGCCCCTCCTGAGCCCCTCGGTGCCCCCCCGCAGCCCCCCTGTCGCTGCCATTTGAAAGATGAGCCCGGGCCAGGCGCGGAGTAACCAGAGCCGGCAGGGAGCGGTGACCCCCGGCCCGTTATAGCCGCGGCCCTAATCCCGGCCGGGCCGGGTGTCGCATTCCCCCGGGAGCGGGGAGGGACGCGCCCTGTGCCAGGGACAAACCCGCCCTCCCTGAGCTCCGGGAACAAAGCGAGCAGCACGTGGAGGGCTCGGCCCCGCAGCCGGGTCACCGGCACCTCCCGAATGTCCCTCCCCGGGGGACCGAGCCCCTCCCCGCGGGCACTGAAGGGAAGGCGGCTCGGCCCTGCCCGGCCCCGCTTTGTCCCCAGCCCACGCCACCAGGTCCTGCTGCCGGTGAGGGATGCCTCGTCCCTCCATGGAGGGGGAGGATGCGGAACTCTCCCTCCTCCCTCTCCCCGTTAGGTGGCAGCAGGAAACCGCAGCCTTGGCTTTTCCGACCCAAATTATTCCATAATTCTGCGATTCTGGCGACGTTGGGAGCACGTTCCCCGCCGGAAAACCTGCCGGGTTCCATCCCAGGACGCTCCATCCCGCCCTGCCCCGCCGCCTCGGGGTCATTCACTGGCCATTAGGTGACCCTCTGCCCGCCCTGACCCATCTCCTCCCAAAGCGCTTTGGTCAAACCCCCGGGCCCTGCAGGGGACACGAGCGGGGCCGCTCCCGCTCCCTGCGTTTCACCAGCAGCCAGCCTGGCCCCATTCCCCGTCCCGTTCCCATTCCCATCCCCATTCCCATCCCCGTTCCCGTTCCCGGTCTCTGTGTCACCCCGGGCCCCCACGCCCCCGGGGCCGGGGCTGTGCCAGGGCTGAGTCACCGCCGTGACCGCCACCTGAGTCTCCGGCACCGAGGGAAGTTCCCCCCCCCCCGGCCCTGGATGCTTTTCCAACCGGAGCTGAGTAAACGGGAAAGTGGCAAGGAATTTGGCCGGGAGAAGTGTTTTCTCAGAGCCACAGCGAGCTCGCGGCTGGCCGGGGAGCGGGGGGCTCCTTCCCCACAGCACGGGGGAGGTTCCAGGCCATGGAGGAGCTGGGAAAAGGTTGGGAAAAGCAGGAAAATCGTGCCCTGCCCCTTGCACCGCGTGTCCTGCAGTGCATCCCCCCGGCCCTCCCTGGGTGCTGCGGGCAGCCGCCACCTCCTTGGCTGCCCTGTTCGGATTTGATGTGCAATGAAATACCTCGATTAAAAACAAACAAAAAAAAAAACCAAAAAAAAACCCCCCCAAAAAAAAAAACCAAAAAAAAAAACCAAAAAAAAAAAAAAAAAAAAAAACCACAAAAAAACCAAAACAAAAAAAAAAAAAAAAACACCAACCAAACAACCAAAAAAAAAAAAACACAACAAAAAAACCAAGAAAAAAAATAAAAAAACCTAAAAAACCAGCCAACCAACCAAAAAAACCACAAACAAACAAACAAAAAAAAACCCATAAAACCAAACCAAATCAAACCAAGCAAAAGAAAAAAAAAAAGAAAAAAGAAAAAAAAACTAAAAAAAAAAAAAAACCAACACTAAAAAAAAAACCAAACTAAAAAAACTACCAGGCGGCCAAACTCCACCGCGAGCCCGCCAGAACGCCCTCGATTAATGACCCCTCGCATTCCCCTCCACCGCGTCCCCGTTAATGATTTACAGCGGCTCCTCCCCAGCCCGTCCCTTCCCTCCCTCCCTCCCTCCTTCCCAGCCCCCAGAGCAGAGGGGAAGGGGCTCCAGGGAGCCCCCGCAGGGATTTTCTCCCCCTCAGCGTGGGGGGGACACCAGAGGTGCCACCACCCCCAGCAGGGCTCAGCCGTATCCTCGCCCGGAGGGGAGGGCACACGATGCTCCGTTCCCTGATTCTGCCACCTCCTTCCTGCCAGGACCCCCGCCCACCTGAGCCCCCCGGTGCACATGTGCCCGAGTGCCGGGGGGGGGGGAGCGGGGAAGGCGGCCAGGCCTTGCCCCCCGCAGCAGCCCCCAGGCTTTGTGCTCCCGGCAGGCAGCCCCGAGGAGGAGGTTTCATGTTACTGGGAAACTGGGCTGGCGGGATGTTCCCGGGGCAGCCCCGCAGACAAAAGGCCATTGTGCGGCCATGGCTGCGGCCCCGGAGCATCCCCGCTCCCTGCCACGGCCAGCAGCCACCGCAGGCCCGGGAGGTGACACAGGCGGTGTCCGAGGGGGCCCGAGCAGCTCCCCAAAACTCACGGTGCCCAAGCCGGAGCACCCCAGACTCGGCCCCTTGCCCATCCCGCCTGCAGCAGCAGCACCCAAAATTCCTCCTCTGCATCCCAGGAGCGGCACAGAACCAGACCCTGCCGGCACCGGGCAGGGCAGGGACGTGTCCCCACAGGTCAGGGCGGGCAGGTGAGGGGTGGCTGAGCCTGAGCCGCTTTCCAGCCCCACCGGCTGATCCTGCTCGCCCTGCGGCCGCCGTGGATCAGCCGCTGCCGTCTGGGGATCATCAGGCTGCGGGGGAGTTATTGATGTGCATTTCTCTCGGCGGGGGCTGGACTAATTGCAGCCCCAAGCCCAGGGCAGGGAGCACCTCCAAATCCTTCTCCCGCCTCCCACCGCCCCCAAATCCCCCCCCGAATCCCCAGCTCCCGGACTCGGGGGATCCAGCCCCGCCACGCCCCATTAACTGCTGCTCCCGAGGGCTCTGGAGGTGACAAACACGCCCGCTCGTAATTAGCCAGGTGGCCCTTCCAGTCACCCAACAACCTGAGCTGACTCACAGGCTCGGGTTTCCCCTTTCCCAGGGAAATTAGCAGGAATTAGGCGCCCAAATCCCAAACGCGGCTTTGCAGGCTCGGTGGCAGTGCCAGGACGCAGGGCAGGGCAGGATAAGGTGTGTGGCACTCAGGGCCACCCTCCGGTCCCCCATGTCCCCCCCGGACGCTTTTCGGGACGGCCGATCTGCGGTTCTGAGGAGCCCAAGGAGCTGCGGGTGATTTCAAGCACTTTTTTTTTTTTTTAAATTTATTTTCTATTTTTATTTTTATTTTTATTTTTATTTTTATTTTTATTTTTATTTTTATTTTTATTTTTATTTTTATTTTTATTTTCTATTTCCTATTTTTTATTTTATTTTATTTTACTTTATTTTACTTTATTTTATTTTATTTTATTTTATTTTATTTTATTTTATTTTATTTTATTTTATTTTATTTTATTTTTATTTTTATTTTTATTTTATTTCAGGGCACTTTCCAGAGGCGCAGCTTTTCCCAAGCCCTGGGCACCCGTTTCTCCACCAGCTCTCCTCCCGGGCCTGAAATACCGGCTAAATAAATCGAGATAGGAAATTTTCCGTGGCTGCACCCCCCGTTTGCAGCTGGTGCTCCCCAGGGCGCTGCGTTCTGCACACCCCGGGCTCCAACCGGCGGCGTTAAGCCCGCGAGTTATCAGGTGATTGAGGAATTCGTCCCCAGAATGGGGCTGCAGGAAATCTGCCGCCCCGGTGAGAGCTCAAACCTTGCTCCAGGGGTGAGGAGGAGGAAGGAGCCGCTTGATCGAATCAACAGGCCCGGCTCGGGGTGGCTCCGGGGCTGTCCGGCCACATGGGGCTCCATCAATGGGGGAAACAAAGCCGGCAGGGGAAACAAAGGCCACCTCCCTGTCGCTGTCCCTGTCCCTGTCCCTGTCCCTGTCCCTGTCCCTGTCCCTGTCCCTGTCCCTGTCCCTGTCCCTGTCCTCCCCGCCATGGCCGGCCAGCCCCGCCACACCGGCCCCGGGACATCCCTGCCCTCCCGGCTCCTCCGGGACCCCGGGGGCTCCGTGCGATTCCAGCCCGGCACGGCACAGGCCGCTCCTGGCCTCAGCTGCCATGTGTGTGTGTGTGTGTGTGGGGGGGGAGGATAATAAATCATTTGTTTCCCCGTTTCCAGCCATTTTCAGCTCCTTCCCCGGCTGCAGAGCTCGGGATGGGGGAGCTCGCCCGGCCCCGCTCCCGAACCCGCTCGGCCGCGGGGTCAGGAGCCCAAAACGGCAGAAACAAAAGTGAAAATGTTCTTCCCGGGCTGCAGCCCTGGGCCCAGCCCCGGGCTCTGCTCCAGGGCGGGTTTTTTTTCCCCTGTTTTCCCCTCCTTGCACGCGGCCCTGTGCCTGCACCTGCATCTTTAGTTCCGGGCCACCACCGCAGCATTGTTTTCCTTTAAACACCAAGCGGTCACCCCACGGGTGAACCCGGGTGTGGGGAGGCTCCAGCGTGGGCTCAGAGAGTGGGGAGCTGCCAAAACTCGGGGGGATTAAAGCCGAGCAGCCCCGGGGGGGTTTGCAGGGCTCGGGCTGCTGCCGTTCAGCAGCGCTGCACGGTAAATAACGAGGGATATTAATAACGAGGGGCCCCTGCCAGGACACAGAGCGAGTTCCTCTTTGGGCTCACGGGGAAGGAGGAAGCCTGAGCAGCAGCAGCCTTGGGGTAAAAGGTGCCCTGGCACGTCCAAACCCAGGCAGAGCTGCCTGCAGATGAGGAAACACAAATTTTAGCCAAAAAAAAAAGAGTATTTGGGGTCTGCAGAGAACCCTTGCTGGACACAAGGCCCTGGGAGACCCAGCAGAGTTTGGGTCAGGAGCTGCTCGGGGTGCAGGCTGGGTGTGCCTGCTCTTCCTGCAGGTGTCTGGGAACAGGAGGGGTTCTCTCTCTGCTCTTTGCTTTCATTTTTTTTTTTAATGGTCAGAAAGGGACACTGCTCCGATTGTGTGTTAGGCAGGGGAATTTGCAGGGGATTTGAAAACTCCAAATCGCAATTAGCAGAAACAAGTGCCCCGAGCCTGGCTGGGTTTGGTTTGTTTTGCATCACAAGCCTTCCCTGCCAGAGCAGTTTTGCACAGGCAGATATTGATACTTTCACATTCCATTTTTTTTAAAGCTCTTTTCTCTTTTTTTTTTTTTTCTTTTCTTTTAATAAAAACTTGCCTGAAACTTAAATCCAGCATTCTGAAGTTCAGATCCTCACTTCAGAGTTGAACCCTTAGAGTCAGGATGGTCAGAAGCACCTAAATCAGAGTTTCCATTCGATTTGAGATTTTTTTTTTTTTTTTCACAGGAGTTTGCAGGAATTTCACACAAGGGGATGCTGAGCTCCAGATGTCCTGGTGTCCCACCAGGGAAAAGCACTGCCAGACCCCAAATGCTCCACATGTCTCAGAAACCCTGTCCTGACACAGCAGGGAGCTGGGGTTTGGGGTTCCTCACTGGGGAGCTGATCTCAGCTGCTTCTGGACTGACCCAAACCACTTCCAAACTGATCAGAGGAATTTTGAATAAAGCCCTTTACTGCAGACTGAGCCAGCACCTGCCTAAAGCCCAGGAGAGCCTCAGGGCCACTCACCAACCCCCAAACCCCACTGGGCCGAGCAGAACCTGCCCAGGAACCCCCAAACCCCACAGCACTGAGCAGAACCTGCCCAGGAGCCCCCAAACCCCACCGGGCCGAGCAGAACCTGCCCAGGAACCCCCAAACCCCACTGGGCCAAGCAGAACCTGCCCAGGAACCCCCAAACCCCACTGGGCCAAGTAGAACCTCCTAATGAACCCTCAAACCCCACTGGGCCAAGCAGAACCAGTTCATGAACCCCCAAACCCCACTGGGCCGAGCAGAACCTGCCCAGGAGCCCCCAAACCCCACTGGGCCGAGCAGAACCTGCCCAGGAGCCCCCAAACCTCACTGGGCCGAGCAGAACCTCCTCATGAACCCCCAAACCTGACTGGGCCGAGCAGAACCTGCCCAGGAACCCCCAAACCTGACTGGGCCGAGCAGAACCTCCTCATGAACCCCCAAACCTGACTGGGCCGAGCAGAACCTGCCCAGGAACCCCCAAACCCCACTGGGCCGAGCAGAACCTGCCCAGGAACCCCCAAACCCCACTGGGCCGAGCAGAACCTGCCCAGGAACCCCCAAACCCCACTGGGCCAAGCAGAACCTGCCCAGGAACCCCCAAACCCCACTGGGCCGAGCAGAACCTGACCAGAAACCCCCAAACCCCACTGCACTGAGCAGAACCTGCCCAGGAGCCCCCAAACCCCATTGGGCCGAGCAGAACCTGCCCAGGAGCCCCCAAACCCCACTGGGCCGAGAAGAACCTGCCCAGAAATCCCCAAACCCCACTGCACTGAGCAGAACCTGCCCAGAAACCCCCAAACCCCACTGGGCCGAGCAGAACCTGCCCAGGAGCCCCCAAACCCCACTGGGCCGAGCAGAACCTGCCCAGAAACCCCCAAACCCCACTGGGCCGAGAAGAACCTGCCCAGAAATCCCCAAACCCCACTGCACTGAGCAGAACCTGCCCAGGAACCCCCAAACCCCACTGGGCCGAGCAGAACCTGCCCAGGAACTCCCAAACCCCACTGGGCCGAGCAGAACCTCCTCATGAACCCCCAAACCCCACAGCACCGAGCAGAACCTCCTCATGAACCCCCAAACCCCTCTGGGCCGAGCAGAACCTCCTCATGAACCCCCAAACCCCTCTGGGCTGAGCAGAACCTGCCCAGGAACCCCCAAACCCCACTGGGCCGAGCAGAACCTGCCCAGAAACCCCCAAACCCCACTGGGCCAAGCAGAACCTCCTCATGAACCCCCAAACCCCTCTGGGCTGAGCAGAACCTGTTCATGAACCCCCAAACCCCACTGGGCCGAGCAGAACCTGCCCAGGAACCCCCAAACCCCACTGGGCCGAGCAGAACCTGCCCAGAAACCCCCAAACCCCACTGGGCCAAGCAGAACCTCCTCATGAACCCCCAAACCCCACTGCACTGAGCAGAACCTCCTCATGAACCCCCAAACCCCACTGCACTGAGCAGAACCCGTTCCCACAGCAGCCTCCCCTTTTTGCAATGATAAATTAATGTCACGACACGATCCTGGGAGCCCCAGGGAGGGACCCCCCAGTGCTGGTGCCCCCAGACGGGGAGCAGAAGCTTTGGTGAGGGCTGAGCCGCTGAGGGAGGCAGCAAACAGAGGGGGAGCAGCGAGCTTTGGCCACGAGCACATGGCCCGGCCCCGGCCCGTGATTGTCCCCTGGGGGACAGACAGCAAACCCCCCAGGGCTGCCCAAAAACACGGGGAGGGGATCACCCATCGAGGGGTCACACATCGTGGGGTCGCCTATGCTGGGGTCGCCTATGCTGGGGTCACACGTCGTGGGGTCACACATCGTGGGGTCACCTCTGCTGGGCTCGCTTATGCTGGGGTCACACATCGTGGGGTCACACATCGTGGGGTCACACATTGTGGGGTCACCCATCGGGGGATCACCTAGGTTGGGGTCACACATTGTGGGGTCACCCACTGTGGGGTCACCCATCGGGGGGATCACACATCGGGGGGTCACCTATGCTGGGGTCACACATCATGGGGTCACCCATCGGGGGGTAACCTATCGGGGGGTCACCCATCTGGGGGTCACCCATCGGGGGGGGTCACCCATCGTGGGGTCACCCATGCTGGGGTCACCCATGCTGGGGTCACACATGGGGGGGTCACCCATGGGGGGGTCACACATCGTGGGGTCCCTGCACGGGGAGCATCCCCGGCGCTCCCCAGGCCGGGAGGGCACCAGGGTCTCTCAACGCTCCCCGGCGTTGCCTCCAACCTCCCGGGGGGATCCTCCATGGCCACCCCCGGGCTGGGCCGGGCCGGGCCGGGCCGGGCCCGCCGCAGCCCTTTGAACGGCCCTATCGCTCCCGGCCGCGCCGCCCCGCGCCGCCCCCGCCGTGATGCGGCCCCGGCTCCGCCTCCCCCGCTCCGCCGGCGCTGGGAGCTCCCTTCGCCTGTTTGCCCTTATTTAATTTCGAGTGTGATTTTGCTATTTTTAGCAGCTGGATCCCCTCCAGTAAGGCTAGGAGCTCGCTCCGGTTTTTTTTTTTTCCCCCCCCTCTCCCCTCCTTTCCTCCCCCCCCCCCCTTTTTTTTTTTAATTTTTCCCTCGTTCCCTGCAAATGATTTTGACCCAGCTTCCTTCCTCCCGGAGCAGTTTTTTTTCTCTCTCTCTTTATTATTTATATAAATACGCGGGGCCTGGCGGGGCCGGGGATGCGGGGCTGAGCCGCAGCCTCTCTCTTCTCCTTGCAGATCCGCAGTCGCCGCGGGCGGGGGGTCCCTTCGCTCCGCAACGCCGACCCGCCGGGAAAAACAAAACCATCGAACCGCCCTGAAAAAGCCACCCCGAGCACCGGGCTCCGGCATCAAGCTGACTGTGAGTTCCACCTTCCTCTTTCCTTGTGCTGCGGGGGGCGCGGGGGGCGCGGGGCTCCGCTTCCCCCCGGCCGCATGCGGGGCACGATCGGGTTTGCAGGGACGCGGCCGCATGCGGCTGGCCGCCTCTCGGCTTTATTATCGGTATTAATTATTGTTTATAGCGGGCTGGTGCACCTGGCGGGCCGCGGCCGAGCCTGGGGGGGGGGGACGGGGGGTGGGGGGGGACGCGGGCGGGGGTCGGCGCTGCCCCCGCTGCCCCCGCCGAGCGACTTTGCTGCACTTATTGGGGTGCTGGGTGATGCGAGCGGCCCGCACCGAGCTCGGGGGGGGCCGTGCGGGGCCCCCGGGGCACCGTGCGAGGTGCGTGGGGCCCGGCCCGCGTGGGGCCGGTGCGAGGCCGGGCCCGGCTCACGGGGAAGGGAAGGCGCACACGCGGGTCGGGGCGAAGTTGCGGCGCTGGGGGCTCGGCCGATCCCCCCCTCCCCACCCCACCCCCCCCGGATGGTGCCCCCGCACCCCGGCAGCCCCGCACCCCCCCCCGCCGGCAGCGCTGGCTCCACGAGGGGTTTTATTACCCCCCCCCCCCAGGACAGGGGGGCGTCACAAAGCCCTGATGGTGCCCTTCCTGCCTCTTTTCTTTCTCCTCCACCTCCCTCCTTCCTTTCCTTTATCACTTCCTTTTATTATGCATCCCGGGAAGGAAGGGGGGGACTTTCCTCAATGGCAGCCCCGGGGTGGGGTTCGGAGCAGCCCCGCGGCGGGGCTGTGCTGAGGAGGAGCCCGCACATCCCTCGCGGCCCGCACCCCTGCCCAACAGGCTCTTCAACTTCTGCTCCACGATTCCTTCCCCTCCTCCTTCCCCATCCCTCTGCCAGGAGGTGCGGCTGGGATCCTTCTCCAGCTGCCATCAGGCTGGGTTTTCTGGGCGTGAAGAGATTTTATATATATATATATGTATATGTATATATATATTATTTTTTTAATATTTTTTTTTTTTAAATATGTAAGCCCCCGCCCGTCTCCCCGCTTCTCCTGGGCCAGTTTGTTTAATCTAAGAGTAGGTGGCGGGAACGGGGGATTTGTGGGGTTATCTGCACGGAGCAGCATAAGCCAGCGCAGGCGGCGGGGAAGGCGGGAGCAGGCCCGGGAGCAGCCGGGAGGGGACATGGCATCGCAGCGAGGGCACAGCTCGGCCCTTGTGCCGCCCGGAGGTGGCTGCCGAGGCCGGCCCAGCTCACGTTGTGGAGCCGAGCAGAGCAGAGCGATGGGGCTGGGGGAGGAGAGCCCGGCGGCTCAGCATCCGCGGGGATGCAAGAGGGGAGGAGGTTTCCTTCCCCCGGCTCCATCAATCCAGAGAGGCAGACGCGGCCCCTCCACCTTCCAAACCGTGCAGGGATGTTTTTTCCCCCCACCCCACCCCCTCCTCCCCGGGCCGCGGGGAGCCCGGCAGCCCCTGCCCGCGTCCCCCCACTGATTCCTCCCCGCCTGGAAAAGGTTTCTCCCTCAGCTGCTTCCTCTCCTCCATGGCAACCCAGCTGCTCCCTCCCTCCTTCCCTCCCTCCCTCCGTGGCTCTGATGCGTGCGAGCAGGGCCGGAGCTGCTCCCGCCATGTGCCCGGCACGGTCCCGCGGGCTGGGGGCTCACCCGGGGCCGGGCAGGTGCCGCCGAACCGGGGGGATCGCAGGGATCCGGGGGGATCGCAGGGGTCCGGGGGGATCGCAGGGACCCGGGGGCACCGCAGGGATCCGGGGGGATCGCAGGGATCCGGGGGCACTGCAGGGCGCTGAGGCTGCTCTGGGGGACAGGGGGTTGGCCGGGAAGGAGCTGGGATGGCAGAGAAGCATCCCCCCCATCTCCAGCATCCTCCTCCCAACCCCCTCTGCCGGAGCGCGGCCCCCTGAGCCCCCCCTGAGCTCTGGAGGCCCTGGGGAGAGCCCGGAGGTGCTGGAGGGAGGGGTGGCTGGGATGGGGAGGGATGGAGCACGTGCTTTCCCCCAGCAGCACCAACTTCGCAGCAGCGGCTGCTTTCGGAGGGGTGGGCAGGCCCGGTGGCACCCCCGGCCCACGGAGGGTCTCCTTGGCATTCCCAGCCAGGGTCTCCTTGGCATTCCCAGCCGGAGCTGCTGTGGGGGTTGGTGCCTCCTCCAGGGGAGGAGAGCGCGGCAGGGTGGGGGCCACGCCGGGCCCATCTGTTTCCAGCTGCGGGAGGGGGCACGGAGCAGCTCTGCCTCTGACAGAGATTGACTTAAAAAAGAGACAAAACCCCGTCCAAGCCCGACCAGCAGCCGGCCCTTTGCTGGCCTAAATCTAAACCATACTTCTTTTTTTTTTTTTTTTTCCCCTAAGAGACTCCTTGAAGGGCTCTGGGATGCTGTGAGTAATATTTTCGGGGTGTTTACACTACAGCATGGTTTCTGTCTCCCAAAAAAAAAAAAAAAAAAAAAAAAAAAAGAGAGACTCCGAGGGTGGTTTTTGTTGTTGTTGTTCTGCACTCATGAGTCACTTCCAGAGGGGAGCAGGAGCTGACGCCTGTGTTTTTTGAAAAGGCTCAGAGGTCTGAGTGTGGCTCCTCGGGCTGCCTGTCCTGCCCATACCCTCCCCAGTGAGGCTCAGTGTTCCAGGGGGTCTCAGCACCCTCTGTTCCTCGCCATCCCAGCTGCTCCAACACCATCAAATCGGGAGCAGATCCTCAAAACTGAGCATTTTTATCCCAGAGGTAGCAGGGTGCCTCCAGCAGCACGCACAGAACGGGCACACAACCTCTGTTCCTGCTGGGCACCTCTGGGCAGGTGTCCCCAGCATGGCCATGGCCACCCCACCTGCCTGGGGTCACCAGCTGCACGCCAGGGCCGTGGGGCAGCAATCCCTGGGTGCATCCTCCCCGCTCCTGGGCTGGCAGCCTGGCACGGAGCCACCCCCCAGCTCTGGAAAAGCAGGTTTGCCCTGTGCCCCTGGGAAGCAGCGGGGTGGAGAGGGGAAGATGGAGCCTTTTCCTTTGTGGAGTTGCTCCAGGAGCTCCAAGGGAGAGCTGCCCGGCCCTTTGGGACGTGCGCAGGGGAGGTGACAACCTCAGTGTCCCCTGGGGAAGTGCCTGTCCCTAATCCCAGCTGGGTGGCAGGAGCCAGGGGTGCAGCAGCCAGGCTGTGTGCAGCAGGGCTGAGGGACCCTGAGCCCCACTCCTGGCACCCCCTGGGGTCACCCAAGGTCCCCAAGTGCCACCGCTCAGCCTGCCTCAACTCGCTGGTACCCAGCAGCACATCTGGGATTTCGGATTCAATCCGGAGCCACTCTCCTCTTTTTGAGGAAAGAGGCCAGGCTCTGCAGGGTGGGCTGGCCAAGCTGCTGCTCCCCAAACCCCTGAGGGGACCCCAGGAGCTGCCTGGGCTCTGGCTGATCCTGCAGGGTGGGCTTGGGGCGCGTTTTGTTCCCAGCCTGTGCCAGGGGCACGCAGGGGACACCTCACCCGCCCCAGTGCCGGGGTTGGGGGCTGTCAGGGCTGGCACGGGCAGCCAGAGCCGTGCCTGACTGACCTTCCTCCCTCCCACTCTTCCTCACTGCTGCTGGGACAGAGGATGAGTGAATCCAGCGCCAAATCCAGCCAGCCCCTGGCCTCCAAGGGGGAGAAAGACGTGTCGGAGAAGAGGGGCCGAGGGCGGCCCAGGAAGAAGCCGCAGGTACGTGGGGTCCCCTGTGAGAAAGGGGTGGGGGGGCTGTGCACCCCCGGGGTTTGGGGCAGCAGGAAACCCCCCCACACCGACACCCCGAGGCTGGGGACACCCCCAGGGCAGTCCCGTTACCCCTTTGGGCAGCACCAGCACCAGGACCCTCCTGGGGGGCTCCAAAACCTCTGCAGCACCCCAGGGCACCCCCTGGCCCCGGCTGGGGGCTCTGCTGCCCCTCCCCAGGCCCTGCTGAACCTGCCTGTGCAGACAGGCTAATTAAAGCCCCATTAGCAAAAGCTGCTCAGAGAGATAAGATGCTGCTGGAGCCTTTATAGTGCCAAGCCCTGCTCAGCCCCCCCCCCCCACTCCCCGAGGCAGGTGGGGGGTTTGTGCACTCGGTTTTCCTGCAGAAAAGGGGATTTGTGGCTGCCCTGACACCTCCTCAGCTGCGGGGTCTGGGCTGAGGGGCCGTGGGGGTTGGCTGAGCTGAGTGGGTGATGCTGGGGGTGGAAAAGGTCACGTCTGCCCTGCTGAAGGACACACAGCAGCCTGTGCCTGGCCTCTGATGGCCAATCCCAGTGGGACCAGTGCTCCCAGTGCTCCCAGTACCGCATGCAAGAGCGTCTCTGGGGCTGCCAGGGAGCACCCCAGGGTTGCACCGGAGGCCACCCTGGGCGTGCAACCCCCTCTGCTCTCCCTCCAGCAGGAGCCCAGCGAGGCCCCGACCCCCAAGAGACCCCGTGGACGGCCGAAGGGCAGTAAAAACAAGGCCACCCCAAAGGGCAGGGTAGGTAACCCGGGGATGATGGGGCTGCTCCAGTACCACAGGTGGTGTTTGAGCTCAGTCACGGACAATTCAGGGCAGATCCGCCTGGGAGGTGGGGATGGGGGGGTGGAATCTGGCCCGGGGAGGGTGTGGGAGCTGTGTGTGAGATAAACCTGTTTGCAAAACCGGCGACTCACATCCTGCACCCACCTGGTGACTCACGGGGCAGCCCCGGGGCTGGGGGGGCTCGGGGGGCTGGCAGCAGCCCCGGGGCTGGGGGGGCTCGGGGGGGTTGGCAGCAGCCTCTGGGGCTGGGGGGGCTCGGGGGGCTGGCAGCAGCCCTGGGGCTGGGGGGGCTCGGGGGGCTGGCAGCAGCCCCTGGGGCTGGGGGGGCTCGGGGGGGCTGGCAGCAGCCCCCCCTGAGATGCCACTGGGGTGATGAATCTGGCAGTCACGGGTGGGGAGGGAGGGGAACACCGCCCACCCCCGCCAGCATCCTGGGGACAGCCTGACCAAAAAGGTTTTTTTTTTTTTTCGTCTGTTCCTGGCTCAGAAAGCTGCAGTCACACCAGGGAGGAAACCTCGAGGGCGACCCAAAAAATCGGTGAGCGGGCTTTTCCTTTCCTCATCCGCCCTGGCAGGGCGCTGGGCACTTTGGGGGCACAGCAGCTCCCCAGAGAGCCCCATGGCTGCGGGGTGGGGTTGGAGGAACTCAGAGCAGCTGAGCGAGTAGGACAGGGCACTGGGGGGGCTCCGAAGCCCCTAGGGCTGGGTGTTTGAGGCTCCCCCAGCTCCCCACGGGCCAAGAGCAGCGTTGGGTGGCTGGCCCTGCCCTGGGGACATGCTGGCACATGCCTGCCCGGGTCCCTGCACGGCATTCCTGCAGCCACCCCCTTCCTTCCCTCAGCTTTCCCCCTCCTCCACTCCCTTTCTTCTCCTTTCCCCTCGGTTCGCAGCTCGGACGGTTTCACCTCCCTTCCCTGCCTGTCCCCGATTTTCCTCCTTTTCCCACTGAAACTCCTTGCAGAGCCGAGGGGCTGAGCCCGGGCAGGGCTGCAAACCCCAGGGGCATCCCGCTGTCTCCCTGCCGGTGTCCCGGTGCCGGGGGCTGTTCGGGGACCCCCGGGGCTGTGGGAGGAGCCCCTCCCGTGCCCGCCGGGCCGTGCCGGGGCCGCGCTGTCCCCGTGTCCCGCTCTGGTTTTTTTGTGAATGGAGCGGGAGGAGGAAGCGGGGGCCGCCGTGACTCAGGCTCACTCAGCCCTGAGTCACCGCAGCCTGCGGGGTCAGGGCCGCCCACCCCGGCCTGGGGGGCTGGACGGGGACACCCGGGAGTGGACACGGCTGCCACCAGCCCGCGGTGGCCGCTGGGGGACCGGGCCGTGGTGCTCACAGCGCTCAGAGGTTCTGTGCTCTGCCCTCCGCACTGTGAGCCCACCCCGGGGGGCTCCTCACTTGGGGTTTAATCTCCAAGTCCTTGAGCCCGGGAGGGTGCTGGAGCTCAGTTTCCCTCCTTGCACAAGGGGTGTGATGCTGCCTGGCCAGCCCGTTGTCCAGGGGCAGCGAAATGGGGCTGCACTCCCTGACACGGGCCCCCCCCCGGGCCACGCTCCCTTCCCTTGCAGCAGCAGGACGAGGAGGAGGTGAACATTTCCCAAGAGTCATCCGAGGAGGAGCAGTGACACCTCCCAAACCGGCGCTACCTCATCGCCCGACGGCCCCGCAGCGGCCCCGGGGCGGGGGGGGAGAGGGACGGGGAGAGACCCAGCGTGCCGCCCTGGCTTCCTCCTCCTCCTCCCTCCTCCGCTCCCTCCTCACCCTCAGACAACGGCAGCACTGGAAAACGGCCCAACCCGGGCGGCCCCCGCAGCCCCCGCCCGGGGGGGGCACCGGCCCCAGCTCCCCCTCCCCAGCCCTGGGCTCCGGGGCAGCCCCACTGGAAAGGGAGATGGTGGCAGAGAGCCGGGGCTGGCACTCCCCACCCTGCCTGCCCCCCGTGCAGTGATCTCACCCTGCCCGAGCTGCAGCTCTGGGCTCTGCCGTGGGGGCTCTGCAGGGAAGAGACGGGGGGAGCAGTGAAGGTGAGACCCCCCCCCCCACAGCACCCCACATGCATTAGACCTTTGCTCTGGCCTGCTGCTACCCCGGGCAGCCCCCTTTGCCCCCCCCAGTCCTGGGTGACTGCACTGTGTGCGGGAGCAGCTCCCGCGGCGCTGCCGGGCCTGGGTGCCCATCCCTGGGGGGGGTGCCCATCCCTAGGGGGGTGCCCATCCCTGGGGGTGCCCATCCCTGGGGGTGCCATCCCCGGGCAGCCCTCTCCTCATAGGTTCTGGTATATATAATTTTTTTTTTTTTGTTTTGTTTTGTTTAGTACTTTTTTTTTTGGTTTTTTTTTTTCCTTTCATTCACAACTACCTCTGGATATTTAAGTTCCACTCTCTGAACTCACAGACGTGCTGCTGCCTTGCCGGGGCACTGTGGGCTCGGTGGTTCCTGTTTTCGGGGTGTTGCTGGGGGCTGTGGGGTATTTTTTTTTCCCCCCCTTTTTTTTTTTGGGCTTCATTTTTCTTTTTTTTTTTTTTTTAAAAAATCGTTATTTTGAGGTCTAGTTTGCTCTGCTGCTTCAAGGGATCGAGGCTGGCAGGGCAGAGGCGTGGGGGGACCATGGGATGCTCCCCCTGCCCCTCTGCCCCGGCACAACAGCTGCAGCGGGGACCGGAGGTCGGTGCCGGGCGGCCCGGCGGGGTTTGGTTTGGGTTTTGTTTTTTTTTCCTTCGGTTCACTGTTAACGACCTTTTGGGTTCCTATTTGCAGTTACTTGAATAAAACATTTTATGGATGTTTTTTGACGCCTCTGTGCCCCGGGCCCCTAGCTGGGTGGGGCAGGGGTGGCTCCTCCCGGGGATCTCTACTCACAGGGGCATCCACGGGGATGAAAACACAAAGAGGCAAAGCCCTGCTGCCCCCAAACTCCCCCGCAAAGCCGGGAACCCTCAGCCCCACACGGACCCTCGGGGCCAAGGCAGAGACACGTTTATTCATCTTCTCCCCGGGCATCCCGTGCGGGCAGAGCCTGCTGCTCCCTGCCCCTTCCAGCCCCAGTGAGCCCTCCCGGAGCTTTCCAAGGGGCTGCTGGAGCAGTTCAAGCAAAGGAAAAAAAAAAAAAAAAAAAGAAAAAAAAGAAAAAAAGCAAAACCAGGCACTGAGGTGGGAGATGGCCGGTCCTGGTCAGTGCTCAGAGGAGGGGGCAGTGGCCGTGGCACCACCGCGGGCACATCCTGCCCGTTCTGGCTGCTGGTGCCGGTGCTGGCACCGCCCTCCCGCGGGCAGGATCCGGTCCCGGTGCTCCCCAGGCAGAGTCAGGCCCTCCAGTCCCTGCGCGGGGGCCGAGGGGGCGAGGGTCCCCCCCAGCCGGGCACCACCTGCAACACAGAGGGACACACCTGCAGCCCAGGGCGGGTGGGGAAGGCACGGCCCACGCAGCCCAATCTCTCCCAAAAACCTCCGGATTACACCCGAAGCCCCACTCCCTCGAGGTCGGGCTCCACATTCCTGGAGGTCTTTCCCAACCTTAACGACTCCGTGACCCCCCAGAGCTCCCTCGGGACAGGCCCCTCACTTGCCGCCGCTTCAATTTTTTCGTGGAAAAAAACTGGATAAACGGCAATTCCCAGCACGGCGACACCCACCTGAGCCTCCTCAGCCTCCACCAGCAGCTCCTGCTCCGACTCGGGCGGCTCCTCAGCCGGGTCGTAGCTGTACATGGGCAGCAGGCGGTGCCGCAGCCGGTCGGACCTGCCGGGGGTGGGCGGTGAGCGGTGACCCCCGCAGCCCCCGAGGGTCCCCCCAGCCCCGCGGCCCCCCGCTCACCTGCGCTTCTTCTTGACGTACATCACCTGCGGGGAAAGGCATCAGCGGCGCGGGGCCCGGAGCGGAGCCCCCCGGTGCCCCCCGCCCGCCCACTCACCGCGGCCAGGAGGGCGCCGAGGAGGGTGAGGAGGAGGAAGGGCCCCAGCACGGAGCCCACCAGCGAGTCCCCCGCCGCGCCGGGGGCCGTGGGGGCCGTGGCGTTGCTCATGGCCCAGCGCCGGCTCCTGCCCGCATATGGGAGGGAGGACGCGCCTGTCCGGCCCCACGGACGGGGAGCTCTGCAAGCCATAGCCGGCCTTGGGAATGACCCAGCGGCCGGGAATGACCCCCACTCCAGGAATGACCCCCACCCCGGGAATGACCCCCACTCCGGGAGTGACCCCCACCTCGGGAATGACCCCCACCCCGGCAATGACCCACCGCCCGGGAATGACCCACCGCCTGGGAATTCACCGCCCGGGAATGACCCAGCGCCTAGGAATGACCCCCACTCCAAGAATGACCCCCACCTCGGCAACGACCCCTATCCCAGGAATGACCCCCACCCCTGGAATTCACCGCCTGGGAATGACCCCCACCCCGGGAACGACCCCTACCCCGGGAATGACCCCCACCCCGGGAATTCACCGCCTGGGAATGACCCCCACCCCGGCAGTGACCCACGGCCCGGGAATGCCCAGCGCACAGGTAATTAACCCACTCCCCTGTAATGATCACCCCGCGGGGGGCGTCACCCCGCACCCCCCTCCCTGCGGAGCTGGGGCTGGGCGGGGGGGGATCCACCTCCCCAGCGGGAGGGACCCCCGCACTGGGCTCTGCCCGGGACACCCTCGGACCCTCGACCCCCACCTCGATTCCCTCCCCTTCCCCCCCGTCCGTCCGGGATGTCCCGGGCTCCCCCCTCCCCCGCCCCGCTCCGGGGATCCCCGCGCGCGCGCCCCGCCCCGCCCCGC